>JAZKJV010010838.1:600000-915929 GCA_037367405.1 Ottelia alismoides
TTGATTCGATATCTGTGGTATCAGATGATGGCATTTTTTATTCAATCTTCTACGTCTAATACATGATGATCCACTCCTCATGTATATCCTTTCGTTCACTCTTTCTTCTTCTATTTTATCATTCACCCCTTTTCCGTTTGTGTATATGCTATACTTAGGATATGCTTTATCCTAAGTATGGGGGGGGGAGGGTGAAGGATTTGTGTTGTTCATATTCGTCCTATTTATCACTCTTGTTGTTGCCTATACTTAGGGATACTCTACCCTAAGTATGGGGGGGTGATGTTGTTCATATCATGTCTTTTTATTTTTGAGTATGTACATTCTCTTCATCGATTTTCCCTTTTGTACACTCTACTATACTTAGGATTACTTGATCCTAAGTATAGGGGGGTCACCAACTTCTCTTCTTTTTATCTTTTCTTTGAGTCGTTGTAGCATAGGAGTCTTTTTACCTTTCTATACTTATCACGAGTTATGTCTTCCTTTGTCGCTCTTTTATCACTAGACCTAGCCAAATTGCAGGCCGGGCCGAACGGGCTGAGGTTAAAAAATCTCTGTCCAAAGCCCGCCCATGGGCCGGCCCATGGCCCATTTTGGTCCTTTTCCATTGATTTTTTAATGGTATTTAATACGTATAAATGATTTTATTAATACCAACTATACTTTATATAACTAATATATGTAGTTTACATGTTACTTGACATGTAAACTATTGAATTTTTATTTAAAACTAGTGTCACAAATGAAAAACTTAAAGCATATCATATTAATACATGTATAATTTGACATATTTTTATATATTTTTTATTTTTTGCAGGCCGGGCCGAGCCGGCCTATACTTGAATCTCGAAGCCCAAGCCCAGCCCATGAGCGGGTTGGACGGGCTGGACGGGCGGGCCTCCAGCCCGTTGGCCACGTCTACTTATCACTATGAGGACATAGTTCGAGCTAAGTATAGGGGGATGTCGTATATATTGTATATATACTTTAGACATAACTCGTACTTTTAAATATGTTTATTTGGGGGGGGATATGTATATAATTTTGTAAAATCCACGTGTGTAAAAAAACAAAAACAACAACAACAACAACGACAAAACAACAGTAACAACAACAAACAAAACAAAAACAAAACAAAAACAAAAAAAGAAAAGAGAAGAAAAAAATCTTGTATATACTTGTATATATTTTACTAATCATTTTTCCTTAAAAAAACTACAAAACCAAAAATATATAAAAACTTGCATAATTAATTTTTTTTTAAAACGAAGAAAAGAAAAAATCCATAAAAAGTTCAAAATTAGAAAATTATTTAAAAATATTCTTTTCACATTTGCATTATTTCTCAAAAAAATGCTTTCTTTGCATTGTACATATTTTCTTGCATTTGCATGTGCATTTTTCAGGATAGTATTGACATTTAAACTATGTCTGGAATAAAATTGAAGAATGGAGCTCAGTTGGGCCTTAATCCTCTTAGTTCCAGAGGAACCTTATAAGAAATGGAGTTAAGACTTTTCAGGTCCTAATGACTTAATTTTTTGAGTCCATAAGACTATATTCACATGTCATCTTGAGTAGTCTAAGTAGAATATTTAACAACAAAGGCATGATTCTTTAAGACCGTGGCTTATCTTGGACAAAGCACTCTGCACGTAGCTCTTCATGGATGAGGTAGTGAGGAGGCAGAATCTTTTGGCTTGGGGTATCATATGAGGGTAATACATCTAGGCGGAGTCTCTAATCTTCCTCTAGGGAAGGAAGTGCGTCTCAACTTGGTCTAGCGATGTTAAGGTCTAAAGACAGGAGTTGTGGGGTTGCAATAATGTTTCAAAAGAGGGATAGTCTACTGGCTTAAGAGGAAAAAACTCTTTATGTACATGTTGCACCTTGTATATGCTTTAAAAAAAGTATGGAAAAATGCAGTATCTCCAAAAGTGGACAGACCTGATCGAAAAGCAAAATGCATGCCGGAGTGTATATACAAGGATAAAAAAAATAAAAATACAATAAGAGCTTCAATGACAAATTTTTGTAAGCTTGCAGCGGATGACTTGGCTACACTGGTCATGCATCCAAGGATAAGTAGCTACACCGGTTACCATCCATTCTTTTCTCCACTCCCTCTTCTTGAGATGGTTGTACTTGAACTTAGAAGGGAATATCTCCACTCCTCGAGGAAAGAGTTGCAAGATTGGGGAATTAGAGTTACCTTGTCGAGGGAGGTTGTTTCTTTGCTACTTTTGAGATGGGGAGCTATATCCCACTTACACCGTACAAGTAAAGATTCATATTCACAAGAATTTGTGTATGTATACTTGTTTTGACCTGACTGTTGAGGTGACCTGAATAGGAGTCCTGTGGAACTTAGAGGCTGTTAGGTTTTAAATCCATCTCCCATTAAGGTTCCGACACACTAATATTCCAAAGGTCCGACAGAGCTCCAAACTACAATATTATGAAGATAATTTTAATACTTAATATTGTCCTACTTTCTTTATTTTACCTTTCTTTTTCTTTTTCTTCACTTATTCTGTCAAATAAGTGTCTGCTAAGGGACTAGCAAAGGTAAAGCATAAGGGGATCATGAATCTACGATTCATCATCTTTATTCATTTATTTTAGCTTAAAATCCCTTATAAAACACATGTATATAATACTAACTCCATATTCTTACTAACTTGCATCTGTGTGTAATATATTGTATATTTGTATATTATTTTAACCTAAAATAAATAAAGAAAGAAAGAAAGGAAAAAAAGAAAAGAAATAAAAAAGGGAAGACTGTATATATGTAATAGATACAGGCTGACCCGAACCCCGAGAGAAGGTCAAGACTTGACCTGATCGACCAGGAATAAGTAGGGGGAAGATAGGGTCCTCAATTAGAACATCCAAAAAAATTGTGAGCTGTGCATATTTGTATACTACACTAGTTTATTTGTACATTAATTGACCTCAAATCAAATAACTTTCAAAACCAAAGTTGTAAATAAAAATGTGTTCTAATTAATAAAAATAATTGCACAATTAAATCATGTACAGAATAAAAGAAACCACATTTGGAAAAAACCACTAAGCACTCATTGAAAGACCAATTCTGGCTCCATATGAACTCAAAATTGAACCAATCTCACTTCCATTGGATTCTAAATTAAATTATCTTTAAAATGGCTGTATTTTCATAATTTTTGGAGTTACGAGTAAAAAGTTGGTTTTTTGGGGTGGTTTATGCAATTTTCCCATGTATTTTGTACATATTGTATTTGTATATATTTGTAAGTATTTTTAATAATTATTTAAAATAAAAATAAAATGATAATAATAAGAATAATAATTAAAAAAGCTAATTTGCTCATCTACCCATGTATCTAATGTTATATATGTATATAGTATATGTATATTGTTGCTATTCTTAATTAACCGCCATAAAAAATAAAAAACTTAACATTTTTTTTCAAATAAATAAAGTGACGAAAATTAAAAAAAATAGATAACTTTGTAAATAATTTTATCCATCTTTATCTTTATCTCATTTCAATTTTCATCTCTCTTATCTCTTTATCCAAAAAGTCAAAAATTCAAATTTCATCTCCATTATCTTTTCTATTTATATAGCTCATTCTCCCTCATTCCAAGTTGATCAGTATTTGGTGAGAGGAGCCCGATCTCCGAGAGTCTTCTTGTCGATAATGGTGCCTAGCCTCCGAGCCGTCCGATGACAGCGAGTCGACCTTCGTCGAGGTGATCACGGTAGTTTTCTGCTCCTAAGGTGAGATCCATTTTCCCTTATTTTATCCTAGATTAATCATAGATTTATTTTCTCGCATTTTCTCTCCGTTGTCATTTTTCTATCTATATCTTAGAATCACCACCATCATGATTTAATCCGCTACCGATTCAAGTTTTCATCTCACTTTTTCGACCTCTACGCGTTCTTTTCTATCTCTCACGATCTATCAACTCCGACCACACATGGTGGTCGGAGAACCGAATTCGATTCCTCATTTTCATCGGATCCTCGTTCACATACTCCGTTTGGCTTTTGGATCGAACCACCGTGTTAGCATCCTAATTGTTGATAAATAAAAAAATTGAAAAAAATATTTGTTTTCATCTATCTAACATTTGTCTTACAGGATCACTTAAAAAAAGAAAATTAAGAAAGTAATAAAAATAAATAATAAAAACATTTTTATTTTCTGTTCCTCTATTTCGGACTTACAAAAAAAAATTAAAAAAGGTTTTTCTGATTACTGTTTAAAAGAAAAATAAAGAAATTACAAAAAAATAAAAAAACACAACGGCACAGCCACCTCCCCTCCAGCCGCCGGCGGTTCCCGCCGCCTCCACAGCGATGTCGGCCCTCTCCTCCGCTACCGCTGTACCTCGGGCGGAGTCGCCATCACTGCCAGCCATCTGAAGACCCTCCTGCTCCATCGCCAACCTCCGCCGTGGGCGGAGCTTCTCTCCTCTCACTCTCCAATGCCGCCCGCAGTCAAGCAGCCGGCGGCGCCACAGCCCGCCGCCGCTTCTGTCGGGCGAAGCCCACGCATGCCCGCCACGTCTTCAACGCCAGTCGCGTCAGTGCCCATCCGCCAGTCCAGCGGGGCGCCTGCGGTGCGCAGCCCCGCTGCTCCGCCTGGGCGTGGTGCCACGCGCCCCTCCTAGCGGCTCTCCGCCTCGCAGGCACCTGCGGCACCTCCGCGCACCACCATCGCTCGCGCACGCCAACTGCCGCCTGAAGATCCAGCACCCTCCTTCGCCGTCCTCCCTCCGCCATCCGTCGCTGCCCGCCTGTGTGGCGTGGAGGAGAAGGGTGGGCGGAGGCCCCCTTTTGGCTTTTGTGAAGAACATCAACGCACAAGAACCCTATGGTTTTCATTAAATACTTTTTTTGGAAAAATATCGTAACAGTCCCGGAAGTTATGCATATTACAAAGAAGACCCCCGAAGCCTAATTTAGAGTAAATTACATCTGAGCACCTGGACGTCTTCATAATTACAAAGAGGCCCCTAATGACACTTTGCACGTGCAACACATATATTCTATTGGGTAAATTACATTTTTTCTCCTGAAACTTTTTTTTGTTACATTCTGATGAACAAACATTGAATATTTGTAGTTTAATTCCTGACTTCCTGACCTTTATTTTTCTTTCTTTTCTTATTGAAATAAATGTTTTCTTTGGTCAATAAATCTCACAAAAATCATGCTATATTCCTGATATGATGATCTCTTTAGCACAATTTTTTATTGCATTTTATTATTATTAATATTATTTAAAAATAAAAAAACAATGTCTTTTTCTCTCTTAAAAATTCAAAAATTCATAAAAAGTCGAATATTGATCCAAAATTCCAAAAAAAAATTGAGTAGTTTTATTTCATTGTTATTTAATTTCTATCCAAATTTTATACACTAACTATTTATAAAACCCAGAAAAATTGAAAATACTAAAAATCTTATAAAAATCATAAAAAAATCTACAAAAAATCCAAAAATAGTGATTTCTGTCTCTGTTTGTAGATATTTGTCCCTATTTTATTGTAAAATAATTGCCAGTAGTTTTGGGTACTTAAAATATTTTTAAGTTGCAAATTACTCCAGGCTGTGCACTGTTTCCAATTTTCGTCACTGTTTGACTTTTAGAAAAACACAAAAAAAATTGAAAAATTCTACAAAATTTCCCAAGAACATTTCAAAATCTTTAAAACGCAATTTTTTTGAATTTTTTGTATCATTTTTTGATATGATTGATGAATACAAAAAGAAGTTGTTGTGCGTATTGCTTATCTTGTGCTTATTGCTCCTTATTTTTTAAAAAAATCTGAAAATTAAAATCACTAAAAATTTGAAAATCAAAAAATAAAAAAATAGAAATTAAAAAATTTAAAAATTAAAAGTGGAAAGTTTCACAAAAACCAAGGATAGTTTGCCTTTTAGATTTCCTTTCTCTTTTAATTGATTTTTGTCGATTAATTGAATAACCCTTGGGAATTGTAGCCTCCCTGAGTTCGATCTTGTCCGCTATACAGGTAAATAAGTAGCAAAAGAAAAAACAATTGTTTGTTTGTCACGTGATTTTTGGGGATAGCAACGACATTTATCATCATTAATTTTCGATCCTCGAAGAATTCTGCGCCAACACCTAGTAAGTCTGCATGTGGTGGTAGTTATTTGAATAGGGATGCCAAGTTTGTTTTGTCCTTCTTTGAGGGGATGGTAGAGAACTCACGTGTTGTTGACTCTACTCGAGCATTCCATAAGGGCCCACAACCATCACACCAACGAGATCATCAGAAGGTGGCACATGTTTTAGACTTTGATTCATAGTCCGACATGGGATTTATTAGCAAGAAGCTTACACTGGTCGATGTGATTCAGAAGCAAGTTCAAGATATGCAACCGTTGCGAGAGTTGGAAAAATTCTCATCACTTCCACAACAGTTGAGTGATCTGATAAAGAAGGTGATCGATTTGCAGCTTCAGTACCAGCAATCGCTTTCTTCCCCTACTTCTCAGCCTCTACAGATATCTTTACCTGCCTCCTCCCACCCGTCAGATTTAGTATGTCAAAAGTGAGCCAATACACCGAGCCTCCATAGCTAGATTGCATGAGGATTAATCCAATGCCAACCAGAGTCAGATCATGAGCCTTGTAGTTGATGATGTTGATCTCTCTTCCACTCTTGAGATCAACGAAATTTGGTACGCTCATGTTTAGTCACCATCTCATATTACACCTTAGAGCGTACACCGCCACCTCCACCAACGACACATTCATCCACAACATGGACGCCCATCTCCACATTTTCAGCATCGACAACATTACACACAACCATAGTTTCACTATTATGCTTATCAGAGACCACCATCTTCTTACTAGTCTCCTGCTACTCATCCACATTCTTATCATTACCAACAACAACAACCGTCTTCTTTTACTACACCACATAGATCTCCTCAGTCTTATACAACACATCAGCAACACATTCCTAGGTAGGAGAGAATCGAGATACATGGACAACACACTGAGACAGAGATATCTGCACAATTCCTAACATTGAATCAAATCATGGATATGTTGAGCACGCTTCAGACATCACATAGGACTGAGATGGAGCGGGTTAACCATTGTCTGAATGAGTTAGTCATGCCTAAGATCACTCTCCTAGCTTAGCCTTAAATGAACCCAAACAACAAAAGGTGACATTCAGATCAGGTAGACCAACCATATGTATGATCATTTTTCCTGATTTTTTATCGAACTTCATTTGTCTTAGGAGCAGTAGACATCCACGAGCACTTGATCTAGAGGAGGAGACGATACATGATGAAGAGCGAGAATCGATCCATGACGATGTTGATTTACATTCTGATGTTGAGAAGGAGGACACCACTACAAAGATCTGCATGATGTCCATGATGATGCTATGCAGGGGAGCAATGCAGAGACCGTTGATATGGACACAAGCAACTCAGATGATGATACCACACCATGTTACATAGATACTCCCAACGATTCTATCTCCTTTCCTGTATTCGAGAGTTTTGTACATACTTCTGAGACTCCCGATGTACATGTTGGTTCTTGTTTTGATGATTTGAATAAAAATGAAGAAAATTTTGTTGTTCCTGAGGTTGTTCCTTTTCCTGATGCTTTGTATGGAAAAAGAAAGAAAAAGATCAAAACCAATGATGTTACTCCTAAGATAGAGCATTTATTGAAAGATCACATCTTTTTTAAGATCCTGCTCTATGATACCTTGGATCATTTTCCTACGCTCAAGAAACAATTGAAGAATATATGTATCACATGTAGAAAGAAGATGTACAAAGAAGCATATATTGACTAACAGATTATTGATAACTGGAATTTAGCGAGGGTCAAAATATGTCTCACACAAGGCAGAGACAAAGTCGTCGTGGAAACCACTCACGAAACCCTAATTAGTCAGCAATTAACCCACAATAATGAATGAAACAATTAATAGCAGAAATGTGGGATTAAAATTTATTTACTCTACCATAAAATGCATAGCAGACAAGCATGTAGAGGTCGAACCACAAAGAGCAAAACAGGTAGACTAAGGTTATTTATGTACAACCAAGTCATTTATTCATATAGGTCTTTTTGTGGGTTTTTAATATATATTTTTTATTTTTTGATTTTATAATTTTGTATTTTCTTGTTATATTTTCTATTTTTCCATTTTCTTTTTAATTAAATATAATACATATGTATATGTATATAGATATGAATACCATATAAGGTATATATAGATGTTATATAGATAAAACATGTCAAGATGGGTAAAATATAGTAAAAATAATTTTTTGTGATTATTATATTTTTTTTCTATTTCTTATTATTTTTTTGGAATTTTTACTAATTTTTATGTATTTTAAAAGTAAAAAACATCCCTAATAAGGGATTAATAAATAATCGGAAATTAAATTGAGTTTAAAAAAATAAGAAATAAGTCCAAAATTACCTAAATTAGTTTCAATACACAAATAATAATATAGAGATAATTATAAAACATAAAAACATGTTTTTGGTATTTTTGTAGAATTTTTATATTTTTTGCGGGATTTTTGAGCTTTATGATTTTTTTTCATTTTCTTTTTCTATTTTTAGGGTTTTTTATTTTATGGACTCAATAAATACCAAAATATAGTATATATATATTTTGAATTTTTCAAAATGTTTTAATATTTTTTTGGAATTTTTATATGTAAATAGGGCAAAAGGGGGCCCCTTTTCATTTTTTATAAATAGATAAAATGCAAAAAAATGCCAATTAAAAATCATAGCATGAAAATACAAGGCATAAATCATTTATCCCTATTTTTGTGAATTTTTAAGAGCATAGTAGGTATTTTTAATGATCAGATAAAACAGACAAAAATACATATCCAGGCATGGGCATTTTTGTAATAAAAATAAAGTTCAAGGGTCTCTGTGCAAAAGTACCAAAAAATTACAACGTAATTAAAATTTTAATACACTATTTAACAATTACAAAACTTACCAGGACGGACATGCAAATTACCCCATCACGTGGGACTACACGTGACGCGTGCTGGATGGACCAAAATACAATTACAAGAAAATACAGGTCTCACAGCAATTTTTACAAAAATATATAACATGAATCTCAATTTATTGGACTACATACCATTTTACAGAACTAGCATGGGTATACATGCAATTTTGCCACCTCACGTAGGACGACATGCGAGGAGACGTGGACTAGACCAAAGCGTAAATACATAAATGTCCAGGGGTCCATTTACAAAATATCCATTTATTTATAAACATTAAATTTTATATACAACATCAAATAATAAATACAAAAAATGCGGGTCTAAATATGCAATTACCCCAGATATAAGCGCAGGCCAACGACTGGATCTGCTTCACTTGCACACGTGGCGCGCAACGGACAACGGATACCCCTTCGCGCAAGGATGGTGGCGATTAGGTCAGTGAAGATGATCTGACAGTTGATGTTGGACTCGATCCAATGGCTTCTGCTGCATCTAGAGCACGGCTCTTGATCGGATGGCAACGGGGAGGGCTGGAAGAACATGGAGGAAGAAGCTCGTCTGGGGAGAGCTTTGATCAGACGTTGCGGGCTCCTTCGACCTCCATTTCCTCCGCCGAGGGACTCTATACGTTCATGGTGGTCCTCCGCGTCCGATGATACCTTCAATCGAGCATCTGGGTCTCTGATTTGGTCACACAATGTCGAGGAAGAAGAGGAGCCCCAGGTGCCTTTTCTTCGACAAAATCTGAGCCCAAGTGGGTCCTTTAGCGCTTGAAACCCCGCAAGAATATCACGCACAACGCTACGAAGGGCATGGGGGCCTTATTGATCGAAATGAATGAGAGGTGGATCGGGCTGCGCTCCTCCGGCGGGCGGTAGGATTGGAGGAGTGAATCTCCAGAACTAATGTCGATCTGGGTGAATGGAGGGGCACGAGGCGTAGGGAAGTGAAAGGGGAGAGAAACGAGGGTGACAGCGGAGTCAGAGAGCAAACGATCACGTGCGGAGGAGCTCACCGGAGCTCGACTTCGGCAAACTACTGGAAACTCTAAGCATGTTAACTTGATCAACTAAAGCCTATATTAAAGACTGAAAAATGAAAACTACTGTAAGGTAAAGGAAATAAACAAGAAAAGGACAGCTCTTATACCTGGGGTTGCCTAAGGAGCAGGGCCGCCGGTGACAGCGGCTGTGGGTGCACCCCAGTGAGCTTTGCCTGAGCACGCAACACCTCCTCCTGTCACGAGAAGGCGATTGGGATCCAAGGCAAGGGCTCCTGGACTCGTGGAAGTGACTAAGTTTGAAGAAGTAGGCGGGGGTTTTATTTATAGACCTTATCGTGCACCCTTATTGACTGGGGAAAAACAAGGATTTGTGCGTATGTACACGTGATTAGAGATCATTGTGTGTATGTACAACGATCAATGATCATTTCGTATAAAAGGATCAGTGGCGATTGAGCGACGAGATGCCTAAGAAAAATGTCAGAAATCACGGGGAAACCCATGTGTGCGTCAAATCCAGAGCAGAGGAGGCAATTGACCACGATCAACATTTAACGCGACCTTATTGGTCCACATCAACCGCTAAAAGACAAAATAACAGGTTTTATTCGAAAATAATTAATTTAAAATAGTAAAATATTTTATGAATTTTTGAATATAAATTTAAAAAAATTATTATTTTAAATAGTATTTTATTATGATTTTTATTTATTTTTTGGCTTATTATTAGTGTATTTATAGGTATATTCATCTATGTTTTATGCATTTTTATTTTTATTTTGTAGGTTTTATTTTATTTTTTTTATTTTATATATTTATAACTTATTTTTATGAGTATAAATATATTTTTATTTTATTTTTATGATGTAATTTGTACACTTAAATAAATAGGTAAGTATATTATATATGTCTATTTACAGGTATTTTACCTATGTCTTATAAACGTATTTTTTATTTTAATGTATTTTAGTGAGTTTTATTTTGGTTTTGTATTTTAATATAATATAGACAATATTTACAATATTATAAAAATATGAATGAATAAATAATAAAATAATATATTTCCCTTTTATTTATTTACAAGTAGAAACATAGATATTTTAGCTATGTTTTCTCATAGATTTATTTTATTTTGCATTTTCCTTTTGATTTATTTCTAACTTTAATATGCACATATGTTGTAAATAATATATAAATAATTATAAAAATATAAAATTGTAAAAAAAAAATAAAGAATGAATAAAAGGAATATTTTAATCGGTAGAATTTACAATAGGGGTCAAAACCTAGCTTTTACACAGTAACTCCAAAAAATAAAAAAACTACCACCATTAAATAGATTGTGAAAAGTTATATAAAATTAGAGGGATTTTGATATGTTTTGAGTTTTTATTTGAAAGATATGGGTTTGTGAAGTTTGGTTTTTGGCTTTTTATTTAGTGTATAAAATGCACATTGTGTATTATTTTTGTACAAACTCAATTTTATATTTTTATTTACATTATTATCTACAACTTTTATGTACAAAGTTTCTTCATTTGAAGAATAAATATTAAAGAATAAAATAGGTGCCAAAAAAGCATAAATAATGAATGAAAGAATAGGGTTTTTATTTTATTTCAGGCCCTTATATCTTCCTACTTTATTCCTTGTCGACCAACTCAATTCTTGACTTGATCTCAGGGTTTAGGGTCATAAAATATTTTAAATATTTTATTCCTTTTTCTTTTCTTCTCTTTATTCTATAATTTTGGCATTAAAAACAATATTATTTACACTACAAATGTAATAAATGATGGATGTTATTTTGTACAAATTAATGCTGTTTACATGCATTAGCTAGGGGTTTTAAGGCCAAAATGATAGAATAAAGGTGATGAAATAAAGATTCATCAATTACCTAAGAATAAGATAAATTCAAGAGCATACTATTTTAGATGCGAGATTTCACATGCAGCATTCGATCGCACTCTCTTATATAATGATTCTTCAATCAATTTATTACCATCTTGTTTACTCGACAAGCTTGAGTTAGATCCTCTTTACAAATCTCCCGCGATCCATTAGTTTAGTGGTAAAACAATAAAGACACATAGGGGGAATTTTGAGGAACGTTATCATGACCGTACAGGGCCTGTAGTTCCCAATGGACTTTACTGTCATGGACATGGATTGCCCTATACAGTTACACCTTACCTGATTATTCTTTGGAGGACTTTCTAGGATACCACGAAGGCCCTCTTCGATTATGATATAGGGAATGTGTCTTTTTGCTCTGAGGGTGAAAAGGTACAAATAGAGATGGCGAGAGAATCACACGCTTCTAGTGTCACGTCAAGAGCTAGTTCAGATGTTCTGAGTTCCTTAGCCACCTATGATTACATGGATGAGGCTTGTCTTGATGACCTTGAGAGTTATTAGGTAGAGACCAATGATATCCTAGCAGAGAATGGGTCCAAGACTACAGTTGACAGTTGATGAACGTCAAAGTCACCTCTTTTATATTGTCGTGTTATCGTAGCATAGGAAGCGAATTTGGTTTAGCAAAAACCACAAACTTTGAATGTTGTGAAATATTTTAACTTGGTAAGTCTACCAAGGTCGAACAATGGGACACGGACAACTTTAATGTATTTATTAAATTTGTTATTAATGTGTGAATACCTTCACATTTTCAGGTCTTCGTGTAAATGCATAATACAATGCAGAACAATGTTATTAGATGATGCGTATATTTTTGTTTGGTTTTTTTTTCAATGTGATTGTAAGGTGATGCTGAGAAAAATGTATGTATGATTTCAAGGGAGAAATATGAAAATAATTGTTACAAATATGGCCAAGAAGATCACATAATTGAGCAACAAATTATGGCTTAAATTTCATAGTCAAATTGAGCAATAAAAAAATCGAACAATCGTCTACCAATGGTAGAGATATATAGAGCAAAGATACTGTTTATCAATAAAAAATAATCATAATTAAATTAGTGTCAGATGAGAAATTAAACTTTCCATGAAGTAAATAATGAAATAAGGAACAAGTAGACACTGAAATCAAGTAAATTGGACCTAGGATGCTCAAGTTATGAATAAAACAATGTAGGGGCATAAATGTAATAAAAATACAAGGAATAAAAGGTAAATAATCACAAATAGATCCCTGGAGGGACCTATTTGCAATTAAGCAAAACTGTATGTGGTCCTCTATAATTCTCCATGTAGTGCGGAGACCATTTTATAATTATGCATTCCTGCCGGAGCATTTGTGCAAAATGTCCAAGAGCGCACATGATGCACGCACGCCTGGACCTTCTTATAATTATAAAAAGTCTTGGGTGTTATCTACAAATAACCCATCCCCTCACGTACGGGGGACGCGTGGAGCTAGGTTCGGAGGAGGCGCAACTTTGGGGCTAATGTGACAGACGATGTGGCTCGGTGTCTGAGGCTCGACCCCCGAGCCTTCTGGTCTAGATGAGATGATGTGGTTCCACCTGGGTTGTCGGATGGTTGTTGTGAGGCGCCATCCAATGACACCTGGACTTCATCTTCCCCGAAGGAGGTTCGACATAAACGGGGCTCCGACGAGCTCGCTAGAGCCCTCTCCATGCTCGTCCGTGCTCGTAGAAGATCACTGGAGCTCGATGGACATATGGAGAGGATGGCTGATGGAAGGTGAAGCTCCGAGTGTAGCTGTAGGTGGCGACCGATGTCATCTCGCTGGAGATGAAGGTTGAGATCATAGTAGGAGTGAAGACTCCGACCATTGACGATTCTTCTATCTGTAGGTGTTAGAGGGATAACGGAAGCATGGGTTTATGAGTGAGGTGAGGGTCTCATGTGGACGGAGGAGCAGGAGACCAGTTCTCCTCTCCAACGGATCGGAAAGGAGTTGGGGTAGAGCATGGGAAGGTCATGGAGAAGGGGAAAGGTGGTCGAGAGTAGTTGGCGTGGATGATGGGGATTGGTGGAGCTTGTCGGATGATTGGATGGAGGCGAGAGGTGTTGATTGCGGCGTATAAATTTGTAGAAAATTGAGGTACGAGAGAAGAATTGATACCTGAGGATCAGAGACGATCGGTGGGCGGAGGAGGAGGCTTGGGCTGAGCTTCATTTGAAGCTCGGGTCGTCGCCCGACGTGCTCAGCCTAGGGCATGGAGCTCAATAGTGGTAGAACCACTGCGACATGGTCGGAGACCATGGGTCAATACCTGGGTGGAGAAGGTCATCCTCACCTCGCGATTGTCTTCCTCCACTGTCACCAAAGGGGCAACGCAGGCTGGGCCTTAGCACGTGAATTGGTGGACGGATTGGAAGTACGACGGAGGAGGGACTTTTATAGGTGGAGGTGACGGTTACAGGCGTGGTTTGAACAGCATGGGTGAGGGCGTGGAGTGATGAGGGGGTGTAGTGATGAGGTGCACATGGATGGTGGAGGAACGTTCGACATGATGGTGGCGTTACCACAGGGAGACAATGGTCGGAGTGCTTTCCAGAATAGGAAGGTGGAAGCGCATCGACAAGGCGTAACACCTGGAGACTGGGCGCTTGAGGTAGGAGATGATTCCTCGACTATGGGATCTTGCGATCCGATGGTCCTTGAAGGGGGCTCGGATGAAGGGATAGGATCAGATCTTATGATCTGATCCAACGGTGGAGAATGAGTCGAGGTTGGACGATTTATATGGATCTATGGGTGCAATCTAAGGGTGGTATGAGAAGGGGCGACATGGAGCACGGAGAGGCATAGGATGAGAAGGAATCGGGTGGTCTAGGAGAGAGCGGGAGCGGGTGGTGGGGGTCCGATTTGGAAGAAGATCAGGCAGCTGGGAGTGAAGCGGGAGCAGGTGGTCACGATGGAGGTGGGCGACGAGGATCAGGCATCCCAGGAGAGACCGGGTGGCGGTAGGAGGAGTAGGCCACGTGGATGGCCCAGAGGGCGCTACGTAGCCCAACAAAAAATAGAAAATGTAAAAACAAGGAAACATAAAAAAATAAATAGTTAGAGACAAAATTAGGAAAAAGTCAGAACATAAAAGTTGTATATCTCGATGAGATCTACAAGTTTCATTTTGGATAAAAAGCCAAAAGAGGTCATTTGTACAAAATGTATTTTTGGGGTTATTTTTAAAGAGTTAAAAACACCGATTTTGGGTTTTGAGATTTTTTGTATTTTTTAGTTTTTTTCAAGGTTAGGAAAAATATAGACAATTGTTTATCCTAATTTTTATGGGTTTTTAATTAGGAGATAATTACAATAAAAATAGTTATTAAATACAATAATTATAGGCTAATTTATACACAATATAATACAAGATAATAATGAAGAATTATTAATGATTTTTATTGGATTAATTTAAGCTTGGGGATTTAAAAGCAGATTTAGCATGATGAATACGAGATTCATCATATCGTTATACTTAAACCATGCTTGTCCTCGAGCATCTAAAGAATGAAGGAGTTGGATTAATTCCTGATCGTGAATGTGAAGATTTCAAGGTTCAATTTTTTTGAAGACCCTCAATTTAAGCGATTCTAAATTTCTGGGCTCAACCATGCTCTAGTCAGAAGGAATCCAACTTCTCTAATTATCATACTCTCTTTTTGTACATATAATATAAGGATATGAAATTTAGTGTACTGCATCTCATGAGAGTCGAGTCAAGGCATCACTTGAAGTTCTAGTCCAGGAGACTCTCCTCTAGACCTAATCCTCAACACTAGGGAATAAGTCTATTCTTGCTTCAGTCAATCGTCTCATTAGTTTGTCAGACTTGAAATGTAGATGGACGGCTAGATGACGGAAGATATAAGATTTTGTCTGTTTTTCTCTCCCTCACATTGGAACAAGGGGCCTCTCGAGTTCCTTTTTACTCAAAATAAGTAGAATTTTAGCTTGTTGATTGGTGTGTCCGTCAAGAGAATTCGGAGTCATCTATACTTGTTTTTCTGGAGTACATCAGGTGTGTCTTTTTTGAGTATCTAAGATACCTTCGACACCTACACTTGTATCACTATAGATGCAGAGCCCTTTTATGGTGTCAGCCCGACTCCTTGGTCCTAATTAGCGCTTGGTCCAAGTGGATTGTTTGAAAATGTTTAGGAGTGCTCGCCATTGGTGTAAGCTCATTTGTAATTTGACTTTGGATGATAGAGCTTTTCTTTGAACATTTATTTCTTTTCTTTTTATTTATTGGCTAGCTCCACTGCTTTTACCAAAAGTTGGCGCACATTGATCAACAATTAAGTTTCATCACACCCTGACACATAGGTAAATATCAAAAGGTAGCACATGAACTTGTTCACATACTGGCTAAAGTTATGCTAACACTCTGATTTCTTGAATCCTTTATTAACTTTATCTCATCCTCGAGCATTATTAGATCATGTCTAAACTCAAATCACTAGTTCTAGTTCCTCAAGTGACAACTCAACTCATCTCATCAATCATGTAGTTGTGATAGTGAAGTGTCGATCATATTCTTTAGAGGGTAGAGATGAAGAGTGCAATATAGCGCTCAGATATTTCAAACTAGGGAAGTATGGATAATTAAGTTCAAAAACCCTAGTGTCCTCAAAATCCTCAAGCCTTGAGTGAATGTGAATGTGTCAGTGTCAGGAATACACCAACTCCTTGGTTAGCAATTTTTTTTGTGATTTTCGTTTTTACAAAATATTATGGATTTTAGTTTCATTTTTTTATTCTTTTAAGAGACTATGACTGGCCCATATTTTTATGAATAGTTGCATCTACTCTCAGCCAGTATGGTGTAAGTACGGACCGGACCCGTGTTCCTTAAGAACGGAGCCATATACAGTGTTCTCTAAACCACCCACTCTGCTAAGGGAGACTGAATTTCCCTCCCTGAAAAGTAGCTACTTATTTTTAAGCCTAATAGTCAAAGTCTCTAGAAAAGATTTTTATTTTTTCAATTTTTAGGGAGTTTTTTTGAAAAATGGCTTATTTACAACAAGTTAATCCCTCAATTTTTAAGAAAATATTTTTACAAGATTTTTACAAAACTTAGTTCACAGGTTTACTTACACCAAGCCAAAAAAGTTTTTTCAAAAAGTTTTAAAATATATGAGCTATGGCTAAAGTAAATATAAAGTAATATACGATATACCCCCCTATACTTAACTTTTACTATGTCCTTATAACATAAGTGATATGAAGCCATGGCTCAGTTAAATATAGGATGATATAACGGAACTGAGGAGGAGGGCCCCCTATACTTAGGTTAAAAATTGACCTAAGTACAAGAAGATGGAGCGAGGGATGGATGAATAGTAGGGTCCCCCCTATACTTAGGATAAAAATAGCCTAAGTAAGGGATATGAATTGGGGGGAGGGGGGTCTGTGTTGGGAGGAACACTAAGATACAATGGGGTAAATGAATTTTTTACAGAAGATGAGAGGGGGGGGTGCTTTGTGTACAGATTAGGGTGTGAGGGGGGGGGGGGTAGTGATTGTGTGAAATATGCAGAGAGGAGGGGTGGGGGAATGGATGGATATGTGCAAGTGTGTGTGTGTGTGGTGGGGGTTGGGTGGGTAGATCATCTAGGGTGTGTTTTGTTGGGGGGTTACCCCCTACTTTGGGTGGGTTACCTCCAAAAACCCATATCCCTAACTCACTTGTAGGACCCACTATCTTTTCATCACAAAAAATATATATTATACCATTATATCATCTAAAAATCATAAAATACTCAACTTCTACTTATTATTTCAAACTTCAATACAATCATATCACAACAACTACCCACTTTTTCAAATTCCAATACAATCATATCATAATAACTATCCACTTTTTCAAATTTCAATACAATCACATCACACAAATCCACCTAACCCTTAACCCACCAACCAAACACACAAATATAAAAACAGGTTGTCCTCCCCCAGATAACCCCTAGTGATCTACTTCTTTTTTTTTTCTTTTTTTACGTTTGTGGGCCCTCAAATGAGAACCACTAAAAAATACACATACAATATCTTTTTTTACAACATGCAAATGCAAGCAGAACTGATAAAAATTCCTATAATTCTTAGCCAACTCTTTTGCGGCCTTCTCAGCGAGAGATTCCAACTCCACGTCTCCATGGAGATCAAGAGTCCTCGATCTTCATGGGCCCTACCACAAAAGAGAAATGTTAGCAAAATAATAAGGAAATTAATCAGCAAAAATGATGCAAAAATAATGCACGAAAAGAAGACCTATGAGTTTTGAAAATATTCAACACAAGAATAGATTAAAAGTCAACAATTAAATAAAGTTGAGTCCTGCCCCCGACATCGGTGCCATTTGCTCAGAGAGAGTGGGGGCATGTGGGTGGGGATCTGATCTGGGAGAATATTAGGCGGCTGAGAGTGAAGCGGGAGCGGGTGGTCATGATGGAGGCAAGCGATGAGGATCAGATGTCCCAGGAGGGGCCGTGTGGCGGAAGGAGAGGTAGGCCACGTGGGCAGCCTAAAGGGCGCTACGTGGCCCAATAAAAAAATCAGAAAAATTAAAAATAAATAAAAATAAAAAGTAAATAGTCAGAGGTAAAATTAGGAAAAGTCAAAACATAAAAGTTGTAGTTCTCGATGAGAACTACAAGTTTCATGTTGGACAAAAAGCCAAAAGATGTCATATGTATAAAAGGTATTTTTGGGGGTATTTTTAAGGGCTAAAAACACCGATTTTGGATTTTGAGATTTTTGTATTTTTTAGTTCTTTTCAAGGTTAGGAAAAATATATACAATTGTTTATTTTAATTTTTATGCGTTTTTAATGAGGAGATAATTACAAAATAAATAATAGTAATTAAATGCAATAATTATAGGTTAATTTATACACAATATAATACAATATAATAATGGGGAATTATTAGTGATTTTTATTAGATTAATTTAAGCTAGGGGATTAAAAAGTTGTTTTTAGCATGATGAATACGAGAGTCATCAACAATTCTTTTGATGATACTCTATATTTTAGCATAGATGATGATCAGATGGAGCATACACCTGATGTTTTTATTGCAGATATTTCAAATTCTGAGATTTTACATGATTCCTCCACTTCAGATGAGCTAGAGATTGATTTTCATTTCGCTGACTCATTTTCCTCATCATCCTGAGGATGAGCAGAATAAAGAGACGGATGAGGTTTAGAAATCTTCTATATCCAGTTCTGGAGCATATTGAGATGATGGATAACCATATTGCAGACACATCTACCATCACCACAGTCCTAGTACATAAATAGATGAGGATACAATAGAGCCATATTCCACATTACTAGAACTGAAAACCTTGCCGCTGAATATGAAACATGCTTTCCATTCAGGTCCAGAACGATAGTTTTCGGTCATTATCACCCATCTTTAACCGAAAAGCAAGAATCTCGTCTGATGGAGATTCTTGAAAAAAACTACAAGGTCATTGGGTGGACTGTATTCGATCTCCGAGGACAAATCCTGCTTTGTTCTCTCACCATATCATTATCGATCATGACAACATACCCTCTAGAGAGTTTCAACGCATATTGAATCCAATTTACGAGATGTTTTCAAGAAAGAGATTACGAAGTGGTGCGATGCATGTTTTATTTATCACATTTCCAACTCAAAATTGGTTAGCCCATTACATGTTGTCCCGAAGAAGTCGGGATCCAGATGGTTACAAATGAGAGTGGAAAGGAGATTCTAAGGAGAGTAACCACGTCGTGGTAGGTGTGCATTGATTACAGAATATTAAACGCTGCGACGAAGAAGGACCACTTCCCTTTGCCTTTTACAGACCAGGTCATAGAGAGATTGGCAGGGAAGAAGCACTTTTGTTTCCTTGACAATTTTTCAGATATAACTAGGTTACTATTTCTCTTGAAGACCAAGAGAAGACTACCTTTACAATGCCACTGTTACATTCCAGAGATGCATGCTTGCCATTTTTGCAGACATGGTAGGAGATTTTCTTGATGTCTTTATGGATGATTTTTCGGTCTATGGTGAGTCCTTTAGGGTGCGTTTGGTACGCGGGTTAAGGCGGGTTAAACTAGTAGAGGGTAACCCGTTTTTGAGTTTTGGTGTTTGGATAGAGGGTTAAACTGGGGGTGGGTTAGAAGTGGATTTGTTGTGATATGATTGTATTGAAATTTGAAAAAGTGAGCAGTTATTGTGATGTGATTGTATTGAAGTTTGAAAAAGTGAGTAGAAGTAGAGTAGTTTATAGTTTTTATATGATATGATGGTATAATATATTATTTGTTGATAGGATTGATGATGTAAAATTGATTTATTTAATTTTTTAAAAAAGGAATAAAGTGGGGCCCACATGAGAGAGAGGGAGGGTGGGTTAAAGGGGTTAAACTTTCCAAACCTGCCGGTAACCCATGTACCGAACGGGGCCTTAATGATTGTTAAGCGTACCTAGACGAGGTTCTTCAGAAATATTGTGAGATGAATCTCATTTTGTCATGGAAAAGAGCTATTTTATTGTTACAAACATGATTGTGTTGGGGCATGTCATCTCCAAGCGAGGCAAGGTGGATGTCATCAAGCCTCTTGAGCCACCAACCAACATCAAGAAGTTACGATCTTTTCTAGGGCACATAGGTTTCTATCGACGATTTATTCAAGATTTCTCTAAGATTGATCGATCGTTAACTGAATTATAAGGCAAAGACATCAAATTCTTGGTAGATGATAAATGTCTTAGTTCCTTCCCCACATTAAAAGAGATGGTTATCGGTGCTCCTATCCTACAACCACCTGTTTGTCTATTTCCTTGGATATAATGATGGATGCTTCAAATTTCACGGTCGAAGTTGTATTAGGAAATAGGAGGAATGAACTTCATTTGCTATCCATTATACCGGTTGAACTTTAGATGATGCTCAACACAATTATACAATGACAGAGAAAGAGATGCTGGTAGTGGTATTTGCATTGGACAAATTCAGATCATATCTTCTTGGTTTAAAGATTACAGTGTATACAGATCATTCATCTATCATATATTTGACGAAGAAGAAGGATGTCAAGGCACACTTTATTATATGTTTCTTTTACTTCAGGAATTCGATTTGGATATTAAGGAAAAATATGAGTAAAGAACGTGGTAGCTGATCACTTCTCCCGATTACATATAGAGCAACCTTCAGATGAATATACACTAGAGATTGTAGAGAGATTTCTAGACAAAAGTATCTTTGCAGTTACAGAGCTTCTGTGGTATGCATGCATAGTGAACATTGAAGGATACAGTTAGATTCTTAAGCGCATCACAGAAGCGTGAGGATCGCATCGTATGCTATCGGGAGCGACTAGTCGCACTAGTCGCTCGACGCAGTAGAAATTAATTTTTTTTCATGTGACGAAACCACATGATCCAAGAACACTTCTCAGATCGTTTCATCTAAACCGCAAACAAGTAATAGGATTACCTCTTGAAGCGTGGTTGCGATCGAGTCTCTAAACGAAGAGACCTCCAGTCTCAAGTCCGATCCGACGGAGGAGACACTTGCGAGCGTGTTGATGAAACACGTGCTTCTCGCAATCCATGTTGAAGAACCAAGCCACGGATCTCCTGATCTCGACAAACGAGATACGACGTCTTCTTCACGAGCAAGGCATGTCGAAGTAGACGGAGATCCACGAGCAACCCATCAGGCAACATAACGACGACGCTGCGGTGATGGAGAACCTCTCAAGGTCATCCATAGTAGATGGCCACATGAGAGAGAGAGAATGAGCGTGTAGAGAGAGAAAGAGAACGAGAGACTTATGTTCTCTTGTGTGTAAAGAAGAGCAAAGGGGTGCCTCTACTTTTATAATATTTTGGGATCCATGGATCTCAATCCATGGGCAACACAAATCCAATGGCTCTCATTGATTTGTGTTTCTTTTAATGGCTAAGATTTGTGTTGGTAAAAATCAACAACAATTAATTTAATTTAGATTAATTCTATATTGATAAATCAACATAAATCAATCCTAAATTAAATCAATCAAGAAGATTATGGAATGAAGATTGCCTCCTTCCATAATATTGGATTTGGTGGCAATCTCATGCAATCTCATGAGATCTCATGAGATTACATTATTCCATGGAAATCTCCAAGATTTACAACAACACTTGTTGTAAATTATTCTACAAAAATAATTCATAATTATTTTGTGAATATTGCAATCTTGCCATTGGAAAATTGTTAATCACATTCACAACCCAAAATAAAATGTGAATTACATTTTCAATTAATTGTACAATGTGAATCCAATTCACATCAACATTTAATTAACAAATATAAATTACAAATAGCTCTCTCTTATATATTATAAATCACATTTATAATATATATGACTAATGTGGATATTGCTATCCACATTATTCATATCCATGATAATTAAATCACATTTAATCATCTTGGATCTCTATTCTCATGTGCCCAAATAATATGAATCGCATTCACATTATTAGCATCTTTGATAATTAAATCACATTTAATTATCTTAGATAAATCTCCTTATAATATAAACCATCATGATAATTAAATCACATTTAATTATCAATTTTCTCAATGCTCGAATACACATATCAACAATGAAATTATCTTGAACTCTTTCAAGGATAATGCGCTTTCGCCGTAGATACTTGGAGATAAGGATAGGGCGATTGTATTGTTCTGCATATAGTGACTTGGATATTGAGATCACATCTCAAATCCAGATCTCGTGCCTCCCATAGATGCTTGATTAAATCAAGATCGCAAATCTAAACTTCTCATTGCATCTGAATCATATTCAGATCAATGTCCAACATTTTGACCAAGATCAGATTACTTCTCTACTGAGAGGAGTCACTAAAATCTAGACCCATTTCATCACTCCTTAGGAATGGAAGCATCATGGTTATAAAATCGTTTATGATCACATCACCCTCGGGTATTCCCAATACCTATACATCCTGCATACTGGAAGACTCAGAATAAAACCGAAGTATTAGATCAACTTTACATTGTCTACTTCAAGATTTTTATTAGTAAGTTTCTCATTCGATCATTGGGAGTTGGTATCGATCATATACTTTCCAAAAGCATATATCATACCTAGGTCTTGATCATATACTTTCCAAAAGTATATATCAAACGTACAAATTCAGTCAAGCTTCCAAAGCGAGACGACCGTGCACGGAATTTGATTCTTCCCAATATCTCACGAGTGAGCTCATGTCTTCCTGTTCAGTAACTGAACCTGTATGATCCCTTTGAGAGATCGTATTACTCATATGCCCTTACATGCACACCAGTGCGCCGGTGTATAGACCTTGATTAGGTCATCAACCTATTGGCCTGCCAAATGTACATACTCAGACATATAATAACACATCTGTCTCTGGTCAGAGGATGTGTGCATGTATCGTGACAACATATGATGTAGGACTTTGGTTATCTCGACCTCGTTAAGTCAACTCTTTGACCTAACTAATCTGACATCTCCGAGTATCTATTCCTATGCAGAGGACCTGCATCAAGAGGTCAGTCAGATATCATCCTAAGTGAGAAAGGATTGCCATCTCCTACCCAGGCTGGAGATCATCTCTTAACAATCATTTGACGGTGCTTGATGAGTCCTCAATCTAACCCTTTAGATATTCATCTAAGCACCAACCTCTATGATTCAATAGTTGAATCAACAGCTGTATGATTATTAAGATGACCATGGTACATAACCCTAATTGTACTAAGGGACCTACTATGCAAATTATTTATTCTTCATTTCAGATCAGGAAATGATATTTGCAATAACATTTATTGCATAATGGCTCGCCGTGGGCTCGCATGTCCAGCAATCTCCCACTAGCCCAAAGAGCCATTAATGGGCTAATCATTTAAACCCGCACTCATGTGACAATCATAGACTATTTAAAAATAGCTAGGAAAGCTGATCAGTCACTCTATTCCCAAGAGACTACGCCAAGTCCTTTTACGGCACTTGCATATCTCCTAGTAACAATGTTCGCATCCAATGCGAATATTGCATCTTATGCAACAAATACTCAATCTAGTCAGTTATAGTGTCCTTGACACTATAGCTTTATAATTATTATAACTAGTATGTAATTTCAATTATCCTTATCAGAATACCCTTATTCCTGGAGATCTCTATCTCCTATGGTATTCATAATTAAGACCTTTTAGATCTCCATCTATAAAGTCTTAATTACTTGAAGATAAGACTTAGAGATCACTATCTCTAAAGTCTTGTCATCTTTGAAGATATTGTTCTTACTGCAACCAAGTGTTTTTTCTCCATAGTAGGATTAACAACACTTTACTACTCCCACTACATGGCAGATATCTGGCTTTTGTACAAATCTAGCATACACCCAGCTTCTCGTAACTGATGCACAAGTGCAAGCAGTTCTAGCATTCACTTCCTTAACTCTTTGAGGTAATATCCCTTTAGATAGGCCCGTACCATGTCTTAAGGGATAGAAGCCTTTCTAGGAATTTCCAAGAATGGAATATGTCCAAGGTGTACTACAAATGTGACAGTCCCAATATCCTATTCTCTTCGCTTCTGAACAACTTCAGAACTAAGATCTAAGAGACATCTTTTAGATCATATCTCAAGTTATGGAACAACCAGATTATAAAACACATTATTATCCTTATATCATTTTAAAAATGATTAGGGTATTATCTACATTTAGCACGATGAACACAATGGCACTCCCACTAAGCTTCACACGGTTCATTAAGATTCTATATGAAATCATAACATTTATAATTTCATCATGGTCCAACCTTAAGAAGCTTATTTGAGTCCATAGATGGAGCTCTCTAGCTTGCACACCTTGCTTTCCTCAACCATGAAGCCCTGGGGCTAGTTCATTTGAATATCCTCAAATAGGAATTCATAGAGGAATGCAATCTTGACTTCGATCATGAAGATGTAGAAGTCAAGTTGTGTAGCTATAGTTAGCAATATTCTAATGGTTTTAAGCATGGTCACCAAAGAGCAAGTCTCATTGCAAGCAATGTCTTCTCTTTCGGTGTGTAGCTCGTGGCTATGAACTGTGCTTTGAAGGTCTCTACCTTCTCATTAGGTTCCCTCTTCTCCTGAAGATCCATTTACACCTTAACAGGTCTTGCCTTTATAGGTGGATCCTCGAGGGTCGATATACAACATTTGTATATGAAGTCTACTTTAGACCTTTATTTCTAAAATCCATCTTTTCATGTTATGATCCTCAGGAGTTTCATCACATGAAATCCGATCATTGTCAGACTTAACTGACACATGGAATACATCCTCAAACTCATTTGAAGAGGTATTAATGTTTCATCTTTAATTGTCCTTTTAGTTTCCTATTTCAGGAGCCTCATTATCTTCTCAAGATTAAATGAGTTCCTACACTTCATTTTCATCTTGATTCTGAAGAGAGTCATCCTCTAAGAATCACATTCTCAGAAATGAGATCTTTTAAGAATCTCAATGTTATAAAGTAGGTATCTAATACCATCCTTTATTTTCCTAATGAAATAGCACTCTCTAGTGCTCAATTCCAGCTTACTTGCATGTAATCTTATTAAGGATATATAATGTAGTCTCTACTACATATTGATGAATCTGTGATTCATCACTCTTAAAGTTGAAAATAGAGCCTTGTTTTCGAGAATTTAGCAGCATATTTCCCTTTATCTTGCATAAATAGCATTCATGTATCAATCCACAATACATGCATTTTAGCATTCATATCTGCATTAAATAAGAAGCCAATTCATTTGTAAAATCCACTTGTAAAATGTCCACCAATAATTCACCTAATTATTAGTATTTTATATCCCCTCTAAAATCAAATAACAACTGCCCTACACAGTGTATATTATTAGTTAATAATATAGGGAAAAAGGCCAAAAATCTCTATCCTGTAAATTGCTCAATAAAAGCCTCAAACCCAGTTGGAGAACCTGGATCTTAGAATACAAATATCCACCTTATACAACCTCCTAATTAGGTCTACTCACCTTCAGATTAATACGCATCTAGAGAGACCTTTAAAATGAGACCAATTTCATTCAATTTGGAGCTCGTATACAAAACTTGGGTGTTTTGGCCCCCTTGTATACTATATATATATATGTATATTGGTACTCTTGTATTTTTGTATCATATTTGACTTTATATCCATTTTTGGTCAACATCAAACTTGTAGATCTCATCGAGATCTACAACTTTCATGTCTTGAGTTTTTCCAAATTCAGCCTCCTTCTCTCTCTAAATTCACTTTCTTTCTCAGCCACCCAGAGCTGGCCACGTGGCATCTTCTGATTGCGCCACGCGACCCGCTTCTTTGCGCACCACACGCCCAGCCTTCCCCGCCGTCCGATCACTCGCCCCATCTATTGATTTGGGTCGTTCATCATCAAATCGCCTCTCAGCTGCCTGATCTAACGATGGATCTCATATGGATCGTCCCTCCGCGCTTCACCCTTAGCACGCCACGTGGTGCATTAGGCGCCCTCCGATCATCGCCAGAGGCCTTCAATCCTAGCCCTCCATGTTGCACGATATCTGAACCCTTCGATCAAAACCCCAGACTTCATCTCAATCGCACGCTAGCGCCTCGACTTGCGCCAGCCACGTGGCACGCCCTGTGCCCTTGATCTCGCTCCGCAGATCTTATCTTCACCCTTTACTTCCGCCCTCTTCCGACCGTTGGACTACTCCAATGGTCGATACTTCGTCTCCTACCTCCCACACACCCTGCGCCCCACGTCGTCCACCGTGCGCAACGGTTGCGCCCTTTCTATTTCGAGCGCCACGCTGACCACCATCTCCGCCCCCTGGCACCACCACTATACAGCACACTCTTCCCTCATTATCACCAACCCCCTCGTTCACCATGAACACCCTCAACCTCGCTCCACGATGCCCACCAACCCTACCTCCTCGCTACCTACGCCGTCGCATTCATCCTATAAATACATCGCCTCCGTCCACCTTCACTCCTATCTGCCATTACGAGAGGTATCCTGGAGCTCAGAGCCACCCATTGGTGACAACAATTGAATGTGAAACCGAGCGAAGATAGGCTCCCACCTCCGGCGAGATCCACGACGTCGCCACGTCGTGCTGCCGCTTCTCCGACGAGGAGCCTGAGCTCGGGCCCACTACTGTCCCTCGAGCGACGACCGGGAGCACTGCATAGAACTCCATTTCACAGGTAGACACCTCCATCTCCTCTCGGTTCTTCTTCTTCTTCATTTTCTCTCTTCTTCTCCTATTTTATTCGTTGTCCTCCCTTCACTTCCCGCTCCACTGGGCATCCACCGAGGTTCCCCACGAAGCTCTAATCTTCGCGCCATTCTCTATTCACCTCGACGACGCACTCCACTTCACGCCGACACCAGCTCCACCACCTTGGCAGAGCTCGATCACCGGACACCCACTTCGCCACTCAGGCCTCGCATATCACTCACGATCACTCCACGTACACGTTGCACACCTCGGCTATCAAGATAACCCCCTGTAGGTACTTCTACTTCGATTGGCCGGAGCTTCATCATAGCTTAGCTCGAGCTTCATCATTACCGGTCTCCAGTTCGCCCCGGCCTCAGTTGAAACCTCCGGCAACCACATGACACTCCCACGACCTTCCCCAGCTTCTTAGAAACTTCCGGCAAGCTTCAGCGACGACTGGAGGAGGCGGCGGAGCTAAGACCGCTTCATCGAAGTGCAGCCTTCTCCGCCACAGAAGGCGGAGGACCGTTGGGCACGAAGCCTAACAGTTGTCCGATCCCCTTGATCGGATTGGTCGTATCCATCCACGTCGCCATCAACTACACCCGTTGGATCAGGAGGATCCCACGGTCCAGAACATGCCACGTCACCGCTCCCCTCACGCTCCAGATGCCAACGGATCCATCTAGATCCAACGGTCATTGATCGTCCACGCCTTCTTCTCAAGAGCCAGCGTCCTCCGTTGGATCTTCACGTGATCCACAGTTCCCTTCGAGCCACGTCACCCGATCCGAGCCTCTTCCCCGAACACCAGGCTCGGATCCCCCGAAGCTATTTCGAGCAAAGCCCGAGCCTCCAAAGTTCCACCGAGCCTGGGACCCCACGTGGTCTGCACGTGCAGTCTGGGTAATTTGCAGCGAGGCCCCTGGAAGTTTTCGTAATTACATTTTAGTCCCTGCTAGGAGGCCCCACGTGAGGAGCACATGTTCTTTAGGAAATTTGCATCCACCCCCTTAACATTATAGGTAATTGCATATCAGTCCCTGTCATCACGTTTACTTTTTTATCAAATTTATTTTTTGTAATTGCAAATAGGCCCCTATCTTTGCACGCTTATTTAGGCATTCATTTTAACTCATTTTCAAGTTTGAAAATTGCATTGTGTAGCTTAATTTGTTCTCTTTCATATGCGATACTTGGCATATTTTTGTGGAAGTAATGATTTTTATTATTAATTAATTGGTGAAATTTTCTCATATTTTGCCCATTTATGCCTATTAATTTGTAGTAATTTCTCCGTGAACCCAAAAATTGCCAAAAATTCACATTTCACAATCTGGCCAAGTTTCATAATTTTTTGGAATCAATTTGACCATCTTTCTGAATTAACTTAGGAACTGGCCCGATCTCGCATGCGTGTTTTCTTTCTTGCATAAAATGTATCAACAGAAGACCAAAAATGTCTTCTGAAAATCCAACCTTGGAAATTTGCTCAAAATCTACCTAAGGAGACAGCTGCCTCCCTGAGTTCGACCTTGGGCTTGCCCATGTAAAATAAATTTGCCACTTGTGATTAACTTAACATTAATGAAAAGTGGTTTTTGATCTGCTCTTATTATCCGTCCACAACGAACAAATACGACAATTAATTTGACCATTAATTTGATTAAATTAACAAGGGTAGGAGGACGTACGTCAAAATGGCGCCGTTACCGGGGAGGCACGGCTTAGTTTGATTTACAGCTAATTTTTGAGTGTTTGATTTTTCTATCCCGGGGTAGTCTGACCCCCGGTTCTCTTGTGAATATTTTTCTGTCTTTTAATTCTTGTATTTTTGGGTTGTTCTCTGTCTGACCTCAACTTGTTTTTGTGCGAGGAAGGCGAGGAGTCGAAGACGCTTCGAGGAACCTGCATTTTAATTTGTTTGAGTGACTTGAGAGGACTTACATTTTTTCTTTATTTTTTGCATTATTTCCAACGGTTCCCATTTGGGTTCTCGCGAGTGTAAACATAGTGGAACCATGTCCCCATCTGCTGTATGGTTTGAATTTTTAGAATAGGCTTGCACGAGCGGTTCCTCGAGCCACTCTAGGGTTTGCTTGTGCTCGTGATTTTTAGGACCACACAACCACTTAAAAGACGCACTTAGATTGCAGATCTAGTCTAATCAACCTGTGCTTCACTCGCTAGTAGAACTGCCTGTCTAGGAGCGGATTTTGTCATCTACATTTGCATGTAGTGTAAAAAGATTTCAATTCTGTTTTGCATCCTGCATAAAAGCGAAGGGATCACTGTAAGTATTCTTCACTCAACATAAGCATCATTGTTTTTCGTGCAAGGCTTTTCTCGATTTCTCTCTCTTAGTTTTCCAACTTAAGTTGAAGGAAATTGGGACTGGACGATAGGCGGGCTGTGTGGATTGGACTAAACCAGTGAAAACTTAACTTAAAACATGGACTGCTAATATTATTGACCAAAAAAATTCAATAAAATTGGAAATTCTGCTTGCAGGAGATTAACCTTGACCTTGTTTTCAGGCTGAGTGAGGATACTTGAGTGTGTGAACACCTAAAGGCAGAGCCCAAATCCCTGCCTTCCATATCACGTACCAACTGATCCTAGCAAATATCACGAGTTGAATATTTTCAGGTTCATTGACTAGTACCAAGTGGCCTCCGCCTGTTCACAGGTAGTCAGAGGTGAACCAGCGGTACTTCGCGACAAGTTGCTAGTAACCCTTCAGGGTGAAGTTCCAGCCTTGTCAGCCTCCGCCTGCTTGCAGGGGGATAGGGGCATGGTCTTTGAATCCATCAACTTGGGATAGGAGCGAATAAAGTAAGGACACATGTATCTTAGGCGACAGGTTAAACAGGGAAGACGCATCCGGCTTTGAGTCGACTTCCCTCTAGGCCACGTAACCTTTGCTATTTGCTTGAAAATCACACATAAAATCAATCAGATTAATTGGACTCGGTTTCGGTCCTTCACTGTGTTGGGTGTGAAAATACAGGGTTTGGATTGAATTGCTTGCTTCAGGTAGGAGTAAAATCCTATCTTTACTTAGAACTCCCAATTCTTGTCGCCAATCCAATATGACTGACTGGGGGAACATCGACACATTATTCGCCAACCTCTCTTTGAGCCCCCACGAAACTCATCTTCACTGGCCCAAGCGCAACTTGGACCACCCAGAGCTCATGACCCTCTTGAGTTCTGATCCCTCACACCCAAGGTGGTTACTCTCAAACCAACCCTTTCCTCTCCTCTGAGCTTACCGAAGAAGACCATTGCCTCGGTAAGAACCCCTTCCTTGATTTGTCCTCTAACCCAGATCATTTCCATTCCCCAGGACCAGAGGACAAGATGCCACCAAAGCGACCTCCAGATGAGGAAGAACACAGAGATGACCCACTCCAAGCAATCCTTACTCGCATGGCCACAACCGAACAACAAAATGCAGATCTCATAGCAAGGATGGGACAGATCATCGCAATAGGAGGGATCGATCGACCAATGGTTGATGCTACAACCCAGTAGAAAACGAGATGCACAAGAAGATCTTAGGCCACCCGGGCCTATCAGTTGTCTCCTTCGAGCCTCACCAACGAGATAACCCGACGGGCTGTATTGAATCTGACAGAAGACCTTATCCCTAGCATGTGGTTAATAGCAGATAAATTAACCATGGTCGAGCATATTCACAAGAGGGCCACTGACCTTGAGTCTCTCTCTAAATTACCGAAGCAAGTGGAGGAACTTACTGATAAGGTAGCTAATATAAAGCTACCTGCGCCTTTTGCACCACCTGTACCTGTACACCGAGTCCATCTTGTATAGGAACAGGAATCGGGGCTTCAGAGTAGCTGGGTAGAGGAGCAGACTTACACTCAGCAGAACCAACATGCACCCCCACAAGTGGAGACAGGATACGAGGAGCCTCCGCAGGTGTCCGAGATCAACGGGATGTGGTACAACCATGACCCCATCGGCAGACAGTCGGGGATAGGGAACGGTCAGCCACACCGATCTTCCCTAGCTTACCAGGAAAACAACTCCTTCCCCACACCGTGCTTTGTTCAGTCAGGCCCGAACGAGGGTACCAGCCTTAACAGCACCAATAGCCGCAACACACATTCCAGCAGGGCCCGTCACCGTCTCACCAGCAACAGTATCGGCATGGCCAACAAGGCCAATATAGGACCTCATCTTCAAGACAGTATCAACCCGCCCAGCCCACCGAATTGGAGTCCCTCACCTTGGCGATCCAGACCCTGACTGATAGGGTCCAATAGATCCAGAATGGCTATCTGAATATGAGAACCGATCTGAATCGTGTTTCTCGTAACCAAGACCAACAGATGGTGCCAAAGACCCCAATTCCCGCTCAGGTTTAGGCCAACCCAAACAGCCTAAACCCATGCCAGAACCGACCTCGAGATCAGGTATACTATTTAGATAATTCTTTATCTGAACATGAGATCATTTCGTAAGATAATGTAAATCATATGTCCCTCAGGAGTGGAAGGACCGTGATCGTACCTGATCGGGCATGGGCACCGGTGGAGGAAGCCACCAAGTCTCTACTTGAGGAGAACTTGGAGGCTGAGGAGCAGCACCACCATCACTGGCAGAAGAAGAGGACTTCTGAGTCCTCAAAGAAGCAAGGGAACTGCACTGGCAGGGAGTCAACTGAAATCGATGAAGAGCACGCACCTCCATCTGAGGAGGACAATCCAACAATCGCAGAGAAAGCATCACCGGTTTCACATCAGCATTTTCCTTTTCGTCATAGTCTGAGTCAGAGTCAGTTTCGGAGTTCGAGTCCTGTACAGAACTTAGTTTCAGCTTTGAATGAAAATATTTCAGTTTCAGAATCTGAGTTAGAGTCAATAATCCCTTTCCCCCGAGCTCTTACGGGTAGAAAGAAGAAAACTAAAAAAATCCAAAAAGATGACCCTGAGATGGCAGAGTTTTGTAACAAACATATCAAGGTCACAATTCCTTTTGACAAGTATGTGGAGATGACACCTGCATTTCAGAAATAACTTAAGGTGAGATGTACACCTACTAGGGTTAGCAAGAAGACCAAAATCTGTGTTGAGAAACACGTTCTGTCAGTAGCCACGACTTGTGCAATAAAGAACTCGTTTCCAAGGAAACGAAGGGACATGGGTGCACATTATGTGGTGAGTCATGTCGATGACATTGCATTTGCACACACTCTTCTAGACAACGGATCCTCAATCAACTTAATGCCTACAACCCTCTATGAGCGGCTTAATCTAGGACCTCTTAGGAAATCTAGAGCCCTCCTTCAGTTCGCTGACAAGTCAACCAAGAGGTCCCAAGGAGAATTGAGGAATGTTGTCATCAAAGTCGAGGGTCAAGAATACATGGTGGACTTTACTGTCCTAGATATGGAAACCCCTCATAATTGGAGAGATTCCCAGATCATCCTAGGCAGGCCATTCCTCAGAACAGCGGGGGCCTTGTTCGATTACAAGATCGGGAAGATCCAGTTTCAAACTCCAGGTGGAGATGAGGATCTTGAGATGAAGCAAACCAGATGGCAGAGACCGGATTACGAATCCAACACCAAGTACTCTTCATCTGAAGCAGACTGCGACCATGTAGACACAGTTGGGCCATGGAGACAGAACCCAGCAAGCACCAATGAGTCCCTCCCCTCCGGAGATGATCCAGTGTATGGGTCAGTTTGCGAGGTCCTTAGAAACGAGTAAAGCTCAGAACCTACATCCCCTACATCTTCGATGACTTAGAGGCCCAGCTGGGCCTGTCAGTCCTTCCCTCTTTAGGACAATCAGAAGATGAGGATGATAACATGGATTTTGCCGATTGCATGAAAACCTTTGATGATCTAACTCCAGATCTGAATGACTTGGTGGCAGCAATTTCAAAGACAAATCAAGCCATTTCCAATACTGAACCAGATTCAATTGAGCCAGACTTTCTAGATGACCACACATTACCTGAGCTCAAACCTTTACCCACAACACTAAAATATGCCTTCCTTGCGGGTCAGGAGAAGAAATATCCGGTCATCATCAGTTCGCGATTAAACGAGGAGCAGGAGTCTTGCTTGCTAGAGATCCTGGAGAAAAACCGCAAGGCGATAGGCTGGAGCATTTCCGATCTCCACAGGATAAATCTCGCTCTGTGTTCGCACCATATCTACTTTGAGAATGAAGCTAAACCCTCTCGTGAATTCCAACATCGTTTGAATCCAAATTTACGAGAGGTAGTGAAGAAGGAGATAGAGAAATTGTGCAATGCAGGTTTCATTTATCCCATCTCCGACTCTAAATGGGTGTCCCGAAAAAGTCGGGAATTAAGACGACCACCAACGAGGACGGAGAGTAAATCGTGACGCGATTGCCCACGTCGTGGCACGTCTGTGTGGATTACAGATGCCTGAATGCTGCGATGAAGAAGGATCATTTCCCCCTACCGTTCATTGATTAGATCCTAGAAAGATTAGCAGGGAAAGAATTCTTCTGCTTCTTGGATGGGTTCTCGGGCTACAATCAAGTAGCCATAGCTCCTGTGGACCAGGAAAAAACCACGTTTACTTGCCCCTTCAGTACCTATACTTTCAGGCACATGCCCTTTGGGTTATGCAATGCTCCAGGTACTTTTCAAAGGTGCATGATTGTTGTATTCGCCGAAACGGTCAGTAAATTCTTAGAAGTCTTCATGGATGACTTCTCGATCCACGGTGATTCCTTCAATTCATGTCTTAGGAATCTGGACCGAGTCCTCAAAAGATATTGTGAGGTTAATCTGGTGCTCTCCTGGGAGAAAAGTCACTTCATGGTGACGGAGGGCATTGTGTTGGGGAACGTCATCTCCAAGAGAGGAATGGAGGCTGACCTTGCCAAGGTGGATGTGATCAGACGACTCCAGCCACCAACCAACGTTAAGCAGTTGCAGTCCTTCCTCAGGCATGTCGGATTCTATCGGAGATTTATTAAAGATTTTTTTAAGATTGCTCGACCGCTAACTGAGCTTTTAGGAAATGACATGGAGTTTATTGTTGATCACAAATGTCTTGAGGCCTTTAAGCTACTGCAGGGACTGATCATGGACGCCCCGATCCCACAGGCCCTAGATTGATCTCTACCTTTTGAGATCATGACAGACGCATCAGATTTTGCTGTTGGGGTTGTGTTAGGACAAAGGAGGGATGACGTCCCGTTTGCAATCCACTACGCAAGCAATGTGCTTGATACCGCTCAGTATAACTATACAGTTACGGAAAAGGAGATGCTCGCGGTAGTGTTTGCCTCGGACAAGTTCAGATCTCATTTAATTGGATCCAAGGTAATCGTGTTCACCGACCACAAAACATTACGATACTTAATGGAAAAGAAGGACGTGAAGGCGCGTCTTCTTAGGTGGATTTTGCTTATCCAGGAGTTTGATTTGGATATTCGTGATAAACCTGGAAAGAAGAACGTAGTAGCTGATCATCTCTCCCATCTCGAAGATCTTAATCTTCCGAGGATTCACCAATTCGAGACTCCTTCCCTAACGAGTTGATTTTTGTTATCGACTCACTTCCATGTTATGCGAATATCGTGAACTATCTTGTCTCCAAGAAGGTTCCCGAGGATTGGCCCAAGAGCCACATTGACCGACTGAAGTCGGATGCTAGACACTACCATTGGGAGGATCTGATCCTTTTCTTTGAAGGACCGGATTGTGTCTGGAGACGGTGTATTCCTCAGGAGCAATACCAGAGTGTCCTTTCTTTATGCCACAACTTGGAGGCAGGAGGACACCACTCCCGGAAAAAGACCGCATGGAAGGTACTTCAATGTGGCTTTTACTGGCCGACTCTGTTTCGCGATGCCATCACCTTTGCGAAGTCGTGCCCTGTATGCCAGAGAATGGGAGGAACTATTGGTTCCAAAGAGGAGATGCCAATGCAGCCTGTCATCATTTGTGATGTCTTTGACGCCTGGAGCATCGACCTCATGGGCCCATTCCTTGTGAGCCACGGATTCAAGTACATCCTTCTTGCGGTAGACTACTTGTCTAGGTGGGTGGAGGCTATCCCAATCCGAGCCGCAGACAACAAGACTGTTTGTAAATTCATCAGAGATCATATCATCTCTAGGTTCGGGATCGCCAAGATGTTGATATCAGATGGGGGTAGCCACTTTGTAAACAGAGATGTGAAGAAACTTCTGAAAGACTACGACATCGAACACCGTGTCGCTAGACCTTACCACCCACAAACTAATGGTATGGCTGAGGTGTCAAATAGGGAGGTGAAAACTATATTGCAGAAGCTTGTCCGCCCAGACAGGAAGGATTGGTCCCAGATCCTGGATCAAGTCCTATGGGCTTATAGGACAGCTTACAAGACACCGTTAGGAACCTCCCCATTCCGAATGGTATTCGAAAAGCCGTGCCATTTACCCGTAGAGTTAGTGCATAAATCAGAATGGGCAATCAAGAAGGTCAATTGGTACACACACCTTAGGCAGAAGCAAAGAGAAATGAATCTGAATGAGCTTGTGGAAGTCAGAAACCACACATACGACAACAGTTTGGTGTACAAGGACAAGGTTAAGCGTTGGCACGATAGATACATCAGATGAAAGACCTTTGTTCCTAGACAGAAGGTATGGTTTTTTATGCAAGGCTGAAGATTTTCCAAGGCAAATTGAAGTCCAAATGGACGGGCCCATTCATTGTCCGTGCGGTGCACGATAGTGGACGTGTCCAGATCTAGGATCTCGTAGATGACGCACCGACATTCCTAGTGAATGGACAACTGTTGAAACATTTCGTTAAAACCAATGAGCAGTTAGTCCATGTTGAGGAGATTGTATTCATGTGCGAGACAGCTTCAACTGATACACATCAAGCCGCGCATGAGACCTTGCAGCAGTGAGCTCTAGCCATTAGCAGCATCTTGAAAGATTCAGACCTATACCACTGTATATACCCATCATTCTTGGACATTCTGTTCTCTCTCTGCCACGACTCTAATAACTCATTCCAGCTTCATCTATCTCCATCTATGACTACACTTAGGATGACCAGATCCTAAGTATAGGGGGGATGAGCCACCTGAGTCTGTTCTTTGTACATCCTCCAGATCACATCGGTTCTCATACTCACTCCTGTCCTATACTTAGGCTGACCAGAGCCTAAGTATAGGGGGGATCGATGCCCGCCATGTATATACTCATCCATTTCCCTTCTTGCCCTCGTCCGTCCCATTTTTGATCTTCTTCTACACTTAGGCTGCTAGAGCCTAAGTATAGGGGGGCGGAGCGACTTCTATACATTATGTAATTTTAGATCTCCTACGCTTAGCCCGAGCTATGTCTTTTTCATCGCTTTTTGTGCTCTGAGGACATAGCACATGCTAAGTATGGGGGGGGGCATGTATATATTACATGTATACTCTACCCATAGCTCGTATTTTCACGTATTTTCGCGTATTTTTGTATATATTATGCAATAATTACGGGGATGGGTAAAATTGGAGAAATTGTTTTGTAAAATACACTTTTATAATCTTATAATACTCATAAAACACTTAGGAGGTATACCCAAGTGTCAAAAAAAACAAAAAAAAATTCAAAGGCTTCTTATTTTACTCTTGCATCTGAAAAAGAGTCTTGCATTTCATTCATATAGCATGTCATGTACCTATCATATGCATATGCAAGGTGAAAAGCTAGTGGGTTCGAAACCAAGTTATGAATAGATGTTGAGGATAGACTTGATTTGACCTTAATCCACCTAATTTTAGAGGAATCATATAGGAACTGGAGTTGAGATTTCTCAGGTCAAGTGACTTAATTCTTTGAGTCCGCCAGTCTATGTTCACATGTCATCTTGATTGGTCTAAGTAGAATATCTCGTCACACGCATGATTCTTTTAGACAATGAACTAACTTGGACAAGCACAATGCACGTAGCTCTTCATTGATGAGGTGGTGAGGAAGTAGAATCCTTTAGCTTGGAGTAGCACACGAGTGGAGACATCCATCCTCCTCTAGGGAGGGTAGTGCATCTCAACCTAGTCTGGTGGTGTTGAAGTTTGAGGACAGGATGCTGTGGGTTTCAATAATGCTTCAAAAGAGGGATAGTCTACTGACTCAAGAGGAAAAACTCCTGATGTACAGGCTGCACCTTGTATATAGTTCGAAAAAAAATGCAAGAACTCCAAAAAAAGTAGATAGACCAGATAGAAAAAAAATACCTCTCATAGTATGAATGTATATTAACAACAAGTCTGCAGATGGATGACTTGGCAACACTGGTCAGGCATCTCGGGATAGGTAGCTACACTGGCTACCGTCCATTCTTTTCTCTACCTTTCCTCTTGAGCTGGTCGCACTTGAACTTAGAAGGGAATACCCCGCTCCTTGAGGAAAGAGTTACTGGACCAGGTTAATTGAGTTACCTTGTTAGAGGAGGCTGGTTCTGAGCCATTTCTGATGTGGAGAGCTATTTATCACTTACACAGTACAAGTAAGAATCATAGCCATCAGAAATTTGCATTTGAGGATTTGTTCTGACCTGATTGTTGAGGCGTCTTGAATAGAAGACTTGTGGAACTTAAAGTCTGCTAGGTCTTAAGTTTATGTCCCAATAAGGTTCTGCCACACAATTAATCCAAAGGTCGAGTCAAGCTCCATTTTCAACTTTTGTTCATGACCTTGGTATGGAACCCAAAATCATTTCACTTTTGCATTTCATTTAATTGCTCGGGGACGAGCAAGGTTTAAGCATAGGGGGTTGATAAATATGTGATTCAACACTCTTAAAGTTGAAAATAGAGCCTTGTTCCCGAGAATTTAGCATCATATTTCCCTTTGTCTTGTATAAATAACATTCATGTATCAATCCACAATACATGCATTTTGCATTTTAGCATTCATATCTGCATTAAATAAGAAGCCAATTCATTTGTAAAATCCACTTATTAAATGTCCACCAATAAGTCACCTAATTATTAGTATTTTATAGCTCCTCTAAAATCAAATAACAACTGCCCTACATAGTGTACATTATTAGTTAATAATATAGGGAAAAAGGTCAAAAATCCCTATCATGTAAATTACTCGAAAAAGCCTCAAACCCAATTGGAGAACCTGGATCTTAGAATGTAAATATCCACCTTATACAACCTCCTAATTAGGTCTACTCACCTTCAGACTAATACACATCCAAGACCTTTAAAATGAGACCAATTTCATTCAATTTGGAGCTCATATACAAAACTTGAGTGTTTTGGCCCCCTTGTATACTCTCTATATATGTATATTGGTACTCTTGTATTTTTGTATCATATATGACTTTATCTCCGTTGTTGGTCAACATGAAACTTGTAGATCTCATCGAGATCTACAACTTTCATGTTTTGAGTTTTTTCCAAATTCATCATCCTTCTCTCTCTAAATTCACTTTCTTTCTCAGCCACCCAGAGCTGGCCATGTGGCATCCTCTGATTGCACCGCGCGGCCCGCTTCTTTGCGCGCCACATGCCCACCCTTCCCCGCCGTCCCATCACTCGCCCCCTCTATTGATCTGGGCCGTTCATCATCGAATCGCCTCTCAGCCGCCCGATCTAACCATGGATCTCATCTGGATCGTCCCTCCACGCTTCGCCCTTAGCACGCCACGTGGTGTATTAGGAGCCCTCCGATCATCGGCAGAGGCCTTCAATCCTAGCCCTACATGTCGCACTATATCCGAACCCTTCGATCAAAACCCCAGACTTCATCTCAGCTGCACGTTGGAGCCTCGACCTGCGCCCGCCACGTGGCACGCCCTGTGCCCTTGATCTCGCTCTGCAGATCTAATCTTCACCCTTCACTTCCACCCCTCTTCCGATCGTTGGATCGCTCGATCCAACGGTCGATACTTCGTATCCTACCTCCCACACACCCCGTACCCCACGTCGTCCACCGTGCACAAGGGCTGTACCCTTGTTATTTGGGCGCCACGCCGACCACCATCTCCGCCCCCTGGCACCACCACTATATAGCACACTCTTCCCTCATCATCGCCAACCCCCTCGTTCACCATGAGCGCCCTCAACCTCGCTCCACGATGCCCACCAACCCCACCTCCTTGCTACCTATGCCGTCACCTTCATCCTATAAATACATCGCCTCCGTCCACCTTCACTCCTATCCGCCATTACGAGAGGTATCCTGGAGCTCAGAGCCACCCATTGGTGACAGCAATTGAGTGTGAAACCGAGCGAAGATAGGCTCCCACTTCCGGCGAGATCCACGACGTCGCCATGCCGTGCTGCAGCTTCTCCAACGAGCTGCCTGAGCTCGGCCCCCTACCGTCCCTCGAGCGACGACTAGGAGCACTACATAGAGCTCCATTCCACATGTAGACACCTCCATCTCCTCTCCGTTCTTCTTCTCCTATTTTATTCGCTGTCCTCCCTTCACTTCAAGCTCCGCTGGACATCCACCGAGCTTCCCCACAAAGCTCTAATCTTCGCGCCATACTCTATTCACCTCGACGACGCACTCCACTTCACGCTGACACCAGCTCCGCCACCTTGGCGGAGCTCGATCACCAGACCCCCACTTGCCACTCAGGCCTCGCACATCACTCACGATCACTCCACGTACACGTTGCACACCTCGGTTATCAAGATAACCCCTGCAGGTACTTCTACTTCGATTGGTCGGAGCTTTATCGGAGCTCAGCTCGAGCTTTACCGCTATCGGTCTCCAGTTCACCCCGGCCTCAGCTGAAACCTCCGGCAGCCACCTGACGCTCCCACGACCTTCCCCAGCTTCTTAGCAACTTCCAGCAAGCTTCGGCGACGACTGGAGGAGGAGATAGAGCTAATACCGCTTCACTGGAGTGCAGCCTTCTCCGCCGCAAAAGGCGGAGTACCGTTGGGCACGAATCCCAATAGCCGTCCGATCCCCTTGATCGGACGGGTCGTAGCCATCCATGTCGCCATCAGCTACAACCGTCGGATCAGGAGGATCCCACGGTCTGGAACACGCCACGTCACCGCTTCCCTCGTGCTTTAGATGCCTTCTGATCAATCTAGATCCAACGGTCATTGATCGTCCACGCCTTCTTCTCAGGAGCAAGCGTCCTCCGTTGGATCTTCACGTGATCCACGGTTCCCATCGAGCCACATCGCCTGATCCGAGCCTCTTCCCCGACCACCAGGCTCGGATCCCCCGAAGCTATTTTGAGCCAAGCCCGAGCCTCCAAAGTTCCACCGAGCCTAGGACCCCACGCGGTCTGCACGTGTGGTCTGGGTAATTTACAGCGAGGCCCTTGGAAGTTTTAGAAATTACATTTTAGTCCCTTCCAGGAGGCCCCACGTGAGGAGCACGCGTTCTTTGGGAAATTTGCATCCACCCCCTTAACACTATAGGTAATTGCATATCAGTCCTTGTCAGCACGTTTACTTTTTTATCAATTTTATTTTCTATAATTGCAAATAGGCCCTTGTCTTTGCACGCATATTTAGGCATTCATTTTAACTCATTTTCAAGTTTGAAAATTGCATTGTGTAGCGTAATTTATTCTCTTTCATACGTGACACTTGGCATATTTTTGTGGAAGTAATGATTTTTACTATTAATTAATTGGTGAAATTTTCTCATATTTTGCCCATTTATGCCTATTAATTTGTAGTAATTTCTCTGTGACCTCAAAAATCGCCAAAAATTCACATTAGACTGAGGATAATTAAGTTTACATTATTTCCAAAAATCATCTCATTTACGTGCATCTCGAGGCCTGAATAAATCATTTAGTGGTTTAATTAATTATTTTTTAATAGGTACATTTCACATGGAAATTTAGGTTTATTAATTTTCTTGGATTCTTCACACTTAGATTTATCAAGGATAATTTTTATATCTGAAAATATTATGAGTTGATATTTATTAAAATTAATTTAGTCAAAATCACCTTGCATCCATTTTAAATTCACAGTAAATTTATCTAGTGTCAGAAAATTCTAAAAAAATCAGTGCAGCTTAATTTCATCATATTTCACCATCTGGCAAGGGCATAATTTTTTGAGATCAATTTGAACATCTTTCTGAATTAACTTAGGAACTGGCCCGATCTCGCATGTGTCTTTTCTTTCTTGCATAAAATATATCTAAAAAAGACGAAAAATATCTTCTGAAAATCCAACCTTGGAAATTTGCTCAAAATCTACCTAAGGAGACAGCTACCTCACTGAGTTCGACCTTGGGCTTGCCCAAGTAAAATAAATTTGTCACTTGTGATTAACTTAACATTAGTGAAAAGTGGTTTTTGATCAGCTCTTAACAACGAACAAACACGACAATTAATTTGACCATTAATTTGATTAAATTAACAAGGGTAGTAGGATGCACGTCACATATATACTTGGATACTAAGAGGAAATTATGCTAAAATTAATCATTGATCAAATCATGTCACACATGATCCAATTGTATCTCCCTACAACTCTATTAAGTCCAGGTTTATCAGGAGTAGTGAGATAGGAATGATATTCCTTTCACCATAAGGTATTCTTTGAATTTATCTAGCAGGTACTTGCTACCCAGATTAGATCAAATTCATTTTATCTTCCTTCAAAGTTTTAACATTTCAAAGGTTTTTTAGGTGAAGAGAAGAAATCTCATATCATACATAATCATCAATAGATATCACATATACATAATGTTTACTATGATATAGATGATCCGCATACATCAATATGTATGAGATCCTGAATACATTGACATCTTATACCTTTTCCCAAAGAAGGGTGTATTGGACATTTTACTGTTAATACAATATTCATAAGTATGTAAGTTTTGAAATTTTAGACATTCTAAAGTTTCATCTCTTACTAGTCTATTAATCTCATCAACAGAAATATGTCCAAGGCTTGATGCCAGATCATTGTCAAATGATCTTCATCCTCATATTGATCTTTTAAAGGTTTAATTTCAATATTAGAAATCTTAATGAACCATTCATTAATTTTCTAATTTAGTAGAGCCCACTAGATGCCAGACTACTATCTCAAATATATCCATCATAACTCTTTATGATAAGTTTATTTCAGAATTCATGTTTATTTCCAACACTTGGAAATAAACTATGAGTGTATTCTAATATCCAGGTCATAGAGACATTCTCCAAGACTAAGGGATCCCACTGAAATAATGAAGTCTGTATATCCAATAGAGATTGTTGCAACAATTGCATCAAAATCCATGTAGATGACTATTAAACCTGAATATCAAATTCTCCAGTCTTCTAAACACATGCAACCCATTGCAAGTGTTGTTAGAAGATTGGGATACAATTATAAGACTTTATCTTATTCAATAAGCAAGTCCATATCAATGGTTTATGTAGATTATTCTGATGCTCTATCCGAGTCCTTCTTTAAGGATTCTAGACAGACTTGATAGTCATACTATCAACACGTCAACTTATTACAGTATTGGCATTTACCAACTATTTGGATGTCATATGGAAGTCATAGAAGTACGATCAACTCCTTGACTATCCTTCTCATCTTGGGTCTGACCCATGCTTCCACTGGACTCCCTTTATCTATAAACAACCATTGCTTAAGACTAAGGTAACTCTTATGTTAAATTCAAAAGATATCAATGTAAGACCATTTCGACATTTATATATGATTCATTAAATTCATACAATAAGAATATTATGAAGTTTCATGAATGACTAGAGTATAGACAGTAGAATGATGACACTCATCATGTCTACATCCATCTAGACTCTTAAAACATTGATTCAGGTAGGTATTCAAATATTTTGAATACATCATCTCTTATAGAGCTACCATTCTGCATGATGCAGTGAACCATGTCATTCATAATAAATGTCAAGACCACATATGTATGCCAGAATATCTTCTTAGATTTTTATAAGGATTAATTGACAATTATGATCATCATCGACATGTCACTTCCAAAGTACATTTGATGATATGAAGACTATAGAGACATACAAACCCTAGGGTTGTAGATCTATTGTCTATTTAATTGTCATTCCTCATTATTATGAGGAGACTTGCACATTGCAACCAGATACATTATGTATCCAATTGCAAATACAATATCTAGATCATGGATCCAATCGATGATATCATACTGGTTATTGTTGAGTATAGTATTGAGTGGGTTTAATGAAGTATTATCTAAAATAAGAAATTTGCATAAACGTATATATTTATATATATATATATATATATATACACATATTTTACTTTGATTTAGGATTTTTTATATCAAAGTTGTCTTGCCTTGTCAACATTGAAAGTTCATTCCCTTAATCACTTTCAATGTAAGAGATATACTTACCATTATATCTCAGCAAGATCTGGGATCTCCTTCCTTATCTTTGTCACATCCCAATAATATGAGAATCTGTAACTCCGATAAAAAGAAGCGGGAACACATTCCACCTTGCAAGTCCAACTTGCATATCCCAATTCGGTCTTTAACACCCGGGCCCACCACCCCTAAGGTGATGTTGATCCATCATTAATTGAACCAACCGTCAACATGAATAGTACTCGCTATGCGCGATCCAATATCGCCCCAATAATATGAGGATCTGATATTGGGGTCATTACACATACGACCTTACTCTTTCGAGAAGCAAAGAGCCGGATCCAGATGCTCTTGCATATAGGAGCTGTCACTTCGGACAGGCGTCTCCTACATACAATCCATGGCGATGGAACCCTTCACCTTGACGGGAGACCATGGATGTCACTTATGTGATCCTCCATTTCATATTCAAATTCTAATTAATCATTATGAATCACATTCATTATGATCAATTCTTCCAAGAGAAATAACAACTCTATTCATAACATAGTGTTTTGAGTTTAATTGGATTCCAATTAATCTAATTCATATTAAATTAATGATCCAATCAATATCCAACAAACATTTTAATTGTTACTTGAAATTATGGTATTATCTCAAATACGTATTATTTCAAATTATAATAATTAGAAATACATCATGATTTCATAAGCATTATACTAACCCTACCCGCTGTCATGGCCAATACCGACGGGAGTGGGACAGACCGTACACGGTGCAACCAGCTACCCCAACGCTCCCCGACTAGACACCATATCCACCTTGGGAAAAGATAATGAAAAATAGTTCACTTTGTACTTGAGATTATCATCGGTTCTTCAACCGAAATTATACTATATAATAATAATAATCAAAACAATTTTGATTAACATTATACTGAGATTTGCTAAACAAATCCCAAATCCTATTCAAGCAACATGTTTTTGAAATGTATATCATGTAGATCATATAACCAATTTTGTGATATAGATCACATCTAATCAATTATTGGTTAAGGCTATGTCATTTAAGGAAATAAATATCATCAAATATTTCACAAATATTTATGCACAATTATTCCAGGAAATTAATCAATTTAATTCCACTAATTGATTAAATGACAATCACTAGGTTCTTGATTAGGAAAGTATTTCCAACAGTGACCCTCACTTATTAAAAATACCATATCTCAATCAATTTAAATCCAAATTAAGCAAAATAAGTTTCTAAAGTTTGCTAATTTGATTTACAATAGAAACTAAGTGATTTGCATGCATTTCAGGGCGTTTCAAATACGCAATTAACATCTTAATTACGTCATGATCCGCAGTCCCCGAAACAATGGATACATATTCACTAAAATGATCATATCTCGAGCATACGGAATCCAAATTACGTAAACTCAGATCCTACGGTTTCCTTTTTAATGGGGAACAAAATATAATTATTATTTTCGTGTTTAAAAATTTAAACAGTGCCGAAAATAATCTCAAAACAAAGATGCAAAAAAGAAATGCAAGAAAACTTTCGCAAACCCTAATGAACCCAAGTCGTCCTCGGTTAATGGATCGTATCCAAAACCACCGACCTAAGGCTCTGATACCACTTGAAGGATATGGTTATATCCTTAAGTGCATCACGGAAGCGTGAGGATCGTATCGTATGCGATCGGGAGCGACTAGTCGCACTAGTTGCTCGATGCAGTGGAAATTAAAATTTTTCATGTGACGAAACCACGTGATCCAAGAACACTTCTCGGATCGTTTCATCTAAACCACAAACAAGTAATAGGATTATCTCTTGAAGCGTGACTATGATCGAGTCTCTAAATGAAGAGACCTCCTGTCTCAAGTCCGATCCGACGGAGGAGACGCTTGCGAGCGTGTTGATGAAACATGTGCTTCTCGCAATCCATGTTGAAGATCCAAGCCACGGATCTCCTGATCTCGACAAAAGAGATACGACATCTTCTTCACGAGCAAGTCATGCCAAAGTAGACGGAGATCTACGAGCAACCCATCGGGTAGCATAACGACGACGCTGCAGTGATGGAGAACCTCTCTAGAGCATCCATGGTGGACGACCACATGAGAGAGAGAGAATGGACGTGTAGCTAGAAAAAGAGAAAGAGAGACTTATATTCTCTTGTGTGTAAAGAAGAGCAAAGGGGTGCCTCTCCTTTTATAATATTTTGGGATCCATGGATCTCAATCCATGGGCAACACAAATCCAATGGCTCTCATTAATTTGTGTTTCTTTTAATGGCTAAGATTTATGTTGGTAAAAATCAACAATAATTAATTTAATTTATTTCAAATATATATAGATAAATCAACATAAATCAATCCCAAATTAAATCAATCAAGTATGGAGATTATGGAATGAAGATTGCCTTCTTCCATAATATTGGATTTGGTGGCAATCTCATGAGATCTCATGAGATTACATTATTCCATGGAAATCGCCAAGATTTACAACAACACTTGTTGTAAATTATTCTACAAAAATAATTCATAATTATTTTATGAATATTGCAATCCTGCCATTGGAAAATTGTGAATCACATTCACAACCCAAAATAAAATGTGAAGTACATTTTCAATTAATTGTCCAATGTGAATCCAATTCACATCAGCATTTAATTAACAAATGTAAATTACAAATAGCTCTCTCTTATATATTATAATCACATTTATAATATATATGACTAATATGGATATTGCTATCCACATTATTCATATCCATGATAATTAAATCACATTTAATCATCTTGGATCACTATTCTCATGTGCCCAAATAATATGAATCACATTCACATTATTCACATCTTTGATAATTAAATCACATTTAATTATCTTAGATAACTCTCCTTATAATATGAATCAAATTCATATTATTCATGATAATTAAATCACATTTAATTATCAATTTTCTCAATGCTCAGATACACATATCAACAATGAAATTATCTTGAACTCTTTCAAGGATAATGCGCTTTCTCCACGGATACTTGGAGATAAGGACAGGGCGATTGTATTGTTCCATGTATAGTGACTTGGATATTGAGATCACATCTCAAATCCAGATCTCGGGCCTCCCATAGATGCTTGATTAAATCAAGACCGCAAATCTAATCTTCTCATTGCATCTGAATCATATTCAGATCAATGTCCAACATTTTGATCAAGATCAGATTACTTCTCTACTGAGAGGAGTCACTAAAATCCCGACTCGTTTCATCACTCCCTAGCAATGAAAGCATCATGGTTATAAAATCGTTTATGATCACATCACCCTCAGGTATTCTCAATACCTGTACATCCTGCATACTGGAAGACTCAGAATAAAACCGAAGTATTAGATCAACTTTACACTGTCTACTTCAAGGTTTTTATCAGTAGGTTTCTCATTCGATCATTGGATGTTGGTATCTATCATATACTTTCCAAAAGCATATATCATACCTAGGTCTTGATCATATACTTTCCAAAAGTATATATCAAACGTACAAATTCAGTCAAACTTCCAAAGCGAGATGACTGTGCACGGAATTTGATTCTTCCCAATATCTCATGACTGAGCTCATGTCTTCCGGTTCAGTAACTGAACCTATATGTTCTCTTTGAGAGATCGTATTACTCATATGCCCTTACATGCACACCAACACGCTGGTGTATAAACCTTGATTAGGTCATCAACCTATTGGTCTGCCAAATGTACATATTCAGACATATAGTACACATCTGTCTCCAGTCAGAGGATGCATGCCTGTATCGTGACAGCATACGATATAGGACTTTGGTTATCTCGATCTCGTTAAGTCAACTCTTTGACCTAACTAATCTGACATCTCCGAATCTCTATTCCTATGCAGAGGACCTGCATTAAGAGGTCGGTCAGATTTCAACCTAACTGAGAAAGGATTGCCATCTCCTACCCAGGCTGGAGATCATCTCTTAACAGTCATTTGACGGTGCTTGATGAGTCCTCAATTTAACCCTTTTGATATTCATCCAAGCACCAACCACTATGATTCAATAGTTGAATCAACAACTGTATGATTATTAAGATGGCCATGGTACATAACCCTAATTATACTAAGGGACCTATTATGCAAATTATTTATTCTTCATTTCAGATCAAGGAATGATATTTGCAATAACATTTATTGCATAATGGCTCGCTGTGGGCTCGCATGTCCAACAAATATTTTTTTACGTAGAAAAGTCCACAGGGTTGGTCGAAGGACTGAGTCGACATGCTAGTTTTCGAGGCACGATACTACAAATGCGAGGATCCAATTCTTTTTCGTGAGGGACTGGATTATGTCTACAGGCTATTTATTCCTCAGGAGGAATATAATAGTGTCCTCAATCTGTGCCATTCTTTAGAGGCAAAGGGACATCATTCATGGAAGAGGACATCGCAGAAGATACTTCGAACCGGATTTTGATGGTTGAACCATACTATAGATGCTTGCACATTCTGAAGACTTGTCCGTATTATCAGAGAGAAGGAGAGACATTCAGTGCTAGAGATGCAATGCCAATATGACCAATTGTAATTTGTGATATCTTTGATGCATGGGGCATAGATTTTATGGGACAATTTCCTTTGAGTTGTAGCTTTGAGTATATTCTTCTGGCCGTATATTATGTTAGTAGATGTGTGGAGGCTATACCCGCACAAACCGTTGATAGCAAGATAGTGTGGAGGTTCCTGAGAGAATATATTATTTCATGGTTCAGTATTCTTATTTCTGATGGGGGTAGTCACTTTATCAATAAGGAGGTGAAAAATCTAGTGAAGAGTTATGGCATTGATCACAGAATTGTTTCTCCTTACCACCCATAGACCAACGACATGGTTGCGGTCTCGAATAGGGAGGTGAAATCAATTCTTCTGAAGTTAATACAATCATATAGGAAGGAGTGATCATAGCTTCTAGACCAGAGTTTTTGGGCATATCGTACTGCATACAAGACTCCCTTAGGTACTTCTACTTTCAGACTGGTTTATCGTTTTCCGTAGAGATCATGCACAAATTTGATTGGGCTATCAGAGAGATTTCACTTGATATGCAGAGGGCAGTAACCAAGAGGGATATGGATCTGAATGAGCTAGTTGAGATTCAAAATCAGGTATACGAGAATACCCTCATTTATAAGGACAAAGTGAAGAAATGGCACGACATGCATATTCATCACAAGATCTTTGTCCCTGGTCAGAAAGTTGTGTTTTTCAATGCATGATTGAGAATTTTTCTTGGCAAATTTAAAAGCAAGTGGGAAGGACCTTACATTGTCAGAATGGTGCATGATAATGGAAGCATATCTATATCAGATGTGTCACCTGGTACAGAGCCATTCGTCGTGAACGGACATATGCTGAAGCACTTTCGTGGAGACTACTGATCATTTGGCTCGAGTTGAGGTGATCTACTTTGTACATGACTCATGACTACTCTTCCACTTCATTTTGTCTTGAACAGAGACTTGTGAGTCATTCATTTTTTGGAGTACATCGTCACTTGTATATTCTTCTTATATCCCAATTGTCCCATTTTTGCTCATCTTTATAATTAGGATATCATATCGTAAGGGGATAGATTGTCCGTTGTTTCTTATTTTTTATTTTGTTCTTTTCACTTTTCTTTTGATTTTCCTTTCTTTTACACCAATGAATAGTTCCTAATTTTTTGCCACACTTTTTTCTATACTTAGGATGCATGATCCTAAGTATAAGGGGGACCGAGTGATTTCGTTGATTTCGTTTCTTCTTCTTTTTCTTTTCGGCGTTTGCATATTCCATGCCCTTAGTCACCTCATTTTTGTCTTCTATCATAGTTACATTCCAGAGGTGCATGCTAGCCATTTTTGCAGACATGGTAGGTGATTTTCTTGATGTCTTTATAGATGATTTTTCAATCTATGGTGAGTCCTTTAATGATTGTTTAGCGTACATAGACCAGGTTCTTCAGAAATATTGTGAGATGAATCTCGTTTTGTCATGGAAAAGAGCTATTTTATGGTTACAAACATGATTGTGTTGGGGCACGTCATCTCCAAGCGAGGCAAGGTGGATGTCATCAAGCCTCTTGAGACACCAACCAACATCAAGCAGTTACGATCTTTTCTAGGGCACATCGGTTTCTATCGACGATTTATTCAAGATTTCTCTAAGACTGATCGATCGTTAACTGAATTATAAGGCAAAGACATCGAATTCTTGGTAGATGATAAATGTCTTAGTTCCTTCCTCACATTAAAAGAAATGGTTATCGGTGCTCCTATCCTACAACCACCTGTTTGTCTATTTCCTTGGATATAATGATGGATGCTTCAAATTTCACGGTCGAAGTTGTATTAGGAAATAGGAGGAATGAACTTCATTTGCTATCCATTATACCGGTTGAACTTTAGATGATGCTCAACACAATTATACAATGACAGAGAAAGAGATGCTGGTAGTGGTATTTGCATTGGACAAATTCAGATCATATCTTCTTGGTTTAAAGATTACAATGTATACAGATCATTCATCTATCATATATTTGACGAAGAAGAAGGATGTCAAGGCACACTTTCTTATATGTTTCTTTTACTTCAGGAATTCGATTTGGATATTAAGGAAAAATATGAGTAAAGAACGTGGTAGCTGATCACTTCTCCCGATTACATATAGAGCAACCTTCAGATGAATATACACTAGAGATTGTAGAGAGATTTCTATACAAAAGTATCTTTGCAGTTACATAGCTTCTGTGGTATGCATGCATAGTGAACATTGAAGGATACGGTTAGATTCTTAAGCGCATCACAGAAGCGTGAGGATCGCATCGTATGCGATCGGGAGCGACTAGTCACACTAGTCGCTCGATGCAGCGGAAATTATTTTTTTTTCATGTGACGAAACCACATGATCCAAGAACACTTCTCGGATCGTTTCATCTAAACCGCAAAAAAGTAATAGGATTACCTCTTGAAGCGTGGTTGCGATCGAGTCTCTAAACGAAGAGACCTCCAGTCTCAAGTCCGATCCGACGGAGGAGACGCTTGCGAGCGTGTTGATGAAACACGTGCTTCTCGCAATCCATGTTGAAGATCCAAGCCACAGATCTCTTGATCTCGACAAACGAGATACGACGTCTTCTTCACGAGAAAGGCACGCTAAAGTAGACAGAGATCCACGAGCAACCCATCAGGCAGCATAATGACGCTACGGTGATGGAGAACCTCTCTAGGTCATCCATGGTGGACGACCACAAGAGAGAGAGAGAGAGAGAATGGGCATGTGGAGAGAGAAAGAGAAAGAGAGACTTATGTTCTCTTGTGTGTAAAGAAGAGCAAAGGGGTACCTATACTTTTATAATATTTTGGGATCCATGGATCTCAATCCATGGGCAACACAAATCCAATGGCTCTCATTGATTTGTGTTTCTTTTAATGGCTAAGATTTGTGGTGGTAAAAATCAATAACAATTAATTTAATTTAGATTAAATCTACATTGATAAATCAACATAAATCAATCCCAAATTAAATCAATCAAGCATGGAGATTATGGAATGAAGATTGCCTCCTTCCATAATATTGGATTTGGTGGCAATCTCATGCAATCTCGTGAGATCTCATGAGATTACATTATTCCATGGAAATCTCCAAGATTTACAACAACACTTGTTGTAAATTATTCTACAAAAATAATTCATAATTATTTTGTAAATATTGCAATCTTGCCATTGGAAAATTGTGAATCACATTCACAATCCAAAATAAAATGTGAATTACATTTTCAATTAATTGTACAATGTGAATCCAATTCACATCAACATTTAATTAACAAATATAAATTACAAATAGCTCTCTCTTATATATTATAAATCACATTTATAATAGATATGACTAATGTGGATATTACTATCCACATTATTCATATCCATGATAATTAAATCACATTTAATCATCTTGGATCTCTATTCTCATGTGCCCAAATAATATGAATCGCATTCACATTATTCACATCTTTGATAATTAAATCACATTTAATTATCTTAGATAACTCTCCTTATAATATAAATCAAATTCATATTATTCGTGATAATTAAATCACATTTAATTATCAATTTTCTCAATGCTCGAATACACATATCAACAATGAAATTATCTTGAACTCTTTCAAGGATATGCGCTTTCACCGCAGATACTTGGTGATAAGGATAGGGCGATTGTATTGTTCCGCATATATTGACTTGGATATTGAGATCACATCTCAAATCCAGATCTTGGGCCTCCCATAGATGCGTGATTAAATCAAGACCGCAAATCTACTCTTCTCATTGCATCTGAATCATATTCAGATCAATGTCCAACATTTTGAACAAGATCAGATTACTTCTCTACTGAGAGGAGTCACTAAAATCCATACCCATTTCATCACTCCCTAGGAATGGAAGCATCATGGTTATACAATCGTTTATGATCACATTACCCTCAGGTATTCCCAATACATGTATATCCTGCATACTGGAAGACTCAGAATAAAACCGAAGTATTAGATCAACTTTACACTGTCTACTTCAAGGTTTTTATTAGTAAGTTTCTCATTCGATCATTGGGAGTTGGTATCGATTGTATACTTTCCAAAAGCATATATCATACCTAGGTCTTGATCATATACTTTCCAAAAGTATATATCAAACGTACAAATTCAGTCAAGCTTCCAAAGCGAGACGACCGTGCACGGAATTTGATTCTTCCCAATATCTCATGAGTGAGCTCATGTCTTCCGGTTCAGTAACTGAACCTGTATGATCCCTTTGAGAGATTGTATTACTCATATGCCCTTACATGCATACTAGCGCGCCGGTGTATAGACCTTGATTAGGTCATCAACCTATTGGTCTGCCAAATGTACATACTCAGACATATAATAACACATCTGTCTCCGGTCAGAGGATGCGTGCCTGTATCCTGACAGCATACGATATAGGACTTTGGTTATCTCGATCTCGTTAAGTCAACTCTTTGACCTAACTAATCTGACATCTCCGAATCTCTATTCCTATGCAGAGTAGGAGATGGCACTCATGTGACAATGTCCAACAATCTCCCACTAGCCCAAAGAGCCATTAATGGGCTAATCATTTAAACCCGCACTCATGTGACAATCATAGGCTATTTGAAAATAGCTAGGTAAGCTGATCAGTCACTCTCTTCCCAAGAGACTACGCTAAGTCCTTTTACGACACTTGCATATCTCCTAGTAACAATGTTCGCATCCAATGGGAATGTTGCATCTTATGCAATCAATACTCAATCTAGTCAGTTATAGTGTCCTTGACACTATAGCTTAATAATTATTATAACTAGTATGTAATTTCAATTATCCTCATCAGAATACCCTTATTTCTGGAGATCTCTATCTCCTAAAGTATTCATAGTTAAGACCTTTTAGATCTCCATCTATAAAGTCCTAATTACTTGAAGATAAGACTTAGAGATCACTATCTCTAAAGTCTTGTCATCTTTGAAGATATCGTTCTTATTGCAACCAAGTGTTTTTTCTCCATAGTAGGATTAGCAACACTTTACTACTCCCACTGCATGGCAGATATCTGGCTTTTGTACAAATCTAGCATACACCCAGCTTCTCGTAACTGATGCACAAGTGCAAGCAGTTCTAGCATTCACTTCCTCAACTCTTTGAGGTGATATCCCTTTAGATAGGTCCGTACCATATCTTAAGGGATAGAAGCCTTTCTTGGAACTTCCAAGAATGGAATAAGTCCAAGGTGTACTACAAATGTGACAATCCCAATATCCTCTTCTCTTTGCTTCTGAACAACTTCCTAACTAAGATCTAAGAGACATCTTTTAGATCATATCTCAAGTTATGGAACAACCAGATTATAAAACACATTATTATCCTTATATCATTTTAAAAATGATTAGGGTATTATCTACATTTAGCACGATGAACACAATGGCACTCCCACTAAGCTTCACACGGTTCATTAAGATTCTATATAAAATCATAACATTTATAATGTCATCAAATCTTATGGTCCAACCGTAAGAAGCTTATTTGAGTCCATAGATGGAGCTCTCTAGCTTGCACACCTTGCTTTCCTCAACCATGAAGCCCTAGGGCTAGTTCATGTGAATATCCTCAAATAGGAATTCATAGAATAATGCAATCTTGACTTCCATCATGAAGATGTAAAAGTCAAGTTGTGTAGCTATAGTTAGCAATATTCTGATGGTTTAAGCATGGTCACCAAAGAGCAAGTCTCATTGCAAGCAATGTCTTCTCTTTCGGTGTGTAGCTCACGACTATGAACCGTGCTTTGAAGGTCTCTACCTTCTCATTAGGTTCCCTCTTCTCCTGAAGATCCATTTACACCTTAACGGGTCTTGCCTTTATAGGTGGATCCTCGAGGGTCCATATACAACATTTGTATATGAAGTCTACTTTAGACCTTTATTTCTAAAATCCATCTTTTCATGTTATGATCCTCAGGAGTTTCATCACATGAAATCCGATCATTGTCAGACTTAACTGACTCATGGAATACATCCTCAAACTCATTTGAAGAGGTATCCATGTTTCATCTTTAATTGTCCTTTTAGTTTCCTATTTCAGGAGCCTCATTATCTTCTCAAGATTAAATGAGTTCCTACACTTCATTTTCATCCTGATTCTCAAGAGAGTCATCCTCTAAGAATCACATTCTCATAGATGAGATCTTTTAAGAGTCTCAAGGTTATAAAGTAGGTATCTAATACCATCCTTTATTTTCCTAATGAAGTAGCACTCTCTAGTGCTCAATTCCAGCTTACTTGCATGGAATCTTATTAAGGATATATAATGTAGTCTCTACTACATATTGATGAATCTGTGATTCATCACTCTTAAAGTTGAAAATAGAGCCTTGTTCTCGAGAATTTAGAAACATATTTCCCTTTATCTTGCATAAATAGCATTCATGTATCAATCCACAATACATGCATTTTAGCATTCATATCTGCATTAAATAAGAATCCAATTCATTTGTAAAATCCACTTGTAAAATGTCCACCAATAATTCACCTAATTATTAGTATTTTATAGCCCCTCTGAAATCAAATAACAACTGCCCTACACAGTGTACATTATTAGTTAATAACATAGGGAAAAAGGCCAAAAATCCCTATCCTGTAAATTGCTCAATAAAAGCCTCAAACCCAGTTGGAGAACCTGGATCTTAGAATACAAATATCCACCATACACAATCTCCGAATTAGGCCTACTCACCTTCAGATTAATACACATCTAGAAACCTTTAAAATGAGACCAATGTCATTCAATTTGGAGCTCGTATACAAAACTTGGGTGTTTTGGTCCCCTTGTATACTATATATATATGTGTGTGTATTGGTACTCTTGTATTTTTGTATCATATTTGACTTTATCTCCGTTTTTGGTCAACATCAAACTTGTAGATCTCATCGAGATCTACAACTTTCATGTCTTGAGTTTTTCCAAATTCAGCCTCCTTCTCTCTCTAAATTCACTTTCTTTTTCAGCCACCTAGAGCTGGCCACGTGGCATCCTCTGATTGCGCCACGCGGCCCGCTTCTTTGCGCGCCACACGCCCAGCCTTCCCCGCTGTCCGATCACTCGCCCCATCTATTGATCTGGGCCGTTCATCATCAAATCGCCTCTCAGCTACCTGATCTAACCATGGATCTCATCTGGATCGTCCCTCCGCGCTTCGCCCTTAGCATGCCACGTGGTGCATTAGGCACCCTCCGATCATCTCCAGAGGCCTTCAATCCTAGCCTTCCATGTCGCACTATATCTGAACCCTTCGATCAAAACCCCAGACTTCATCTCAGCCGCACTCTAGCGCCTCGACCTGCGCCCGCCACGTGGCACGCCCTGTGCCCTTGATCTCGCTCCACAGATCTTATCTTCACCCTTCACTTCCGCCCTCTTCCGACCGTTGGACTACACCAACGGTCGATACTTCGTCTCCTACCTCCCACACACCCCGCGCCCCACGTCGTTCACCGTGCGCAACGGTTGCACCCTTTCTATTTTGAGCGCCTTGCCGACCACCATCTCCGCCCCCTGGCACCACCACTATACAACACACTCTTCCCTCATCATCACCAACCCCCTTGTTCACCATGAACGCCCTCAACCTCGCTCCACGATGCCCACCAACCCCACCTCCTCTCTACCTACGCCATCACATTCATCCTATAAATACATCGCCTCCGTCCACCTTCACTCCTATCCTTCATTACGAGAGGTATCTTGGAGCTCAGAGACACCCATTGGCGACAACAATTGAGTGTGAAACTGAGTGAAGATAGGCTCCCACCTCCGGCGAGATCCACGACGTCGCCACGCCGTGCTGCAGCTTCTCCAACGAGCAGGCTAAGCTCGGGCCCCCTACCGTCCCTCGAGCGACGACTAGGGGCACTGCATAGAACTCCATTCCACATGTAGACACCTCCATCTCCTCTCCGTTCTTCTTCTTCATTTTCTTTCTTCTTCTCCTATTTTATTCGATGTCCTCCCTTCACTTCCCGCTCTGCTGGGCATCCATCGAGATTCCCCACGAAGCTCTAATCTTCGCGCATACTCTATTCACCTCGACGACGCACTCCACTTCACGCCGACACCAGCTCCGCCACCTTGGCAGAGCTCGATCACCGGACACCCACTTCGCCACTCAGGCCTCGCACATCACTCACGATCACTCTACGTACACGTTGCACGCCTCGGCTATCAAGATAAACCCTGCAGGTACCTCTACTTAGATTGGCCGGAGCTTCATCAGAGCTCAGCTCACGCTTCACCATTACCGATCTCCAGTTCGCCCCGGGCTCACCTGAAACCTCCGGCAGCCACCTGACGCTCCTACGACCTTCCCCAGCTTCTTAGAAACTTCCGGCAAGCTTCAGCGACGATTGGAGGAGGCGACGGAGCTAAGACCGCTTCACCGGAGTGCAGCCTTCTCCGCCGCAGAAGGCGGAGGACCGTTGGGCACGAAGCCTAGCAGTTGTCCGATCCCCTTGATCGGACTGGTCGTAGCCATCCACGTCGCCATCAGCTACACCCGTCAGATCAGGAGGATCCCACGGTCCAGAACACGCCACGTCACCGCTTCCCTCACGCTCCAGATGCCGTCGGATCCATCTAGATCCAACGGTCATTGATCGTCCACTCCTTCTTCTCAGGAGCCAGCGTCCGTCGTTGGATCTTCACGTGATCCACGGTTCCCATCGAGTCACGTCGCCCGATCCGAGCCTCTTCCCCGACCACCAGGCTCGGATCCCCCGAAGCTATTTCGAGCCAAGCCCGAGCCCCCAAAGTTCCACCTAGCCTGGGACCCCACGTGGTCTGCACGTGCAGCCTGGGTAATTTGCAGCGAGACCCCTGGAAGTTTTCGGAATTACATTCAGTCCCTGTCTGGAGGCCCCACGTGAGGAACATGTGTTCTTTAGGAAATTTGCATCCACCCCCTTAACATTATAGGTAATTGCATATCAGTCCCTATCAGCATGTTTACTTTTTATCAATTTTATTTTCTGTAATTGCAAATAGGCCCCTATCTTTGCACACATATTTAGGCATTCATTTTAACTCATTTTTCAAGTTTGAAAATTGCATTGTGTAGCTTAATTTGTTCTCTTTCATATGCAATACTTGGCATATTTTTGTGGAAGTAATGATTTTTATTATTAATTAATTGGTGAAATTTTCTCATATTTTGCCCATTTATGCATATTAATTTGTAGTAATTTCTCTGTTACCCCAAAAATCGCCAAAAATTCTCATTAGACTGAGGATAATTAAGTTTACATTGTATCCAAAAATCATCTCATTTGCACGCATCTCGAGGCCTGAATAAATCATTTAGTTATTTACTTAATTAATTTTTAATAGGTACATTTCAAATGGAAATTTAGGTTTATTAATTTTCCTGGATTCTTCACACTTAGATCTATCTAAGATAATTTTTATATCTGAAAATATTGTGAGTTGATATTTATTAAAATTAATTTAGTCAAAATCACCTTGCATCCATTTTAAATTCACAGTAAATTTATCTAGTGTTAGAAAATTCTAAAAAGAAATTAGGTAACTTAATTTCATCATATTTCACAATCTGGCCAAGTTTCATAATTTTTTGGAATCAATTGACCATCTTTCTGAATTAACTTAGGAACTGGCCCGATCTCGCATGTGTCTTTTCTTTCTTGCATGAAATGTATCGACAGAAGACCAAAAATATCTTCTGAAAATCCAACCTTGGAAATTTGGTCAAAATCTACCTAAGGAGATAGCTGCCTCCCTGAGTTCGACCTTGGGCTAGCCTAAGTAAAATAAATTTGCCACTTGTGATTAACTTAACATTAATGAAAAGTGGTTTTTGATCTGCTGTTATTATCCGTCTACAATGAACAAACACGACAATTAATTTGACCATTAATTTGATTAAATTAACAAGGGTAGTAGGACGTACGTCAAAATGGCGCCGTTGCAGTGGAGGCACGGCTTAGGTTAATTTACAGCTAATTTTTAAGTGTTTGATTTTTCTATCCCTGGGTAGTCTGACCCCCGGTTCTCTTGTGAATATTTTTCTGTCTTTTAATTCTTGTATTTTTGGGTTGTTCTCTGTCTGACCTCAACTTGTTTTTGTATGAGGAACGCGAGGAGTCGAAGACGCTTCGAGGAACCTACATTTTAATTTGTTTGAGTGACTTGAGAGGACTTACATTTTTTTCTTTATTTTTTGCATTATTTCCAGCGGTTCCCATTTGGGTTCACGCGAGTGTAAACATAGTGTAACCTTGTCCCCGTCTGCTGTATGGTTTGAATTTTTATAATAGGCTTGCACGAGCGGTTCCTCGAGCCACTCTAGGGTTTGCTTGTGCTCGTGATTTTTAGGACCACGCAACCACTTAAAGGACACACTTAGACTGCAGATCTAGTCAAATCAACCTGTGCTTCACTCGCTAATAGAACTGCCTATCTAGGAGCGGATTTTGTCATCTACATTTGCATGTAGTGTAAAAAGATTTCAATTCTGTTTTGCATCCTGCATTAAAGCGAAGGGATCACTGTAAGTATTCTTCACTCAGCATAAGCATCATTGTTTTTCGTGCATCGACTTTTCTCGATTTCTCTCTCTTAGTTTTCCAACTTAAGTTAAAGGAAATTAGGACTGGACGATAGGCGTGCTGTGTGGATTGGACTAAACCAGTGAAAACTTAACTTAAAACCGGGACTGCTAACATTATTGACCAAAAAAATTCAATAAAATTGGAAATTCTGCTTGCGGGAGATTAACCCCGACCTTGTTTTCAGGCTGAGTGAGGATACTTGAGTGTATGTAAACACCTTAAGGTAGAGCCCAAATCCCCGCCTTCCATATCACGTACCAACTGATCCTAGCAAATATCATGAGTTGAATATTTTTAGGTTCATTGACTAGTACCAAGTAGCCTCCGCCTGTTCATAGGTAGTCAGGGGTAAACCAGCGGTACTTCGCGACAAGTTGTTAGTAACCCTTCAGGGCGAAGTTCCAGTCTTGTCAGCCTCCGCCTGCTTGCAGGTAGATAGGGGCATGGTCTTTGAATCCATCAACTTATGATAGGAGCGAAGAAATGAATGATGCATGCATCTTAGGCGACCGGTTAAACAGGGAAGATGCATCCGGCTTTAAGACGACTTCCCTCTAGGCCACATAACATTTGCTATTTGCTTGAAAATCACACTTAAAATCAATCAGATTAATTGGACTCGGTTTCGGTCCTTCACTGTGTTGAGTGTGAAAATACAGGGTTTGGATTGAATTGCTTGCTTCAGGTAGGAGTAAAATCCTTTCTTTACTTAGAACTCCTCCAAGATGACTGACTGGGGGAACATCGACACATTATTCGCCAACCTCTCTTTGATCCCCCCACGAAACTCATCTTCACCGGCCCAAGCGCAACTTGGACCACCTAGAGCTCATGACCCTCTTGAGTTCTGGATCCCTCACACCCAAGGTGGTTACTTTCAAACCAACCCTTTCCTCTCCTCTAAGCTTAACGAAGAAGACCATCGCCTCCGTAAGAACCCCTTCCTTGATTTGTCCTCTAACCCAGATCATTTCCATTCCCCAGGACCAGAGGACAAGATGCCACCAAAGCGACCTCCAGATGAGGAAGAACACAGAGATGACCCACTCCAAGCAATCCTTACTTGCATGGCCACAACCGAACAACAAAATGTAGATCCCATAACAAGGATGGGACAGATCATTGCAATAGGAGGGATCGATCGACCAATGGTTGATGCTACAACCCAGTAGAAAATGAGATGCACAGGAAGATCTCAGGCCACCCGGACCTATCAGTTGTCTCCTTCGAGCCTCACCAACGAGATAACCCGACGGACTGTAATGAATATGACAGAAGACCTTATCCCTAGCATGGGGATAATAACAAATAAATTAACCATGGTCGAGCATATTCACAAGAGGGTCACTGACCTTGAGTCTCTCTCTAAATTACCGAAGCAAGTGGAGGAACTTACTGAGAAGGTAGCTAATATAAAGCTACCTGCCCCTTATGCACCACCTGTACCTGTACACTGAGTCCATCTTGTATAGGAACAGGCACCGAGGCTTCAGAGTAGCTGGGTAGAGGAGCAGACTTACACTCAGCAGGACCAATATGCACCCCCACAAGTGGAGACAGGATACGAGGAGCCTCCGCAGGTGTTCGAGATCAACGGGCTGTGGTACAACCATGACCCCGTCAGCAGACAGTCGGGGATAGGGAACGGTCAGCCACACCGACCTTCCCTAGCTTACCAGGAAAACAGCTCCGTCCCTGCACCGTGCTTTGTTCAGTCCAGACCCGAACGAGGGTACCAGCCTCAGCAGCACCAGCATCCGCAACACACATTCCAGCAGGGCCCGTCACCGTCTCACCAGCAGCAACAGTATCGACATGGCCAGCAGGGCCAGTATAGGACCTCATATTCAGGACAGTATCAACCCGCCCATCCCACCGAATTGGAGTCCCTCACCTTGGCAATCCAGACCCTGACTGATAGGGTCCAATAGATCCAGAATTACTATTTGAATATGAGAACCGATCTGAATCATGTTTCTCGTAACCAAGACCAAAAGATGGTGCCAAAGACCCTAATTCCCGCTCAGGTTCAGGCCAACCTAAACAGCCTAAACCCAGGCCAGAACCGACCTTGAGATCATGTATACTATTCAGATAATTCTTTATCTGAACATGAGATCCTTTCGTAAGATAATGTAAATCATATGTCCCTCAGGAGCGGAAGGACCATGATCGTACCTGATCGGGCATGGGCACCAGAGGAGGAAGCCACCAAATCTCTACCTGTGGAGAACTTGGAGGCTGAGGAGCAGCACCACCATCACCGGCAGAAGAAGAGGACTTCTGAGTCCTCAAAGAAGCAAGGGAACCGCACCCACAGGGAGTCCACTAAAACCGATGAAGAGCCCACACCTCCATCTGAGGAGGACAATCCAGCAATCGTGGAGAAAGCATCACCGGTTTCACATCAGCATTTTCCTTTTCGTCATAGTCCGAGTCAGAGTCAGTTTCAGAGTCCGAGTCTTGTACAGAACTCAGTTCCAGCTTTGAATGAAAATATTTCAGTTTCAGAATCTGAGTTGGAGTCAATAATCCCTTTCCCCCGAGCTCTTACGGGTGGAAAGAAGAAAACTAAAAAAATCCAAAAAGATGACCCTGAGATGGTAGAGTTTTGTAACAAACATATCAAGGTCACAATTCCTTTTGACAAGTATATGGAGATGACACCTGCATTTCAGAAATACCTTAAGGTGACATGCACACCTACTAGGGTTAGCAGGAAGACCAAAAGCTGTGTTGAGAAACACGTTCTGTCAGTAGCCACGACTTGTGCAATAAAGAACTTGTGTCCAAGGAAACGAAGGGACATGGGTACACATTATGTGGTGAGTCATGTCGATGACATTGCATTTGCACACACTCTTCTAGACAATGGATCCTCAATCAACTTAATGCCTACAACCCTCTATGAGCGGCTTAATCTAGGACCTCTTAGGAAATCTAGAGACCTCTTTCAGTTCGTTGACAAGTCAACCAAGAGGTCCCAAGGAGAATTGAAGAATGTTGTCATCAAATTCGAGGGTCAAGAATACATGGTGGACTTTACTGTCCTAGATATGGAAACCCCTTGTAATTGGAGAGATTCCCAGATCATCCTAGGTAGGCCATTCCTCAGAACAGCGGGGGCCTCGTTCGATTACAAGATTGGGAAGATCCAGTTCCAAACTCCAGGTGGAGATGAGGAACTTGAGATGAAGCAAACCAGATGGCAGAGACCAGATTCCGAATCCAACACCGAGTACTCTTCATCTGAAGCAGACTACGACCATGTAGACACAGTTGGGCCATGGAGACAGAACCCAGCCAGCACCAATGAGTCCCTCCCCTGCGGAGATGATCCAGTGCATGAGTCAGTTTGCGAGGTCCTTAGAAACGAGTAAAGCTCAGAACCTGCATCCGCCTACATCTTCGATGACTTAGAGGCCCAGCTGGGCCTGTCACTCCTTCTCTCTTTAGGACAATCAGAAGATGAGGATGATGAATAGGACATGGATTTTGCCGATTGCATGTAAACCTTTGATGATCCGACTCCAGAGCAGAATGACTTGGTGGCAGCAATTTCAAAGACAGATCAAGCCATTTCCAACACTGAACCGGATTCAATTGAGCCAGACTTTCTAGACGACCACACATTACCTGAGCTCAAACCTTTACCCACAACACTAAAATATGCCGTCCTTGCGGGTCAGGAGAAGAAATATCCAGTCATCATCAGTTCGCGATTAAACGAGGAGCAGGAATCTCGCTTACTAGAGATCCTGGAGAAAAACCGCAAGGCGATAGGTTGGAGCATTTCCGATCTCCACAGGATAAATTCCGTTCTGTGTTTGCACCATGTCTTCTTTTAGAATGAAGCTAAACCCTCTCATGAATTCCAACGTCGTTTGAATCCAAATTTACGAGAGGTAGTGAACAAGGAGATAGAGAAATGGTGCAACGCAGGTTTCATTTATCCCATCTCCGACTCTAAATGGGTGGCCCCGATATATGTTGTCCCGAAAAAGTCGGGAATTCAGATGACCACCAACAAGGACGGAGAGGAAATTGTGACGCGAGTGCCCACGTCGTGGCACGTCTATATGGATTACAGACGCCTGAATGCTGCGATGAAGAAGGACCATTTCCTCCTACCGTTCATTGATCATATCCTAGAAAGATTAGCGGGGAAAGAATTCTTCTGCTTCTTGGATGGGTTCTCGGGCTACAATCAAGTAGCCATAGCTCCTGAGGACCAGGAAAAAAACCACGTTTACATGCCCCTTCAGTACCTATGCTTTCAGGTGCATGCCCTTTGGGTTATGCAATGCTCCAGGTACTTTTCAAAGGTGCATGATTGTTGTATTCACTGAAATGGTCAGTAAATTCCTGAAAGTCTTCATGGATGACTTCTCGATCCACGATGATTCCTTCAATTCCTATCTTAGGAATCTGGACCGAGTCCTCAAAAGATGTTGTGAGGTTAATCTGGTGCTCTCCTGGGAGAAAAGTCACTTCATGGTGACGGATGGCATTGTGTTGGGGAACATCATCTCCAAGAGAGGAATGGAGGTTGACCTCGTCAAGGTGGATGTGATCAGACGACTCCAGCCACCAACCAACGTTAAGCAGTTGCGGTCCTTCCTCGGGCATGTCGGATTCTATCGGATATTTATTAAAGATTTTTTTAAGATTGCCCGACCGCTAACTGAGCTTTTAGGCAAGGACATGGAGTTTATTGTTGATCACAAATGTCTTGAGGCCTTTAAGCTACATCAGGGAATGATCATGGACGCCCCGATCCTACAGGCCCCAGTTTGATCTCTACCTTTTGAGATCATGACAGGCGCATCAGATTTTCCTGTTGGGGTTGTGTTAGGACAAAGGAGGGATGGCGTCCCGTTTGCAATCCACTACGCAAGCAAAGTGCTTGATACCGCTTAGCGTAACTATACAGTTACGGAAAAGGAGATGCTCGCGGTAGTGTTTGCCTTGGACAAGTTCAGATCTCATTTAATTGGATCCAAGGTAATCGTGTTCACCGACCACACAACATTATGATACTTAATGGAAAAGAAGGACGCGAAGGCGCATCTTCTTAGGTAGATTTTGCTTATCCAGGAGTTTGATTTGGATATTCGTGATAAACTTGGAAAGAAGAATGTAGTAGCTGATCATCTCTCCCATCTCGGAGATCTTAATCTTCCGAGGATTCACCAAGAGACTCCTTCCCTGACGAGTCGATTTTTGTTATCGACTCACTTCCATGGTATGTCAATATCGTGAACTATCTTGTCTCCAAGAAGGTTCCCGAGGATTGGCCCAAGAGCCACATTGACCGACTGAAGTCGGATGCTAGACACTACCATTGGGAGGATCTGATCCTTTTCTTTGAAGGACCGGATTGTGTCTAGAGATGGTGTATTCCTCAGGAGGAATACCAGAGTGTCCTTTCTTTATGCCACAACTTGGAGGCAGGAGGACACGACTCTGGGAAGAAGACCACATGGAAGGTACTTCAATGTGGCTTTTACTGGCCGACTCTGTTTCGCAATGCCATCAACTTTGCGAAGTCGTGCCCTGTATGCCAGAGAATGGGAGGAATTATTGGTTCCAAAGATGAGATGCCAATGCAGCCTGTCATCATTTGTGATGTCTTTGACGCCTGGAGCATCGACCTCATGGGCCCATTCCTCGTGAGCCACGGATTCGAGTACATCCTTCTTGCAGTAGACTACTTGTCTAGGTGGGTGGAGGCTATCCCAATCCAAGCCGCAGATAGCAGGACTGTCTGTAAATTCATCATAGATCATATCATCTCTAGGTTCGGGATCCCCAAGATGTTGATATCAGATAGGGGTAGCCACTTTGTAAACAGAGATGTGAAGAAACTTCTGAAGGACTACGGCATCTAACACCATGTCGCTAGCCCTTACCACCCACAGACTAATGGTATGGCTGAGGTGTCAAATAGGGAGGTGAAAACTATATTGCAGAAGCTTGTCCTCCAGACATGAAGGATTAGTCCCAGATCCTGGATCAAGTCCTATGGACTTATAGGACATCTTACAAGACACCGTTAGGAACCTCCCCATTCTGAATGGTATTCGAAAAGCCGTGCCATTTGCCCGCAGAGTTAGTGCATAAATCAGAATGGACAATTAAGAAGGTCAATTGGACACGCACCTTGGGCAGAAGCAGAGAGAAATGAATCTGAATGAGCTTGTGGAAGTCAGAAACTGCGCATACGACAACAGTTTGGTGTCCAAGGACAAGGTTAAGCGTTGGCATGATAGATACATCAGATGAAAGACCTTTGTTCCTGGACAAAAGCTATGGTTTTTTAATGTAAGGCTGAAGATTTTCCAAGGCAAATTGAAGTCTAAATGGACGGGCCCATTCGTTGTGCATGCTGTGCATGATAGTGGATGTGTCGAGATCTCAGATCTCGTAGATGACGCACCGACATTCCTAGTGAATGGATAACTGTTGAAGCATTTTGTTAAAACCAATGAGCAGTTAGTCCATGTTGAGGAGATTGTATTCATGCGCGAGACAGATTCAACAGATACACATCAAGCCGCGCATGAGACCTTGCAGCAGTGAGCTCTAGCCATTAGCAGCATCTTGAAAGATTCAGACCTTCGTCCGTCGATTGAACTTGGCTTCTCTACTAGCCTTCGACAGTCTTCCTTAATACCCTTAGCTCCGCCGCGGCCATTGCTACTTGCTACTAGACTTGATATCCCCCTTTGATCGCCTCCTATAGTGACACATCTCAGACCTAGAACCGGAGTCCTTGGCCCCTAGCTCGTCCCCTTTGCTCCCGTTATAAGCAACTGCGTCAGGCTTTCTTCGAGGGCTCATAAATCTCTATTAGAACCCGCTGGGCCTCAGTCTCTTCCATAGCAGCTACCTTCCCCCAGATCCCAATTTCTCGTCTTCCTCGGTCATTCCCCACCAATCCATCCAGGCTTCCTACTACCATATTGATCCCTTACGAATCTCAAAGCCTTTTTTGTGATTTCATCGAGGAAGATAATCTCCTGGGTGGGGGCTCTCTTCATTTCCAGTAAGCTGATTATTTCACCCGGAATCGCTTTTGCTTTCTTTTCCTCTGCCTATAGGGGGGACCGATGCCCGCCATGTATATACTCATCCCTTTCCCTTCTTGCCCTCATCCGTCCCATTTTTGATCTTCTTCTACACTTAGGCTGCCGGAGCCTAAGTATAGGGGGGCGGAGCGACTTCTATACATTATGTAATTTTAGCTCTCCTACGCTTAGCCCGAGCTATGTCTTTTTCATCGCTTTTTGTGCTCTGAGGACATAGCACATGCTAAGCATGGGGGGGCATGTATATATTACATGTATACTATACCCATAGCTCGTACTTTCACGTATTTTCACGTATTTTTGTATATATTATGCAATAATTACGGGGATGGGTAACATTGGAGATTTTTTTTGTAAAATACACTTGTATAATCTTTATATACTCATAAAACACTTAGGAGGTATACCCAAGTGTCAAAAAATGAAAAAAATTCAAAGGCTTCTTATTTTACTCTTGCATCTGAAAAAGAGTCTTGCATTTCATTCATATAGCATGTAATGTACCTCTCATCTGCATATGCAAGGTGAAAAGCTAGTGGGTTCGAAACCAAGTTATGAACAGATGTTGAGGATAGACTTGATTTGACCTTAATCCACCTAATTTTAGAGGAATCATATAGGAACTGGAGTTGAGATTTCTCAGGTCAAGTGACTTAATTCTTTGAGTCCGCCAGTCTATGTTCACATGTCATCTTGATTGGTCAAAGTAGAATATTTCGTGCACACGCATGATTCTTTTAGACAGTGACCTAACTTGGACAAGCACAGTGCACGTAGCTCTTCATTGATGAGGTGGTGAGGAAGTAGAATCCTTTAGCTTGGAGTAGCACACGGGTGGAGTCTACTGGCTCAAGAGGAAAAACTCTTGATGTACAGGCTGCACCTTGTATATAGTTCGAAAAAAATGCAAGAACTCCAAAAAAAGTAGATAGACCAGATAGAAAATAAAATACCTGTCGGAGTATGTATATTAGCAAGAAGTCTGTAGCTGGATGACTTGGCTACACTGGTCAGGCATCCCGGGATAGGTAGCTACACTGGCTACCGTCCATTCTTTTCTCTACCACCTCTTCTTGAGCTGGTCGCACTTGAACTTAGAAGGGAATACCCCGCTCCTCGAGGAAAGAGTTACTGGACCAGGTTATTTGAGTTACCTTGTTAGAGGAGGCTAGTTCTGAGCCATTTCTGATGTGGAGAGCTATTTATCATTTACACAGTACAAGTAATAAGCATAGCCATTAGAAATTTGTGTTTGAGGATTTGTTCTGACCTGACTGTTGAGGCGTCTTGAATAGAAGACTTGTGGAACTTGAAGTCTGCTAGGTTTTAAGTTCAGGTCCTAATATGATTCCGCCACACAATTAATCTAAAGGTCGAGTTAAGCTCCATTTTCAACTTTTGTCCATGACCTTGGTATGGAACCCAAAATCATTTCACTTTTTCATTTCATTTAGTTGCTCGGGGACGAGCAAGGTTTAAGTATAGGGGGTTGATGAATCTGTGATTCATCACTCTTAAAGTAGAAAAGAGAGCCTTGTTCCCGAGAATTTAGCAGCATATTTCCCTTTATCTTGCATAAATAGCATTCATGTATCAATCCACAATACATGCTTTTTGCATTTTAGCATTCATATATGCATTAAATAAGAAGCCAATTCATTTGTAAAATCCAATTATAAAATGTCCACCAATAATTCACCTAATTATTAGTATTTTATAGCTCCTCTGAAATCAAATAACAACTGCCCTACATAGTGTACATTATTAGTTAATAATATAGGGAAAAAGGTCAAAAATCCCTATCCTGTAAATTACTTAATAAAGCCTCAAACCCAATTGGAGAACCTGGATCTTAGAATGTAAATATCCACCTTATACAACCTCCTAATTAGATCTACACACCTTCAGATTAATACACATCCAAGACCTTTAAAATGAGACCAATTTCATTCAATTTGGAGCTCGTATACAAAACTTGAGTGTTTTGGCCCCCTTGTATACTCTCTATATATGTATATTGGTACTCTTGTATTTTTGTATCATATATGACTTTATCTCCATTGTTAGTCAACATGAAACTTATAGATCTCATTGAGATATACAACTTTCATGTTTAGAGTTTTTCCAAATTCAGCATCCTTCTCTCTCTAAATTCACTTTCTTTCTCAGCCACCCAGAGCTGGCCATGTGGCATCCTCTGATTGCACCACGCGGCCCGCTTCTTTGCGCGCCACACGCCCAGCCTTCCCCGCCGTCCCATCACTCGCCCCCTCTATTGATCTGGGCCGTTAATCATTGAATCGCCTCTCAGCCGCCCGATCTAACTATGGATCTCATCTGTATCGTCCCTCTACGCTTCGCCTTTAGCACGCCACGTGGTGAATTAGGCGCCCTCCGATCATCGGCAGAGGCCTTCAATCCTAGCTTTCCATGTCGCACTATATCTGAACCCTTCTATCAAAACCCTAGACTTCATCTCAGCCGCACGCTAGTGCCTCGACCTGCGCCCGCCACATGGCATGCCCTGTGCCCTTGATCTCGCTCCACAGATCTAATCTTCACCCTTCACTTCCGCCCCTCTTCCGATCGTTGGATCGCTCGATCCAACGGTCGATACTTCATCTCCTACCTCCCACACACCCCACACCCCACGTCGTTCACCGTGCACAAGGGCTGCGCCCTTTCTATTTTGGGCGCCACGCCGACCACCATCTCCGCCCCCTGGCACCACCACTATACAACACACTCTTCCCTCTTCATCGCCAACCCCCTCGTTCACCATGAACGCCCTCAAACTAACTCCACGATGCCCACCAACCCCACCTCATCGCTACCTACATTGTCACCTTCATCCTATAAATACATCGCCTCCGTCCACCTTCACTCCTATCCGCCATTACGAGAGGTATCCTGGAGCTCAGAGCCACCCATTGGTGACAACAATTGAGTGTGAAACCGAGCGAAGATAGGCTCCCACCTCCGGCGAGATCCACGACGTCGCCACACCGTGCTGCAGCTTCTACAACAAGCTGCCTGAGCTCGGGCCCCCTACCGTCCCTCGAGCGACGACCAGGAGCACTGCATAGACACCTCCATCTCCTCTCCGTTCTTCTTCTCCTATTTTATTCGTTGTCCTCCCTTCACTTCCTGCTCCGTTGGACATCCACCGAGCTTCCCCACAAAGCTCTAATCTTCGCGCCATACCCTATTCACCTCGATGACGCACTCCACTTCACGCCGACACCAGCTCTGCCACCTTGGCGGAGCTCGATCATTGGACCCCCACTTCGCCACTCAGGCCTCGCACATCACTCATGATCACTCCACGTACACGTTGCACACCTCGGTTATCAAGATAACCCTTTGCAGGTACTTCTACTTCGATTGGCCGGAGCTTCATCGGAGCTCAGCTCGAGCTTTACCGCTACCGGTCTCCAGTTCGCCCCGACCTCAGTTGAAACCTCCGGCAGCCACCTGACGCTCCCACGACCTTCCCCAGCTTCTTAGCAACTTCTGGCGAGCTTCAGCGACGACTGGAGGAGGCGATAGAGCTAAGACCGCTTCACTGGAGTGCAGCCTTCTTCACCGCAGAAGGCGGAGTACCGTTGGGCACGAAGCCCAGCAGCCGTACGATCCCCTTGATCAGACGGGTCGTAGCCATCCATGTTGCCATCAGCTACAGCCGTCGGATCAGGAGGATCCCATGGTCCGGAACACGCCACGTCACCACTTCCCTCGTGCTCCAGATGCCGTCGGATCAATCTAGATCCAACGGTCATTAATCGTCCACACCTTCTTCTCAGGAGCCAGCGTCGTCCGTTGGATCTTCACGTGATCCACGGTTCCCATCGAGCCACATTGCCTGATCCGAGCCTCTTCCCCGACCACCAGGCTCGGATCCCCCGAAGCTATTTTGAGCCAAGCCCGAGCCTCCAAAGTTCCACCGAGCCTGGGACCCCACGTGGTCTGCACACGTGCTGTTTGGGTAATTTGCAGCGAGGCCCTTGGAAGTTTTTGGAATTACATTTCAGTCTCTACCAGAAGGCCCCACGTGAGGAGCACGCATTCTTTGGGAAATTTGCATCCATCCCCTTAACATTATAGGTAATTGCATATCAGTCCTTGTCAGCACGTTTACTTTTTATCAATTTTATTTTCTATAATTGCAAATAGGCCCTTGTCTTTGCACGCATATTTAGGCAGTCATTTTAACTCATTTTTCAAGTTTGAAAATTACATTGTGTAGCTTAATTTGTTCTTTTCATATGTGACACCTGACATATTTTTGTGGAAGTAATGATTTTTACTATTAATTAATTGGTGAAATTTTCTCATATTTTGCCCATTTATGCCTATTAATTTGTAGTAATTTCTCTGTGACCTAAAAAATCACCAAAAATTCATATTAGACTGAGGATAATTAAGTTTACATTGTTTCCAAAAATCATCTCATTTGCATGCATCTCGAGGCCTGAATAAATCATTTAGTGATTTATTTAATTAATTTTTAATAGGTACATTTGACATGGAAATTTAGGTTTATTAATTTTCCTAGATTCTTCACACTTAGATTTATCTAGGATAATTTTTATATCTGAAAATATTATGAGTTGATATTTATTAAAATTAATTTAGTCAAAATCACCTTGCATCCATTTTAAATTCACAGTAAATTTATCTAATGTCAAAAAATTCCAAAAAAATAAGTGCCAGCTTAATTTCATCATAATTCACCATCTGGCCAAGGCATAATTTTTTGAAATCAATTTGACCATCTTTCTGAATTAACTTAGGAACTGGCCCGATCTCGCATGTCTCTTTTCTTTCTTGCATAAAATGTATCTACAAAAGACCAAAAATATCTTCTGAAAATCCAACCTTGGAAATTTGCTCAAAATCTACCTAAGGAGACAACTGCCTCCCTGAGTTCGACCTTAGGCTTGCCCAAGTAAAATAAATTTGTCACTTGTGATTAACTTAACATTAATGAAAAGTGGTTTTTCATCAGCTCTTATCCGACTGCAACGAACAAATACGACAATTAATTTGATTAAATTAACAAGAGTAGTAGGACACACGTCACATATATACCTGGATACTAAGAGGAAATTATGCTAAAATTTATCATTGATCAAATCATGTCACACATTATCCAATTGTATCTCCCTACAACTCTATTAAGTTCAGGTTTATCAGGAGGAGTGAGATAGGAATGATATTCCTTTATCCATAAGGTATTCTTTGAATTTATCTAACAGGTACTTGCTACCTAGATTAGATCAAATTCATTTTATCTTCCTTCAAACTTTGGTTCTAAACCAAGACAATGAAATCTTTGAACATTTCAAAGGTTTTTTAGGTGAAGAGAAGAAATCTCATATCATACATAATCATCAATAGATATCACATATCCATAATGTTTACTATGATATAGATGATCCACATACATCAATATGTATGAGATCCTGAATACATTGACATCTTATACCTTTCCCAAAGAAGGGTGTATTGGACATTTTACTTTTAATACAATATTCATAAGTATGTAAGTTTTGAAATTTTAGACATTCTAAAGTTTCATCTCTTACTAGTCTATTAATCTCATCAACAGAAATATGTCCAAGGCTTGATGCCAGTTCATTGTCAAATGATCTTCATCCTCATATTGATCTTTTAAAGGTTTAATTTCAATATTAGAAATCTTAATGAACCATTCATTAATTTTCTAATTTAGTAGAGCCCACTAGATGCCAGACACTATCTGAAATATATCCATCATAACTCTTTATGATAGGTTTATTTCAGAATTCATGTTTATTTCCAACACTTGGAAATAAACTATGAGTATATTCTAATATCCAGGTCATAGAGACATTCTCCAAGACTAAGGGATCCCACTGAAATAATGAAGTCAGTATATCCAATAGAGATTGTTGCAACAATTGCATCAAAATCCATGTAGATGACTATTAAACCCGAAGATCAAATTCTCCAGTATTCTAAAAGTATGCAACCCATTGCAAGTGTTGTGAGAAGATTGAGATACAATTATAAGACTTTATCTTATTCAATAAGCAAGTCAATATCAATGATTTATGTAAATTATTCTGATGCTCTATCCGAGTCCTTCTTTAAGGATTCTAGACAAACTTGATAGTCATACTATCAACACATCAACTTATTACAGTATTAGCATTTATCCAACTATTTGGATGTCACATGGAAATCATAGAAGTACGGTCAACTCATTAACTATCATTATCATCTTGGGTCTGACCCATGCTTCCACTGCACTCCCTTTATCTATAAACAACCATTTCTTAAGACTAAGGTAATTCTTATGTTAAATTCAAAAGAATTCAATGTAAGACCATTTCGACATTTATATATGATTCATTAAATTCATACAATAAGAATATTATGAAGGTTCATGAATGACTAGAGTATAGACAGCAGAATGATGACACTCATCATGTCTACATCCATCTAGACTCTTAAAACATTGATTCAGGTAGGTATTCAAATATTTTGAATACATCATCTCTTATAGAGCTACTATTGTGCATGATGCAGTGAACCATGTCATTCATAATAAATGTCAAGACCACACATGTATGCCAGAATATCTTCTTAGATTTTTATAAGGATTAATTGACAATTATGATCATCATCGATATGTCACTTCCAAAGTACATTTGATGATATCAAGACTATAGAGACATACAAACCCTAGGGTTGTAGATCTATTGTCTATTTAATTGTCATTCCTCATTATTATGAGGAGACTTGCACATTGCAACCACATACATTACGTATCCAAATGCAAGTACAATATCTAGATCATGGGTCCCATCGATGATATCATACTGGTTATTATCGAGTATAGTATTGAGTGGGTTTAATGAAGTATTATCTGAAATAAGAAATTTGCATGTGTATATATTTATATATATACATATTTTACTTTGATTTAGAATTTTTTTATATCAAAGTTGTCTTGCCTTGTCAACACTGAAAGTTTATTCCCTTAATCACTTTCAATGTAAGAGATATACTTACCATTATATCTTAGCAAGATCTGGGATCTCCTTCCTTATCTTTGTCAGATCCCAATAATATGAGAATCTGTAACTCCGATAAAAAGAAGCGGGAACACATTCCACCTTGCAGGTCCAACTTGTATATCCCAATTCGGTCTTTAACACCCAGGCCCACCACCCCTAAGGTGATGTTGACCCATCATTAATTGAACCAACCGTCAACAGGAATAGTACTCGCTATTCACAATCCAATATCGCCCCAATAATATGAGGATCTGATATTGGGGTCATTGCGCATACGGCCTTACTCTTTCGAGAAGCAAAGAGCCCGATCCAGATGCTCTTGCATACAGGAGCTGTCACTTCGGACAGGCGTCTCCTACATACAATCCCTGGCGATGGAACCCTTCACCTTGAAGGGAGACCATGGATGTCACTTATGTGATCCTCTATTTCATATTCAAATTCTAATTAATCATTATGAATCGCATTCATTATGATCAATTCTTCCAAGAAATAACAACTCTATTCATAATATAGTGTTTTAAGTTTAATTGGATTCCAATTAATCTAATCATATTAAATTAATGATCCAATCAATATCCAACAAACATTTTAATTGTTACTTGAAATTATGGTATTATCTCAAATACGTATTATTTCAAATTTTAATAATTAGAAATACATCATGATTTCTTAAGCATTATACTAACCCTACCCGCTATAATGGCCAGAACCGACGGGAGTGGGATAGACCGTATACGGTGCAACCAGCTACCCCAACGCTCCTCGACTAGACACCATATCCACCTTGGGAAAAGATAATGCAAAATAGTTCACTTTGTACTTGAGATTATCATCGGTTCTTCAACCGAAATTATACCATATAATAATAATCAAAACAATTTTGATTAACATTATAGTGAGATTTGCTAAACAAATCCCAAATCCTATTCAAGCAACATGTTTTTGAAATGTATATCATGTAGATCATATAACCAATTTTGTGATATAGATCACATCTAATCAATTAATGGTTAAGGCTATATCATTTAAGGAAATAAATATCATCAAATATTTCACAAATATTTATGCACAATTATTATAGGAAATTAAACAATTTAATTCCACTAAATGATTAAATGACAATCACTAAGTTCTTGATTAGGAAAGTATTTCCAGCAGTGACCCTTACTTACTAAAAATACCATATCTCAATCAATTTAAATCCAAATTAAGCAAAATAAGTTTCTAAAGTTTTTTAATTTGATTTACAATAGAAACTAAGTGATTTGCACGCATTTCAAGGCGTTTCAAATACGCAATTAACATCTTAATTACGTCATGATCCGCAGTCCCCGAAACAATGGATACATTTTCACTAAAATGATCATATCTCGAGCATACGGAATCCAAATTACGTAAAATCAGATCCTACGGTTTCCTTATTTAATGGGGAACAAAATACAATTATTATTTTCTTGTTTAAAAAATTTAAACAGTGCCGAAAATAATCTCAAAACAAAGATGCAAAAAAGAAATGCAAGAAAACTTTCACAAACCCTAATGAACCCAAGTCGTCCTCGGTTAATGGATCGTATCCAAAACCACCGACCTAAGGCTCTGATACCACTTGAAGGATATGGTTAGATCCTTAAATGCATCACTGAAGCGTAAGGATTGCATCATATGCGATCGGGAGCGACTAGTCGCACTAGTTGCTCGATGCAGTGGAAATTAATTTTTTTTCATGTGACGAAACCACATGATCCAAGAACACTTCTCGGATCGTTTCGTCTAAACCACAAACAAGTAATAGGATTATCTCTTGAAGCGTGACTGTGATCGAGTCTCTAAATGAAGAGACCTCCTGTCTCAAGTCCGATCCGACGGAGGAGACGCTTGCGAGAGTTTGATGAAACATGTGCTTCTCGCAATCCATGTTGAAGATCCAAGCCACGGATCTCCTGATCTCGACAAACGAGATACGACGTCTTCTTCACGAGCAAGGCACGCCAAAGTAGACGGAGATCCATGAGCAACCCATCGGGCAGCATAACGACGACGCTGCGGTGATGGAGAACCTCTCTAGGGCATCCATGGTGGACGACCACATGAGAGATAGAGAGAGAATTGGCGTGTAGATAGAGAAAGAGAAAGAGAGACTTATATTCTCTTGTGTGTAAAGAAGATCAAAGGGGTGCCTCTCCTTTTATAATATTTTGGGATCCATGGATCTCAATCCATGGGCAACACAAATCCAATGTCTCTCGTTGATTTGTGTTTCTTTTAATGACTAAGATTTGTGTTGGTAAAAACCAACAACAATTAATTTAATTTAGATTAAATCTATATTGAGAAATCAACATAAATCAATCCCAAATTAAATCAATCAAGCATGGAGATTATGGAATGAAGATTGCCTCCTTCCATAATATTGGATTTGGTGGCAATTTCATGAGATCTCATGAGAACATTATTCCATGGAAATCGGCAAGTTTTACAACAACACTTGTTATAAATTATTCTACAAAAATAATTCATAATTATTTTGTGAATATTGCAATCTTGCCATTGGAAAATTGTGAATCACATTCACAACCCAAAATAAAATGTGAATTGCATTTTCAATTAATTGTCCAATGTGAATCCAAAATCACATCAACATTTAATTAACAAATGTAAATTACAAATAGCTCTCTCTTATATATTATAATCACATTTATAGTATATATGACTAATATGGATATTGCTATACACACTATTCATATCCATGATAATTAAATCACATTTAATCATCTTGGATCTCTATTCTCATGTGCCCAAATAATATGAATTGCATTCACATTATTCATATCTTTGATAATTAAATCACATTTAATTATCTTAGGTAACTCTCCTTATAATATGAATCAAATTCATATTATTCATGATAATTAAATCACATTTAATTATCAATTTTCTCAATGCTCGGATACACATATCAACTATGAAATTATCTTGAACTCTTTCAAGGATAATACGCTTTCTCCGCGGATACGTGGAGATAAGGACAGGGCCATTGTATTGTTCCACGTATAGTGACTTGGATATTGAGATCACATCTCAAATCCAGATCTCGGGCCTCCCATAGATGCTTGATTAAATCAAGACCGTAAATCTAATCTTCTCATTGCATCTGAATCATATTCAGATCAATGTCCAACATTTTGACCAAGATCAGATTACTTCTCTACTGAGAGGAGTCACTCAAATCCAGACCTGTTTCATCACTCCCTAGCAATGAAAGCGTCATGGTTATACAATCGTTTATGATCACATTACCCTCAGGTATTCTCAATACCTGTACATCCTGCATACTGGAAGACTCAGAATAAAACCGAAGTATTAGATCAACTTTACACTGTCTACTTCAAGGTTTTTATCAGTAAGTTTCTCATTCAATCATTGGATGTTGGTATCGATCATATACTTTCCTAAAACATATATCATACCTAGGCCTTGATCATATACTTTCCAAAAGTATATATCAAACATACAAATTCAGTCAAGATTCCAAAGCGAGATAACCGTGCACGGAATTTGATTCTTCCCAATATCTCATGAGTGAGCTCATGTCTTCCGGTTCAGTAACTGAACTTATATGATCCCTTTGAGAGATCGTATTACTCATATGCCCTTACATGCACACCAGCGCCCCGGTGTATAGACCTTGATTAGGTCATCAACCTATTGGTCTGCCAAATGTACATACTCAGACATATAGTAACACATCTGTCTCCGGTCAGAGGGTGCATGCCTGTATCGTGACAGCATACGATATAGGACTTTGGTTATCTCGATCTTGTTAAGTCAACTCTTTGACCTAACTAATCTGACATCTCCAAATCTCTATTCCTATGCAGAAGACCTGCATTAAGAGGTCGGTCAGATATTAACCTAATTGAGAAAGGATTGCCATCTCCTACCCAGGCTGGAGATCATCTCTTAACAATCATTTGACGGTGCTTGATGAGTCCTCAATCTACCCCTTTAGATATTCATCCAAGCACCGACCTCTATGATTCAATAGTTGAATCAACAGCTGTATGATTATTAAGATGGCCATGGTACATAACCCTAATTGTACTAAGGGACCTATTATGCAAATTATTTATTCTTCATTTCAGATCAGGGAATAATATTTGCAATAACATTTATTTCATAATGGCTCGTCGTGGGCTCGCATGTCCAACAAATATTTTTTTACGTAGAAAAGTCCATAGGATTGGTCGAAGGACCGAGTCGACATGCTAGTTTCTGAGATACGATACTACAAATGGGAGGATCCGATTCTTTTTCATGAGGGACTGGATTATGTCTACAGGCGATTTATTCCTCAGGAGGAATATAATAGTGTCCTCAATCTGTGCCATTCTTTAGAGGCAAAGGGACATCATTCATGGAAGAGGACATCACAGAAGATACTTCGAACCGGATTTTGATGGTTGAACCTTACTAAAGATGCATGCACATTCTGAAGACTTGCCCGTATTGTCAGAGAGAAGGAGAGACATTCAGTGCTAGAGATGCAATGCCAATGTGACCAGTTATAATTTGTGATATCTTTGATGCATGAGGCATAGATTTTATGGGACAATTTCCTTTGAGTTCTAACTTTGAGTATATTCTTCTGGCCGTATATTATGTTAGTAGATGTGTGTAGGCTATACCCGCACGAACCGTTGATAGCAAGATAGTGTGGAGGTTCCTGAGAGAATATATTATTTCATGGTTCAGTATTCTTGTATTCTTATTTCTGATGGGGGTAGTCACTTTATCAATAAGGAGGTGAAAAATCTAGTGAAGAGTTATGGCATTGATCACAGAATTGTTTCTCCTTACCACCCATAGACCAACAACATGGTTGCGGTCTCGAATAGGGAGGTAAAATCAATTCTTCTGAAGTTAATATGATCGTATAGGAAGGACTGATCACAGCTTCTAGACCAGGGTCTTTGGGCATATCGTACTGCATACAAGACTCCCTTAGGTACTTCTACTTTCAGACTGGTTTATCATTTTCCGTAGAGATCATGCACAAATTTGATTGGGCTATCAGAGAGATTTCACTTGATATGCAGAGGGCAGTAACCAAGAGGGAGATGGATCTGAATGAGCTAGTTGAGATTCAAAATCAGGTATACGAGAATACCCTCATTTATAAGGACAAAGTGAAGAAATGGCACGACATGCATATTCATCACAAGATCTTTGTCCCTGGTCAGAAAGTTGTGTTTTTCAATGCATGATTGAGAATTTTTCTTGGCAAATTAAAAAGCAAGTGGGAATGACCTTACGTAGTCAGAATGGTGCATGATAATGGAAGCATATCTATATCAGATGTATCACCTGGTGCAGAGCCATTCGTCGTGAACGGACATATGCTAAAGCACTTTCGCAGAGACTACTGATCATTTGGCTCGAGTTGAGGTGATCTACTTTGTACATGACTCATGACTACTCTTCCACTTCATTTTGTCTTGAACAGAGACTTGTTAGTCATTCATTTTTCGGAGTACATCGTCACTTGTATATTCTTCTTATATCCCAATGGTCCCAGTTTTGCTCATCTTTATAATTAGGATATAATATCGTAAGTATATGGGGATAGATTGTCCGTTGTTTCTTGTTTTTTATTTTGTTCTTTTCACTTTTCTTTTGATTTCCTTTCTTTTACATCAATCACTAGTTCCTAATTTTTTGCCACACTTTTTTCTATACTTAGGATGCATGATCCTAAGTACAAGGGGGACCGAGTGATTTCGTTGATTTCGTTTCTTCTTCTTTTTCTTTCCTGTGTTTGCATATTCCATGCCCTTAGTCACCTCATTTTTGTCTTCTATCATACTTACGTTGACCCGATCATAAGTATATGTAAGCGACTGACTTCTATTCTTTTATTCCTTTTCACCTACATTTACTAAGCATGAGTAATGTCCCCCCTTGTCTCTTTTCATGCTATGAGGACATAACATAAGCTAAGTAGGGGGAGTATATATTGTATATATATACTTCCATCCATAACTCGTACTTTTGTGTATTCTCTATATCTATAAAATCCATAAAAGTGGGCAGGGATTAATTTAATTTAAAATCCATTTATTTATTATTTACAAAATCCTTGTAAATAAATAAAATATGCATAAAATTATTATTTAAAGTTCTTAATTTAAGATTTGTACTTAAAATATGTAGTAAATATGTATAATACTCATTTAAAATCCTATTTATTAAAATATGTGTAAATAACTTAATATTTAAAATTTTTGTATATAAAATTTGGAAAATACATTATTTGTTTAATCAAAGTAAAACAGTGGTATCTAGTAAAATTCTTGTAAAAAATCTTATTTATAAAAATTGCAAAATCCATAAAAATACGAAGTCCCAAAATCCATAAAAATTCAAATCTTTAAAATCCATAAAAAGTGATTAAAATTCAAAAAATTTACTTCACAAAAATATGGTTGCATTTGCATTAGCATTTTTTAGAATAAATTTGCTTTCTCGAACTAAAGATGGGGAATAGTCTAAAGGATATAGCTTGATTATGGCCTTTGACTTTCATTGTAAGGAGCCTAGTTAGGAACTGGAATTTAGACTCTTCAGCTCTTTGACTTAAATCTTTGGGTTCCATGAGACCATGTTTGGGAATTAAACTTAAACTTTCCTAAGTAGAACATTTGGTGTTATCTGTTTAACTCTCCAATAATGAACCAATTTTGGACACATGCACTTTGCACTTAGCTCGACTGGCATGGGGTTGCGAAGGGTAGTTTATTTTAGTGATGCATTTTCATCCTTTTTCTAGTGACATGGTCATCTAAAGACATGAGTTGTGGGGGCTTGAAATAAAGCTTGTATGAGGGAAGGATTCACTGGTACAAAATTTTCAAGACCACAAAAAATGGACGGAATGAAAAGATGCATATCATCAGGACATAAAAGATTGATGCAATGCAAGCAACATTACAAATTCTACCAAAAAGAAGCCAACCACCAAATAAAAATATGACCAGAATGGTCTAAGCTTCCAAAAAACTTGCACATCTTAGTGGAGACTTAGCTATACCGGCTGAGCTTCACAAGGAGATGTGATTACACTGGTCACACTTCAATTCTTTTCTCATTCTTTTATATTCTCTCTCTATTTGATTGTGGACACAACACAACATGACCTTAAAAGGAAATAACCCCTTCCTCGAGGAAAGAGTGTAGCTAGATGAGAAACCAATAGGAGTGTATTATTGGGATGGACGATTTCTTCGCTTCTTTAAACATGAAGAGGTAACACAATTCACACACCGTACAGATTGAATTCAAGGTTGTTAGAGCTAGCGATATGGATAAGTGGATCTGAGCTAATTGTTGAGGTGAGACTGAATAAGGATTTGTGGAGCTTGAAGACCGTTGAGATTAAAATCCTAATCCTAGTCAAAGGCTCCGACAAAATGCTTGTTTTGAGAGCTATGTCCTTTATTTGTTATCGTGAATTGGTTTAGGAAGATAAAATCATTATAACTTTCTTTATTTTCCCTTATTTTTCAAATAAGTGTTTGCTAAAAATTGTATGCTTAAGTTATGATGAGACTTGGATGCATTTGGTTCTGCATTAAGAAGGTGTCATCAACTAGAAAAGACTACTATTAGAAAGATGAGTAGTTCCAATATTGTAGTTTAGCTTGATTAAGTTCCACTTACTTACAGTAAAGTGTACCTTGCCTATGTATGTAAGGAAACATCAATATCACTTCATAATCATACTGCTATACTGAAGGATATGGTTAGATCCTTAAGCGCATAACGGAAGCGTGAGGATCACATCGTATGCGATCGGGAGCGACTAGTCGCACTAGTTGATCGATGCGGTGAAAATTAAAATTTTCATGTGACGAAACCACATGATCCAAGAACACTTCTCGGATCGTTTCGTCTAAACCACAAACAAGTAATAGGATTTCCTCTTGAAGCGTGGTTATGATCGAGTCTCTAAACGAAGAGAGCTCCCGTCTCAAGTCCGATCAGATAAAGGAGACACTTGCGAACATGTTGATGAAACACGTGCTTCTTGATCCAAACCACGGATCTCCTGATCTCGACAAACGAGATACAACGTCTTCTTCACGAGCAAGGCACGTCGAAGTAGACGGAGATCCACGAGCAAACCATTGGGCATCATCACGACACTGCAGCGATGGAGAATCTCCCTAGGGCATCCATAATTAATGGCCACATGAGAGAGATAGAGAGAGTAGGTGTGTAGAGAGAAAGAGAGAGGGAGAGAGAGTTGTTGTCTCACTTGTGTTGTTGTAACCTAGAAGAACAATGGGTGCCTCTCCTTTTATAATATTTTGGGATCCATGGATCTCAATCCATGGGCAACACAAATCCAATGGCTCACATTGATTTGTGTTTCTTTCAATGGTCATGATTTGTTGCTAAAAACACAATAACAATTAATTTAACTTAATTAAATATATATTCAAAAAATCATCAATATATAAATTAATTTAAATCAAATCAATATAGGAGATTTAGGAAGGAGGCATGCCTCCCTTCCATAAAGGGGGTGGCGGCACACCTTCAATCCAATTCAAGGAGGTCGTCCACCCTCTTTAATAGGAAGGAGACACTCCTCTTCCTTATTCATGAGATCTCATATCTTATGGAAATCTCCATTATTTACAACAACTATTGTTGTAAATTATTCACACAATGAACATTGAAATCATGCCATTGGAAATTTGTGAATCACATTCACAACCCAAAATAAAACGTGAATTACATTTTCAATTTAATGTTTAATGTGAATCCAATTCACATTAACATTTAATCAACAAATGTAAATTACAAACATCTCTCTCTTATATATTATAAATCACATTTATAAGATATATATACGATTAATATGGATATTGCTATCAACATTATTCATATCTAAATCACATTTAATTATCTTGGATCTCTATTCTCATGTGCCCAAATAATATGAATTACATTCACATTATTTATAACTTTGATAATCAAATCACATTTAATTATCTTAGAGAACTCTCCGTATAATATGAATCAAATTCATATTATTCATGATAATTAAATCACATTTAATTATTCATTTCTCAATGCTCGGATATATAATATCAACAATGAAATTATCCATGAACTCTTTCAAGGATAATACGCTTTCTCCACGAATACTTGGAGATAAGGACATGGCGATTATATTGTTCCACGTATAGTGAATTGGATATTAAGATCATATCTTAAATCCAGATCGTGGGCCTCCCATAGATGCTTGATTAAATCAAGATCGCAAATCTAATCTTCTCATTGCATCTGAATCACATTCAGATCAATGTCCAACATTTGGATCAAGATTAGATTACTTCTCCACTGAGAGGGGTCACTAAAATCCAGACCCATTTCATCACTTCTTAGGAATGGAAGCATCATGGTTATACAATCGTTTATGATCACATCACCCTCATGTATTCCCAATACTTGTACAACCTGCATACTGGAAGACTCAAAATAAACCTGAAGTATTAGATCAACTTTACACAGTCTACTTCAGGGTTCTATCAGTAAGTTTCTCATTTGATCATTGGGAGTCGGTATCGATCATATACTTTCCAAAAGCATATATCATACCTAGGTGTTGATCACATAATTTTCAAAAGTAATATCAAACCTACAAATTCAGTCAAGCTTCCAAAGCGAGACGACCGTGCACGAAATTTAATTCTTCCTAATATCTCATGAGTGAGCTCATGCCTTCCGGTTCAGTAACTGAACCTGTATGATCCCTTTGAGAGATCACATTACTCATATGCCCTTGTATGCACACCGGTACAGCGGTGTATAGACCTTAATTAGGTCATCAACCTATTGGTCCGCCAAATGTACATACTCAGACATATATTAACACATCTGTCTCCAGTCAGAGGATGCGTGCCTGTATCGTGACAGCATACGATATAGGACTTTGGTTATCTCAATCTCGTTATGTCAACTCTTTGACCTAACTTATCTAACACCTCCGAATCTCTATTCCTATGCAGAGGACCTGCATCAAGAGCTCGGTTAGATATCAGCCTAAATAAGAAAGGATTGCCATCTCCTACTCAGGATGGAGATCATCTCTTAACAATCATTTGACGGTGCTTGATGAGTCGTCAATCTAACTCTTTAGATATTCATCCAAGCACCAGCCTCCATGATTCAATTATTGAATCAACAGCTGTATGATCATTAAGATGGTCAAGGTACATAATCCTAATTGTACTAAGAGACCTATTATGCAAATTAGTTATTCTTCATTTCAGATCAGGGAATGATATTTGCAATAACATTTATTGCATAATGGCTCGTCGTGGGCTTGCATGTCCAACATATACATATTAACTATGAAAATTTACCAAGTAAATGGACTAAGGAAAAGAAATCATGGCTCAAACATCAAACATAAAATATATAAAATTGATATAATGAAGCAAGCAACACCTGGTAGTGGTGTTGGCCGATTTGTCGCAGCATAGCTGCAGACACCGTCCAACAGAATTCTAGATGCTTTGTCATAATTCGTGAATCCCATGAACCAGAGCTTATTCCCATCCACCATTACAATTTGTATGTATTTTCTGGCGGATTCTGTTTCATTGTCACATACATACACTTGCAACCTTCACCAGAGGTACATGACTTCCTGCTACATGGTTGACTAATGTGGGCATGCAAATGACTTCATGAGCCTCTCGTTGGAATCGATAGGTAAGGTATGCTTGCAAAGGGGCTCGAAGCCACCTTCCATGATTGCTTTGGTTGTCAGACTGAGAGATTTACCCCACTCTGTTTTGCATATAGATCGGTGAAACCGGCCGTGAGTTAATCATGGAATGCTCAATTTCTTAATAGTTGGATAATATGTAGTAGCATGCTGAAATTTAGTAGACAACATTGCCATAATTACACGCAGTTAGTTTAAACATATGTAGAGGCCAAAAGAAGATATGATTATTTGTGATGTAAAACAATTTTTTGTGGAATCTATGCCAGAATGAAACTTTGATTCCAATTCCATGCGAATTAGAATAAGTTGGACTGTAAGAGTAAAAAAATATAGTCAAATTATAATCCAAAGAGTGACACCATGCATGTAGAATTAAAGGTTGTTTTAATCTAACGTTGTAGATCATGCCTACTACAGGAGTTAATAATGTAGATTTCGATTCAAATACGACCTTGTACCACAGAAACAAAGCATGCTGAATATCTAACAAGAAAATCATTAAATTTACTTGGACCGTAATTTTAAATAATTGGAATAAATAGTCTGCAAGTTCTTACGATTGTGCTAGACATTGTTGACGTGGGCCTCGGGCTTGCGACCCCAATTTTGAAGACATAGAGTATAGTCTCCATGGGGCTCCCGTGCCGCTGACTTGTACTCATGCATGTTGTTAACCGGACTGCCATTGCATATATTAAACAGTAAATCATCGGATCCAAATGAATTAACAGAGAAACAAAACCGAATAATAATATATTAATCGTATGTTTCCCAATCATTATCCGATTAGGATATGCAAACAGGAACCGATTAAAATAACAGAAACATAAATAAGGGCATGATCCAGAAAGGGTAAAGCAACAAACATATTGTAGCAACCAAAATGAAATAACGATTAGTTTAGAAGTCACCGAAGCGTCCATGAAATGGACTGTCCTTAGAGAAGATATCGCCCCCACAATACCGGTGCGTAGGGTACTGGCGATCCGCTCCCAGGATATGACGGTTCACGATCGTCGTCGGCGCACACCAACGAGATCGTCCTCGATTGTACCTCAGAGAACTGCAGCCGAGAAAGGAAAAGGAAGACGTTCGTCCGTGAGAGGAAGAACAAGAGAGAGAGAGAGACGGTGTGAGAGAGAGGTTTTTCTTGCGAGTGAAGAAAAACCGCGTCGAGTGAGGGATATATATAGAGGGGCTCGCGTGCCCTAGCGCGCGGTTACCTTTGGTTTCCGAAAACGCGTCCCCCAAAACGCGTCCTTTCAGATCCCAAAATCGCGCCCATAATGGCGAGTTGAATTCCCATTTAAGTCGACTTACCAAATTAATCGTGTGATTAATTTAATCAACTTACCAAATGAAAACCGTAGCAAAAGTATCGAGATCTGAGATCCGAATTGACTCTCCCGAGCCTGAGCCGGAGACGGAGACGGAGCGGAGCGCGCGCGCGTGTGTGGTCCTCCATTCCTCCTCTCTATTATTGCTATAAGAGCTTGGGGTGTGAACTCAAATATAAGTCCACCAAAAGTTTAGTCCTCCACGATGTGATACTAAACTTCCACCCAAACTTTCCATATTTCAAATTTGGGAATTCCCAACTTTCCCTCCAAACCATTTGGTTTCCCAATTGAAACCAAATTATTTCCAATTGTAATTACATAGACTTTCCAATTAAAGTCTAAATACAATTTTGAATACAACAATCCCCCACGAATTCACCAATTTGAAAAAGAAATTCAAAAGGATTTAAAAGACTTCTTTCGGCTGCCCACACTTTGCTTTCAGTAAAGGTACCTTCCGGTTTGAATCTCTACCTGAGTTTACTACTTTCACTTTAACAGGAACGAAGTGAAGTACGTCTTGAACTTCAGACCTTGGTGTTAAAGTATACGGTAGAAACAACAAAGCGTTGTTCTTGGTACAATCTTCAGGGTTGGTGCTCTTAAAGGCCATGCACCCTTATCCTGTTTCATGAGTGTGTTCAGGAAAGACCCTCTTCCTTTAACTGCGGCCCTCAGTAACACTCACATAGGTGGCGTTCTCCAAGGATGCACTGCTAACATCCTGCCCAAAGGCTTGAATCCATTCAGAGCCTATGCTCTTCCTAAACTTGCATCTTAAATGGCACTCAGGCTTCTAGGGATAAGACACTCATGCTTACGCATTAAAATTAGAGTGCCAACCAGTTCTCCAAACAACTTGTTATTACCACATTGAACCTACTTTGTGAGATCTCCACTCAGATAGGTTGGGTTGCTACTGTAGAGGAACTCCCAATGGGTCTCAGTCCCATCCCAAGCCTAGACTTTAGGACTAAAGATCTATCAAGTCCCTTAGTCAACGGATCTGCCGTGTTGTCTTTGGATCCAACAAAATCCACAACCAACACTCCTCGAGACACCAAATCCCTTAACGTCTTAAGTCTGATTTGTATGTGTCTCCTTGTTTTCTGATTGAACTTTGAACTCTTGATCTTGGCAATTGTGGTCATATTATCACAATGTACCGAGATCGCAGGAATAGGCTGACCTATCATGGGAATTTCAGACAGAAGTTCCCTTAGCCATTCAACCTCAATTCCAATGGTGTCCAAAGCACACAGCTCGGCTTCAAAAGTGGATCGAGCTAGAATGGTCTGCTTCACAGACCTCCAGGAGACTGCACCGCCTCCAAGGGTAAATACATACCCTGTAACACCATTACTCCCAGACTCCTCTATTTTCCCTATCCAGCTTGCATCACTGTAACCTTCTAGTACAGAAGGATGTCTACCATAATGCAAACTAAGGGAAATAGTTCCCTTCAAGTACTTCAGTACTCGATCCAGAGCCTCCCAGTGAGTACGGTCAGGACAGCTAGTGTATCTACTCAGCTTTGCAACCGAGAATGAAATATCAGGTCTCGTGCAATTTGCAAGATACATTAAACTTCCTATCACTTGTGAATACCTTAGCTGGGCTACAGGTACTCCACTTTTATTCTTAAACAGCGTTTTGGATGAATCAAAAGGAGTGCTTACAGCTTTGCAATCTTGATATCCAAATTTCTCAAGTACCTTCTCAACATAGTGAGATTGAGAAATTACAATCCCATCAACTGACCTTGTCAGTTTGAGACCCAAGATCACATCAGCAACACCCATGTCCTTCATCTCAAACTTGCTACTCAAGAATGCCTTAGTCTCATTAATAATCCTCATATGTGATCCGAACAACAATATGTCATCAACATATAGGCACAAGACAATATACTCATCACTTTTCACCTTGGAATAGACACACTTATCAGATTCATGAACCTTAAAGCCACATGACAAAATAGTCTTGTCAAATTTTTCATGCCACTGCTTTGGTGCTTGTTTCAATCCGTAAAGGGATTTGACAAGCTCGCAAACCTTTCCCTCATTCCCAGGAGTCACAAACCCATCAGGTTGATCCATATAGATCTCTTCCTCAAGATCGCCATGCAAGAAGGCGGTCTTCACATCCATCTGGTGGATAGAGAGATCATATACAGATACCAATGCTATGAGCATCCGGATTGTGGTCATCCTAGTCACAGGGGAATAGGTATCAAAATAATCGATACCTTCCTTTTACCTAAATCCCTTGGCAACTAATCTGGCTTTATACTTTTCAATTGATCCGTCAGGTCTAAGCTTTCTCTTAAACACCCACTTGCACCCAATAGTAGAGCACCCTTTGGGTAAATCAACCAACTCCCAAGTTCCATTAGCCATAATGGAATCCATCTCAGATTTGATGGCTTCCTTCCATTGTTTTGCTTCAGATGAAGCCATGGCTTCCTTGTAACTTGGTGGATCACCCTCGATCTGGTAGACAATGAAGTCGCTACCCAGATCCTTGGCTATCCGAGGTCTTTTACTCCTCCTTAGCTCATTCTCTTCAGAAAGATCATTGGGTTCAGGTTGAGTCTCAACCCCACATTCGATATCCTTTCCACTTGATATGGAATAGATCCTGATGTGGAGGCGTCCTCAATGGTCAGATTCTGAGGAATCCCAGTCTTCAATGGGAAGACATCCTCAAAGAAGGTAGCATCACGGAGTTCAACAATAGTGTTGACATCTATGCCCGGTATCTCGGACCGAATTTCCAAGAACCTATATGCATAGCTATTTTCCAAGTAACCTAAGAAGACCGCATCAACAGTTTTAGGACCAAGTTTCTTTCTCTTGTGTTCTGGGACTAAAACCTTAGCGAGACAACCCCACACTTTGAGATATCTTAAACTCGGTTTCCTATTTCTCCAAAGTTCAAAGGGACACTTTTCCATATGTCTCGGAGGAACCCTATTCAGAATATGGCAAGCCGTATTCAAGGCTTCTCCCCACATATAGGTTGGAAGTCCAGAACTCTGTAGGAGAGCATTGATCATGTCAGTTAAGGTTCTATTTTTCCGTTCTGCTACCCCATTTGATTGCGGTGAAATGGGGCCGTAACTTCATGAACTATGCCAAAAGATTTGCATTGTTCATCAAATAAGTTAGAGGTATATTCACCTCCTCTATCTGACCTAAGGCGTTTAAGCACTTTTCCTGTTTGTGTCTCAGCCTCATTCTTAAAGATAAGAAATTTCTCTAAGGCTTCATCCTTGGTTTTCATTAGATATACATAGCAGTATCTACTGCCATCATCTATAAAGGTGATAAAGTATTTCTTATTGTCTCGGGTCAACACACCATTAAACTCACAGATATCCGTTTGCACTAGATCAAAGATCTCACTATCTCTAGAGACAGACTGAAAAGACTTCCTAGGTGTCTTAGCTTGCACACATATCTCACATTTTTGAGTTTTATCAATAGTGTGTTTAGGGATTAACTCTAAATTCATCATTCTTTTAATTGAATTTAGGTTTACATGTCCCAATCTACCATGCCACAGATCACAAGATTCTAGATTATTTACAACATGAGACACAGAACTAGAACATTCAGCATTCAAAACATTCACTTCATTAATGTTTACTGAATCACATCTGATTCTAAATAACAAATCAAAATCAGCCAAATAGCCTTTACCATAAAAGACACCATGTCTCAGAATAACAACTTTATTACATTTAAAGTTTAATTCAAAACCATTTTTAACTAAGATAGAGACAGATAACACATTCTTCTTGATGTCAGGAACATGCAGCACCCTGTACAACGTCCAGACACGTCCAGAGGAGAACCTCAAGTTGACTTGTCCTGACCCTAGCACCCTGGCCGCAGAATCGTTCCCCATCTTCACAGTCCCACCACTGCAGGTCTGATAAGAAGAAAACAACGTTCTGTCAGAATATATATTCACATTGGCTCCCGTATCCACGAGCCACTCATTTGGATCATGGATATGGTATAGTTCAGGTTTTACAGAGACATACCCCTCGCTAGCCCCGAGTCCCATAGTGATCATGTTCACTTATGGACTCCCGTCTGTAGCCTTAGGTTGAGCCTTCAAGGACGGACAGTCCTTCTTCCAATGGCCAACCTGATTACAGTGCCAGCAGGGTTTATTCTTTGCCTTTTTCTAGATCTTGCCCTTTGGTTTCATTTTATTATTATTGGGACCCTTTCCCTTCTTATCCTTGCCCTTCGAGGTCATGAGATTGACCTTAGCCTGAATATCAATAGGAAGCACAGGTTTTTGTTTCCTGTGTTCCTCCTCTATGGCAATTGCCACCATCAAGTCATCCATAGAGATTTTCCCCTTCCTGTGTTTCAGGGTCATACCGAAGTCTTCCCACGACTTGGGGAATTTCTCTATGATGCACATCACCTGAAACTTCTCTGGAAGTTTCATTTCGGCATCCTCTAAACCATGGAGCAGGAGTAAAAACTCGTGTGCCTGTTCAGAAACAGACTTCCCTTCGGCCATGGAAAACTTCAAAAATTTGGCTACAGAGTATTTCTCAATACCGAGATCTTCGGTGTTATACTTCCGATCCAAGTCTTCCCATAGCCCCTTCACAGTCTGCGTGGATGAACAATATACGTCAAACAATGTGTTGGACAGAGCCAACAAGATGCAACCATGACATATACGGTCACGTTCCTTCCACGCAGATTGCGCCTTATAGCTATCGGGTTTGGGGTTTTCCGCCTCCACCATAGGACAGTCGGTTTCAAGCATCGAGATTAACCCTATGGTGGTTAACCAGATCTTCATGCGTTATTGTCAACGCTTAAAATTCTGTCCACCGAATTTTTCAGGCATACCCGTCATATCTACCCTCGTTTAAACATTGTTTCCGACATTCTATAATCGGTCCGGGATATCTTCTCTAAGATTGTTGTTAACCAGATTGCCATTGCACATATTAAACAGTAAATCATCGGATTCAAATGAATTAACAGAGAAACAAAACCGAATAATAATATATTAATCGTATGTTTCCCAATCATTATCCGATTAGGATATGCAAACAGGAATCGATTAAAATAACAGAAACATAAATAAGGGCATGATCCAGAAAGGGTAAAGCAACAAACATATTATAGCAACCAAAATGAAATAACAATTAGTTTAGAAGTCACCGAAGCGTCTATGAAATGGACTGTCGTTAGAGAAGATATCGCCCCCATAATACCGGTGCGTAGGGTACTGGCGATCCGCTCCCAGGATACGACGGTTCACGATCGTCGTCGGCGCACACCAACGGGATCGTCCTCGATTGTACCTCAGAGAACTGCAGCCGAGAAAGGAAAAGGAAGACGTTCGTCCGTGAGAGGAAGAACCAGAGGAGAGACGGCGTGAGAGAGGTTTTTCTTGCGAGTGAAGAAAAACCACGTCGAGTGAGGGATATAGATAGAGGGGCTCACGTGCCCTAGCGCGCGGTTACCTTTGGTTTCTGAAAACGCGTCCCCCAAAACGCGTCCTTTCGGATCCCAAAATCGCACCCATAATGGCGAGTTGAATTCCCATTTAAGTCGACTTACCAAATTAATCGTGTGATTAATTTAATCGACTTACCAAATGAAAACCGTAGCAAAAGTATCGAGATCCGAGATCCGAATTGACTCTCCCGAGCCCGAGCCCGAGCCCGAGCCCGAGCCCGAGCCCGAGCCCGAGACGGAGACGGAGCGGAGCGCGCGCGCGTGTGTGGTCCTCCATTCCTCCTCTCTACTATTGCTACAAGAGCTTGGGGTGTGAACTCAAATATAAGTCCACCAAAAGTTTAGTTCTCCACGATGTGGTACTAAACTTCCACCCAAACTTTCCATATTTTAAATTTGGGAATTCCCAACTTTCCCTCCAAACCATTTGGTTTCCCAATTGAAACCAAATTATTTCCAATTGTAATTACATAGACTTTCCAATTAAAGTCTAAATACAATTTTGAACACAACAATGCACAGTGCTCCTTGTGTGCCCCAGACCGCCTCCCATTGGTTCTCGGGGTTCGTAGAGGGAGCAACAGAAGGACCATGTAATTGGTCCTACATCGCTCCTCCGTGGAGGAGGAGGTGCGAGCAAGTGTTTCCTATTACTTGGAGTTTGACCATGACGTTTGTTGTTGGTGCGGCGTGCCTTTCTTTGCAAGTAGGATCTCTGTGCTGTTTGGAGACATCAAACATCTATGCAGTGTTTGGGAGGCGCACGATGGCTCATCAGTGTCAACAAAGGGGAGGGCATGAAGATGGTAAAGCGTGGGGAGTTCACCGGTAGGCAGAATCATTGGCATGAGAACCCTAGCGGTTTCTTCGCGAAGGAAATGGATGAAAAAGTAAAGCTGAGGGTAGAAGGTGAATCACATGCCGAAACTCATGGCGTATTTGTTGCAAGCGTACGACAAAGTCGGAGGCAGACGATGAGGTAGGAGTGCTCGGAGAGGTCAAGGTAGGACCATGGGGATGCTACTCGATTCTACACATCTCAAACCCCTTCGTCGTTCCAATTCCACCCTTATTTTGAAAAGGGAGGGAGTTACATGGAAGTATTGCAATATATCGTTGATATGTCACCGATATAACGATATCGAGATGAGACTGATATTGATATCGATATGGTGATATATCTTCTTTTCCAGTCATTTCCGTCATAAAAATGCATCGATATGGGCGATATTTTGGTGATAAATCACCAATATATCATCGAAATATCGTGTCGACACGATGTCGAAATGATATCGATATCGATATAAACTTCCATGGAATTACTCCACTACCATATCTCTTCTCTTTCAGTCAATATCATCTTACGACAGTCCCCTCATGGTTCCAAATCATACTTATAATGTTGCCACCCTGATCACCCTAGATATTGTATCGTCGTCCATCTCCATCGTGCAGGCTGTCGAGCCAGCGTCAAAGTCCCCGCCTCCCACCCATCTCTCTCGATGCATCGATTGTGGAACTTGGAGAGATGGAAGGAGCATGATGCTTTGCAGGTGCCCCAGTTCCTATCAGTGAAGGAGCTGGAGAAGGGGATGAAAGCGGTATCCCTGAATGGGAGTTGCGCAAGGAAGAGGGGAGGAAGGTTGAATTCTTACAACAACAAGGGTAGGAGTAGAAAGATAAGTGGGACATGAGGGGCAAACGTGGAATGATAGTTGAGGACATGCGGTAAATAAAATTGGAGAGGGTAAAATTGGATTTTTTTGGCTGAAAATCAATGCATTGACAAGTTTTAAATACATGTAATGTAACTAGGGTACATGCCTGTGCATTGCACGGGTAGAAGGTATTTACACAGAAAACTTCATTTTTAATTAGATTGTAATCCGGATATCATCTTAAGAAGATTATGAAGGTTTATCTAATATATAGATGTATCATAGAATGGTTAAATGGTCTATTGAAGACAATAAATTGTGAAAGAAAGCTGCAATATATCCAACCAAGTTGTTCGTTGGAACTAAAACTTAGATCACATTAAAAAAACAATTGTATTGGATTGATATTTATATAGGATGATACTAATTTATATGTATGTATTATTCATGTGACTTGGAGGCATGGTGTAGTATGCATGCATCGAGTTTTCAGTAGGGAAATAACTCATTATCTTATAGCGGATACTGGGTACCCACCAACTTTTGCTCGTGCAGCACGTAGTAATTCTAAGGTAGACAAAATAAATACATTCGTACATAAATATTATACATAGCATAATAAAGATGTATATACCACAGTGTCATAGTTGGCCTTCCGAATCAGGTATCCATGTAACATACTTTCTTTTCTAGTTATGTACATTGAAATCTGGACTTCAATACATGCATATTTTGCCTAACAGAGGAAGTGTGTATCCATTAAAGCTTTTTATGTATTGTCTACTGTTCTCTGCCAGTGTGTATCCATTAAAGCTTTTTATGTATTGTCTACTGTTCTCTGCCAGTTTTGTTCAAATTCAGAAACCTAGCATGCAAATAATGTTAGAAAAATCTTGAAATCATTTATGTAGATAATTACTACATTGGGTACATATGTTATATACATATTTTTTATGAATTGAAATAAAATCAAATATTAATAATGATATGTATGCCGAATATGAAGAAAGCAACCGCAATTAGATTCATTTTGTAAGGGTCGTCAATCATCAGTCGTGATGGCCACGTCCAACGATACCTCATGTGACGAGCTTCTGAACTACGATCAGGTGTTCATACGCAATTTTGTGCCATCCGCTCTTGCATTATTGTTAAGGGGAAGGTCGAGATCGTCAGGAATTTCCTATCGTATACCCATAAGTTGCAAGTAAAAAATAGTCATATTTAGAACTGTGACGTTATATACTTGTTGGATATGTGTTCTTCAAATGAAAGAAGCGATTTTGATTTATGGATAATCAATAGAATCTGTTGAATTGAGATCTCTGATAATGTTGTTGCAACCAGAGCTGCAAGAATCTTGATTTATGGGTAATCAATAGAATCTGTTGAATTGAGATCTTTGATAATGTTGCTGTGACCAGAGCTGGAAGAAGAACCCATACACAGTCGTCGAGCTCCAGGTTCAAATAGGCAGAACCCATCTTAAGGTGGTCGACAACCACATCAGAACTATGCTTCCTCATCGACTATGCTCTACAGTGAGAGGAGCATCATGCTGTCACTGCACACCTTACGCCGGCATGTAGCAGCCCATCATTGCTATGCGCGTTGCTCCCTCGGAGTGTGGGCAGCGAGGTCAAGGAGGAGCTCATACTCATTTGCACCGGTAATCTCGCCACAACTGACGACGACCAGTGGGGACGTCTGTTTCAAGAACAGTATGGTGCAGGGGCACCAACGATGGAGCGGAGAGGGATGGTCGTGACGACGAACACACCATCTCTGTAGCTGATGTACAGGGTTTGCTAAAAGGGGAAGAGGGAGAAGGAGTCGTCGACTCAATTTAGGCACGACAGCTATGGAGCTCAACTCTCGATTTCATGGGTCCATCAAGAAGTATCTCCATCTTTGAAGAGGATGTCATTGGGGGGGGGGGGGTGGTGCACTTACTGTGGTCGATTGCGGAGCAAAGGTGTCGGAGGGGAGCTGGAGGAGGATGTCGAGAACGTCATAGCAGGTAGGGGTGTTCACGGGGCGGGTACCCGACCGGTTCGATCATGACCCGCCCCGACCCACCATTAACGGGTTACGGGTCGACCCGACCCATTCTAACGGGTACCCGCTTTTAACGGGTACCCAGATTATATGAATGGGTAATGGGTACCCGCGGGTACCCATGGAGTAAGTATAAATATTTTTGGTTTACTTCTTGTGCGGTTAACTCACGTCTAACATAATCTTTTTGTTGGACTAAGGAGACCAACTCCACTTCTGCTCAACATTGTCTTGGTTCAAGTGTAAAGAAAAATTGTTTAAAATGAAAAAAATAACATGCAAAAATATATGATATAGAAATCTGCATGAAACATGCAGATTCAAAACCTCCAGACAACTCCCTGAAAAATGTGTTTTCAGAAAATTAGTTATACAAAAAATATCCAAACAAAAATATACATAACATGGAGCGCATAAACAAAAATATAGATAACATGAAGCGCATGGCGTATATAGTTTAAGATAGCACACTTTCACTATCGACTAATTTCTCCATAGGACCAACAACAAAGCAAATAAGATTTACTGATATTCAAATAAATTACAGAAGAAAAAAAACCATTTTGAATATCAATCTGATAGCGTGATATTTAGAAAAGAAAAAAAATACGTATGTATTTGGGATCTTGACCTTAGTATACATGGAACTTAAATTCCTAATACACTAGAAAACTATGCAAAAATCAGAATTCACTAGAAAATTATGACCTCTCCGACGTACATACGGATTTAACACCATCAACAAAGCACGAGCTGAGCGACGGGGCGTGGACGAGGGGATGCGCAGAGCGTCAACAGCATCGAGGAGGATGTGCGTTGAGCGGCAAGGCGTGGTGCAGGGGTTGCGTCGGGTGGTGAATCGTGGAGGAGGGCTTGCGCGGAGCAGTGAATCGCAGAGGGGCTGCGCCGCGTGACAAACCGTGGAGTAGGGGTTGCATCGGGTGATGAATCGTGGAGGGGATGCGCAGCGCGACAAGTCGCAGAGGAGGGGTTGCGTTGCGAGGCAAGGCTTGAAGAAGGGGCTGCATCAAGTGGTGAATCGTGGAGGAAGGGCTGCGCAGCACGGTGAGTCACGAAGGAGGGGATGCGCCGTGCAGCGATGCATGGAGGAGGGGTTACGTCAAGAGACAAGGCATGGAGCAGGGCTGCGCCGGATGGTGAATCGTGGAGGGGCTGCGCATCACGACGAGTCACGGAAGATGGGATGCATCGCACTACGATCCGTAAAGTTTAAATCCTAGTTGTGAAAGAGAAGAGGAGGACTTCCCATGGGTCAATTGTTCAATAGGGTCCAGATACCCAACCGGGTACCCTGTTTGCCCCGTGGGTTTTCCTTCGGGTAATCCGGTTTAATGGGTCACAGGTACCCGACCCGGATATTGTTAATGGGTACTTGTGAAATTAAGGTCAGATTGCTGGGTCGGGATGTGTACCCGTTTGACCCTAAAATAATGAACACCCCTAATCGCAGGGGCGGCGGGAGCCCTACAGGGTACAGGGGATTTTGTGGGTGTTAGGAGGAGGGTGAGATTCCCACAAAAGGGAAGGTCAAAAGGACAAAGATGCCGGACACAATAGAGGTAGAATTGGAACGAAAGAGTAGGTTAAGGGTAAAAATGGGATTGATGGTGCAGAAATTAATATCTTGACGTTCTTTATATATAAATATATAATGGAGGGATGCAATGGAATAGATGCAATGGATTCTTACTACTACATCCACGGGCGGAACCATGTAAATAAGTGTATTGCCATTATCAGATCGCCACACATTTACAATTTGTAACGTGAACTTCCCAAGAAATGTACGACTTTAGGAATTCAGCTAAACTCATACCGACTTCGAGAGTGGAATTCCGCTCTGATCATTACACCGACTTTCATACTCACTCTCGTTCTTCGTACGTGTCGTTCCCTTTCCCGAAGCCTCCCTGCATGGGTAAGCCATCGTCACACGTGTTCCCGGAACCCGTATTTCAACATACTCGTGTCAATCCACATGACCTCCATGACACACTTTATATCAAACCACTACCACCACTGTCGTTCTCATTCTTCCGCCACAGCTCTTTGAACAATCGTTTCAGATCCAACCCAAGACGATGTCGGGCCTTACGGACGAGTACGGTAATCCAGTGTACCGTACCACAGACGACTACGGCAACGTCCTGTACACTGACCAGTACGGTAATCCTCTTGCCCAACAGCAGTATGCCGGCACGGGCTACGGCACTGGGACGACGGGTACGGAAGGTTTCGGCACTGGGACGATGGGTACGGAAGGTTTTGGCACCGCGACCACGGGGGCAGGAGCAGAAGGGTATGGTATGGGTACAGCCGGTGCGGAAGGGTACGGTGGCGGCACGCAGCAGCAGCCCATGAGGCCGGAGAAAGAGCGCGAAGAAGGCCACCGGCGGTCCAGCAGCTCAAGCTCTGTGAGTATTTTTGCGTATCTTTTCTGGTTGCCGTTAAAAACATCTCGACCTTCTTCTTATCATCGAAGTATAGTTCAACAGGGTTTGACATTCGATATGATATGGTTCCATTAACATTCTCTAGTTCAGTTAGCATTCTCCTTGATTTATCGCAGGATTACAAAAATTAATTTCGTCATATAATACTGTAAAAATCTAAACATAACGGAATTCAGATTTTATTCACGAGGATATATGGTTCTAGGATCTGGTGCGAGTTCCATGAATTAATTACCTACTCTCTAATCTAATGCTGTATTACTTGAAATTGGAAACGGTCAATCGTCGTCATGCCGCTCTGCAAATCCAAAATGGGTCCATCTTAATTAATAATAGAAAAGTTTCAGAAATCTATTAAACGGAACTATTTAAACAATTTAAATGGATGGAATTTACAGTAATAAATCTACACGAGGCTTATAGGAGTGATACTTCAAATGGTAGAAGCTCCTTTCGCTGTGCGACATAGCGATCTCAATGATATTTTGCGCGCTTGCCCTCGTTTGTAGTCGGAGGAGGACGAGCACGGAGTGCGCAGGAAGAAGAAGGGGCTGAAGGAGAAGATCAAGGAGAAGATCCCAGGAATGGGAGGCCAGAAGGGCGAGACACAAGGGCCACATGAGGGAACTACTACCGGGTATACCGGGCAGGGGCAGCAGCATCGTCAGCCGGAGAAGGAGAAGAAGAGCGTGATGGAGAAGATCAAGGAGAAGCTGCCTGGGCACCACAGGGAGTGATCGTGTCTAGTTGTATGATCGGACGATTATGGTGACTGTTTCTGATGTGTAATTAAGTTGTTGTGATCTTTATCTTTTGTGCTTTTTCCTTGTGTTTGTAAGCTTGTACAAACGTAAGTTCATTACGAATAAGAACTGGTTTGTGGATTTCAGATGCAGCTTAGCTCGTTGACGTGTATTAATTTCGTTTATATGCAAGGGTTCGTTTCAATCTTGGTGAGAAATGTACATTTCCTCTTCGTTCTTCCTTGCAGCCATGAGTTCCACACAAATAAATTCCTGTTTGTTAAGAATTTGAGACTGGATTCATGGTTTTTTTAAACTTCTTGAAATTCAGACTTGATTATCCACACATAAATTCCTGTTTGTTAAGAATTTGAGACTGGATTCGTGGATTTTTTTAACTTCTTGAAATTCAGACTTGATTATTTGATCTGTTGCTCTGAAAATTTTCAAGTAAATTCTTTTAAACAATGCTAGAAATGCAACGGCAAGGGTGAGAGAGGAGTGGGAGGGGATTAGGCGGAGATTATCATTGTAGAGATGTTGTCATAGGCTCCAGGAAGATTGACAAACTAACAAAAAAATTTTACAAGAAGAGGCAGAGAAGTCCACTGAAATCCTGGAATGAAAGCATTTAGAAAAATACCACATTTCTGGAGCTATGATTGGAAATGATCCAAATTATATCTCTTTGGCAGCAACAAATCCATTTCGCTGACCCAATGTTATTTATTGTTGCTGCTGTTGTAATTCTTAAAAAAAAGTAGTCGAATCGACACTAGCTTTTACAATGAAATATGAATGGAGAGGGATTGATTTTATCTCAAGAGAAGAGACAAAAGGATCCGTCTAAATTTTGTGAACCTAATTTTTTTAAGTAATGCCCTGTATGTGCGAACCGTTTGCCGATTGTTTATAAAATAATATATAATATTATTCTGGAAATAATATATAATATTATTTTGGATTGCCGATTGTTTATAAAATAATATATAATATTATTCTGGAAATAATATATAATATTATTTTGGAAACCGATTGTGTATAAAAATAATATATAATATTATTCCGGAAATAGTGAGAAATAATATATAATATTATTCTGGAAACCGATTGTGTATAAAAATAATATATAATATTATTCCGGAAATAGTGAATCGGTGAATGGATTGTCGGTTTGTCGATTCACAATTTCAAATGTTTTTATATATTATTTTTAATAATATAAAATTTAAAAGTTTTCGGAATGAGTTTCGATCGGCAAATGGTTTGTCGATCGGCGAACGATGCCCTGATCGGGAAATAACGTGGTCAGATACCCTGACAGGGTATTTGGACGATGAGAATGCTCTGTCAGGGAAAAAACTCTTCTCATGATTACATGTTTTTAAACAGGGAAATTTCCATGTTCGAGACAAAAGGATCCTCAGATTGCAGGTTGATTACATGTTTGAGATTCATATTCTCATGATTAGTATGAAATCATCGATTTTAAACATGGTCAACTTGTGGCATCATTCGTATATTATATTGGCAAAAAATATTTCAATGGAGAAGCCAACAACTTGTTCTTAGAGACGCCGTTATGCCTATAAGCGAATTGCTTGTAATACTTTTACTTCAGATTGCTACATATAACTTAGTTCTGATTATTACATCCTTCTCCAAATGGATTTATTAATTGAAATCGATGAAATTTCTGTCATCTGCTAAAATAATAATAGTAATAATACATAATTCCAGAGGTTAAATATCCATATCCAAGTCTTACAATTACACTTCTAATTGATTCTTACGTCACATTCCCTAAGTTGACCGTATTAGAGATGGAGAAAGGATTTAATAATCAAATATGCAAGATTGAGGGTGGACCAATGATAAACAAATAAATAGTGCTGGTTATAGTGACATCTACAATTGACCGTACGAGGGTGCGGTGATCTTCAACTGGACGAGAGATAGGAAGTTCAGTTAGGACAACGACCGCCAATTGAGTGAGTTTAGGATCTCAATCCTTTTCATGATTTTTACACGAGCTCCCAGTCTTTTTATGCTTAGTTGTGATATCGACTTTTGACCAGTTCCGCCGAACCCTCTATTTTAGGATACCCATGCAGGGGATCATCAATTTTAGTTTTTCATATGAGCTCATCTGCCCGTATTAGTCGGACCGGTTTCTAGAGTGATTTTTCTTAAAAGTCTCTCTCACCTCTCTTAGTGGCGTAGTTTTGGATTAGTCTATCCTTCTATTGGATTATACTTCCAATTAGAGTGTGAGATGGAAGAGTCTCTTAGGAGACTACCTCACTGCTTGAGTTTTGGTTACTTTTCTGCTAATAGGCTTGGCTATGCTACATCTGAATCCTCTATGACTACATCTGAATCATCTAGGATTACATTTGAATCAGTTTTAGTTGAATTTGAAGGAGTTACAATTGAACTAGGAATAAAGCATAATGGATATTGGCTAAGAGATGAAATCAATTATAAGTTATGTTGGTTAGAGTTGTTTTTAATTAAGTTAGTGGACGTGTTGGGAACTTAGTTAGGATGCACTATACCCCATCTCATGCCTACGGAGGCACCCCAACCCGAAAGCACTCTTCACGCCTTAGAGGTATAGTATGAGGTCACACACAGACCAAGATGACATATTATCCACTAAACTTGAGAATTTAGATAAAATCAAGAATCAGTTCAAAACCTCATTTTTCTCAATAGCAAAAATCCATATTTAAGATTTCTAAATATCAAGAGATTAATATACACACACACACACACACATACATACATACATACATACATACATATGAGTTATTAACTTCTATATAAGAATGTGATATATAAATGGTAATGTGCAAAACGTGGCACATTCCTTTAGGGTAACTTGAAAATCTTTTTCAGAGCAAGTAGTTGTACAATTTAAAATTATGCCTTATATCTTGCTTCTTTTGAAATCACTTTAAATGTCTGCTAGTTTTAATAAATTTTCATGATGTACCAGGTCTCGCTGACATCTCTTGTTCCTTTCATGTTTTGGCAAGCAAACGGCCTGCGACTCAGTAGCTAGTTGATGATTCCTGATATTCGTTGCTACACTAGACAATACAATTACTATTACAGTTTTTGTTGAGTTTGTGGTGTAAACTGCTTTCTTTCTTTTCAGTCATATTCTGGGATACATGTTTGTACCATCAGCCTTTTTTGTACATGTATATATATATATATATGAAAATTAATGAAATGAAAGTTTGGTGGTACATCATGTTCATGGTTCTGTGGTTGTTAGTGTAAATGTGAATATCATTTGCTGAACGTGAAAAATTTCTCCATATTTTCATGTAACTTGCACTATCTTATTTATAATTCTAGTTCACATGGTTCGTAATCCTTTGTCTTATGTTAATAGTTAAATAAATTTTATTTGATTGGTTTATGTTATTTGTTTTTTTAAAGTGTTTATCATTGGGACATTCCGTGGATTTTTGTGGATTTTCTTCATGATCATGCTTGATGTTTAGTCATGTAGTCATAGTTAAATAAATTTTACATTCTCTTGTCTTTTTCAAAGTCTATCAATGATTCAATATATAGAAAGTCAAACTTTAATTCTTTAGATGTAAACTGGCGTGAAGTTTCTAAATGCTTTTTTAATCTTTAATTATTTTCAATCTGTGACTCCTCATTTAAATCAACATTCACCTTAAGCTGTTAAACTTTAATTCTTTCTCCACCTTTTTGTAATAACTTAAAAAGTAGATAGAAAAAATGTGTAAATCATTAATGAATAAAGAACCAGTAAAATGCTTGTAGTTGAATGAAAAAAAGATAAAATAAAGAACTACTCGAAAGACTAGAAAGAAAGATCAATACATAAGATTTAATCAGCACGAGAATACTAAAAGAGAAAGATCAAGACATAAGATCTAATTAACAGGAGAACACTCAATAATACCTCAGAGGTATCACGGGGTGTAGCGCAAGGCTTTTTCATCCTTTTGATCTCATTGGGTATGGTGCAAGGCTTTTTCATCTATTTGATCTCATATTGGGTATGCGAGCTGTAACAGATCTTAGGAGTATCAAACTCATATATATCGACGGCTTCTTCTTCTTCATATTCTTAATGCTCAGGCATCACGATAGTCTTCCCACGGGCAGGGGAAGCAATTGAAGCAGAAGGGTGGAGTTAAGATCTAATGTGAGTAGGAGGAGATCTGGAGTAGTGCAATGTCTCGATGGTCAGGTATGGGAAGGTCGAGATGGAGAATGCGGATACATTGAGATGTGCATCAGATGAACTTCATCCACAAACTTGTAGATGACCTCAGATTATCTTGGGAGTGTTGAGCAAAGATTCCTAACGCTTGATCTTGAAGGGCATGCGGTGACCGATAGGTCGGGTCTGGTAATCGATGTGTCGACCGCTCTCGGAGTACTCGGAACATGGATAATCACTCAAACAAACAATCAACACACAATGTATGAATAATCAATGGAATTGTGTGAGTCAAAGTTTATTTTTTATTTTAACTCTACAAAATATGTGTACAGTGAATAAGTATAGAGTGTCGAACCACAGAGAGCAAGTACACGGATAGGAGTAATTATTGTCTATAAAATAAACAACAAATGTTTTTGTATTTTTTGTATTTTTTATTTTTTTGTAATTTTTTAATTATACTTAATTTTTATGGATTTTTAGTTTATATTTTTGAATTTTATAATTTTTATATTTATTTCTGATTTTTAATTTCCTTTTCTTTCTAAGATATAATAAGCACACACACACGCACACACGCACGCACGCACGCGCGCGCGCACGCACACACACACACACATATCTATATATAATAAGGGTTATATGTGGCTGCCCCCTAGGGGCAGCCAACATGGCTGCCCCTACCTTATTTTCGTAATTTTTTTTTGAAAAATATCACCATGTATATTCATCCCTATATCCCTCCTATATACCATTCGAATTTTGTCAGAAACAGAGACTCCTACGGCCTCCATCCATACAATCATTTTTTAACGGTAACATGATTTTTTAAATCGACACCATCTCGATGGGTGCCGTAGAAGTCTCTGTTTCTGACGAAATTCGAATGGCATATAGGAGGGATATAGGGATGAATAACACGGTGATATTTTTCAAAAAAATAAAAAAATTTGACGAAAAATGGAGCGGGGGCAGCCCCATTTTTTTCCATATAATAATATGTATAATATAAATACTAGGGGTTGGGGAGCATGCACCCAGTGCATGTAATTTTACATGCACCGGGGCCTATATCTTCCACGTTTTTTACTTTTTTTTGGAAAAATATCACTGTGTATATTCATCTATATCTCTCTCCATTATGTTATAATAAATAATGGAAGGGATATGAGTCTCTATTTCTGAGGAAATTCGAATGACATATAAGAGGGATTTAGGGACGAACATACATGGTGATATTTTCCAAAAAAGTGAAAAAACATGGAAGATATAGACCCCGATGCATGTAAAATTACATGCACCTGGGTGCATACTCCCCAACCCCTAAATACTATATAAGTTATATATATAATAATAATAAGTATATAAAAATTCAAGAAATACAATTAAGTAGAATCTTTTTATTTTTTAAAGATTTTAAAATATATTTAAAGTATTTATAATAAATAATAATAATTAATATATCGTAAAAAATATATATAAGAAATATATAGGGTTTTATATTTATAAATATAAATATGTATATATAAAAAATATAAAATAATTTTTTGTATTTTCTTTATTTTTATGAATTTTATTTTAATTTATGCTAATTTTAGGTATTTTTAATTGATTAAAAATGTCAAAATAGTGACTTATAATAATATGCTTAATTGTTTTGGGATTTAAAACTAGATAAATATCTCAAAAGATACTAAAACTATTTTTAATATATGCTATATAATAAAAATAAAAATACATCAGAAAACTAATTTTTTATTTTATATTTTTTGCTAATTTTTATAGGGCTAAAAGTTTTTTTTTCAAATTTTAGTGTTTTTGAATTTTTTGGATAATGTTTTTATAATTTTTTGGATTTTTTAAGTTAGACAATGAATAAACATCGCCTAATTTAATTTAAATAAATGGAAACATAAAGTAAATGCCAAATCTAAATGGGATAATTACACCCATAACCCTGAGTAATTCCTCAATCTCAATCATGACCCTGCATATTCGCGAATTACACGGGAAACCTTGAGTAGTCACTCCGTCTTATACTTATGACCCTCCGTTAGTTTTCTCCTTAACCCAACTAACCTATTGGGTTAATCTAACCCCTAACCTATCCAACGGTGGTAAATTTAAAACGAATAGAAACCTTCTTCCTCCTCCCTTCCTTTCTTCCTCCTCCATCTCTCCCTGCGTCAATCGAGCTGCCGCGCACAGGGGAGGGGGCGGCAGGGGGAGGTTGCAGATGGCGGCAAGGGATCCCACCGGATCAGCAGAGGCTCATCTTCGCCGGGAAGCAGTTAGAGGATGGCCGCACTCTGGCGGATTACAACGTCCAGAAGGAGTCCACCCTTCACCTCATCCTCTGCCTCCGAGGTGGCATGCAGATCTTCATTAAGACTCTCACGGGCAAGACCATCACTTTCGAAGTCGAGTCCTCGGACACCATCGACAACGTCAAGGCGAAGATCCAGGACAAGGAGGGGATCCCACCAGACCCGCAGCGCCTTATCTTCGCCGGGAAGCAGCTCGAGGACGGACGCACCCTCGCGGACTATAACATCCAGAAGGAGTCCACTCTCCATCTCGTCCTCTGCCTTCGTGGTGTCTTCTGAGCGTCATCTCGTCGTCGTGTCCGTTTGTCCCGTAGGGTTTGTTAATATGAACTTTAAATAAAGCATGGAATTTACCATGGAACTGTGATAATGTCAAGAAATTGTTCTCATATTCGAGTTTTTTATATAAGGTCTGGAATATTGAATCTCTTCTTTGATCGAAACACTGATGTAAATGGGGTTTCTTGGATTTTGTGATCTGATCACAGGGTAAGATCTGCAGATGGCGGAGTCGGCGCGCGGTGAAGGGAGACAACGACGCGGGGGTTGTCGATAGAGGGCGGGTTCCACGCGCACGAGGGAGGGGGAGGCTGCAGGCAGGGGACGGGGTCGACGCACAGGGAGGGGGACGGGGCGCAGCACGCGGCCGGCGGTGGGGTCGGCGCACAAGGAGGGGGAGAGGGCACAACACGCGGTCGGCGATGGGGTCGGTGCACAGGGAGGGGGAGGGGGCGCAGCACGCGGCCGGCGATGGGGTCGCCGCACAGGGAAGGGGAGGAGGCGCAGCACGCGGCCGACGATGGGGTCGGCGCACAGGGAGGGGGAGGGGGCGCAGCACGCGGCCGACGATGGGGTCGGCGCACAGGGAGGGGGAGGGGGCACAGCACGCGGCCGGTGATGGGGTTGGCGGAGGAGAAACTCAGCCCGCGGGTGGGGGGAGGAAGAAGGATGGCATGGTTTGTAAATAAGAATGGATATAAGGGATATTTTGTATTTTTTTAACGGAATCCGTCAAATATAACGCTCATCCCAAACGGAACATGACACAGGGGTATGCCATGTAAGAGTTAAGCATTACTCAGGGTTTCCCGTGTAATTCGCGATTATGCAGGGTCATGATTGAGATTGATGAATTACTCAGGGTTATGGATGTAATTATCCCAATCCAAATACATCACGTGAACAAGCATGATTAATGACATCTAGTTTAATTTTCCCATAGTTTTTAGTGAACATGAGCTATTTATAAAAAATGGAGAAACATAAATAAAAATACAAGCAGGTACATGGATTGCAATGTAATAAAAATAAAACCTTAGAGCATTTCAGAATATTTCTCAAAAAGTAAGGGCTTACACGCAAATTGTACAATGCCTCACGTGGTGCTAAACGTGAGGGAGGAGGACTATAATGTAAATAGCACAAAGTACGAGGGGTTCTATGCAAAAAATTTTCATTAAAATTATAAAAATTTAAATTTTATAATATTACATATAATATTCAAAAATCAGTGGGGGTCTGCATAAATTACCTAAACTACGCTTTATCGTGTGGCGAGGGGCGCACCACTTGGCGCCACTTAAGATGATCAAACAGTTCGCACCACATCACCTTAGATGGACACCAAGGATTAGACCTTTAGCATGGCTAAGATCGGACAACACTGGAGGGTCTTCCAAGAACTCTTACGAAAACAACCTGATTCCTTCTTTGATCGATGATTTCTTAGTAAGGATGTCAATATGGGTCTACCCATTGGGTACTCGACCCGAACCCGCTCCATTTAAGGACCCGAAACCCGTCCCATTTACTTTTGGACGGGTTTGGGTTTTGAATTGACTACCCATGCATGTATGGGTATGGATTTGGGATTGCCTTGTGGGTACCCGAACCCGTCCCGAACCCGAATAAAGAATATATAAAAAGATAGACGTGTCTGTTGCATTTTAATCAAACTAGACCCAAATCCATTTCATAACTTTCTGTATCTTTAATAAATAAAAACTGTCAACACAAAAGAGTTAAACACTTAACATATATAAACATTTAATATTATCTATATATTGCACAATTTTATAAATCACCATATTACACGATCTCACTTTATTTTGTCTATCTGTGAAAATCTTGTATACATTTATAAACAACTTAAGATTTACCATGTCAAAGATATATGCGCCCATTGGGTACACAGATATCTGATGATTATATGGGTACCCGATAGAAATTTCACGTTTAATAAATGGGCGGGTATAGGTAATGATATTATAAATGGGTATGGGTTTGGGAATAGTAATATCGTCCCAAATCCGACCCGTTGACATCCCTATTTCTTAGTGCTCAGGCCCTTGTTCGCCTCATCGATGGGTTCAAAACATCGCTGGATGCGCATCGCTCCTATAAGTATGCATCAGGAGGTTCCAGGTCCCCTTAAACGAGACTTGGGGTATTGTTCTTCTCTGACCACCTGGAGCTTCTGATGAATCTCTGAATCCACTCCAAGGAATTCTTCTAGGTCTCACACTTGTAGAGTAAGGACCAAGGCCTCGAGAGCCTTGCTCTCGACTCGATTCTAAAGCTGCTACGCAGGAGGATGTGGGTGGTGGCGAAGAACTCCGGTGTACAGTGGAGATGGAGTTCGATTCACCATATCCTTGCAACATATGGGGTTGGAAATGTGGGGAAAATGTATAGAACATGTGGAGGACTGACATGGGGGTGAAATCGAGGTGGAACACTGGTAGAAACAAGGTGATTTTGGCCAAGATCTCAAGTTCCAAGTTAACGAGGGATTTAGATTTTAACCTACATTAACAACTAAATACTATAAGTAAAATGCAGAAACTAAATCTACGACTAACACTATCCTAGAAATGCTGGAAAATGGCCTCTATTTGGTCTGAAAACCAAAGAGGCAGAACCACACGAAGAATTTCTCCGGTGATGGATGAATCCAACCCTAGAGCAACTTCCCCTCAATGCAAATCAAAGGGGAGTATTCTTGTCACCAGCAAACCTTTGATGGATTGATCTGAGGGGCTAAGAACCACTCGAAGGGGGGATCAAACTCAAAAAGGGATAGAGAGCTTGGATTTTATAGAAGTGGGTTTCGACCAAAAAGGTGGGGAGATGCCGTGCGAGGAGGAAGAGGCTGGTGAAGATTCATGCATGGGCGAAGTAGATGGATGGTAGGGCTACATGTTGGTGGGTTGTTCGAGGGAAATGTAGGAAGGGGGGAGGCAAGAAAAATGGGCAAAGCCAGAGGTCACGAGACCTCTGACAAGAAGGGGGCGCGGGAATGTATAGTTGACTGAGGTGAACAAACATCGCGATCTGGAATAAGAAAATAGATGGAACGAAATTATTTATTAATTGTATTAAAAATGATAAATGATTTATTTAATTTTTGGTCAAAACATGAAAATACTTGTTGTTTTAAGTAGTATTTTATTCTGATTTTTATTTATTTTTACAAAGCTAATTTATTACATGCTAATATTTATATGTATATAAATATGTATATATACTTGTATTTTACATATTTTATTTTTACTTTTATTTTGTATTTTATTCTTTTATATACATAATTTATATACTTATAATTTATTTAATTACATATTTATATATTTTTCCGAATTTATTATATACTTAAATAATTAGGTATATATTGTATATGTATATTATAGGTCTAATTCATCTATATCCTAAAGTACATTATTTATTTTCATTTTTATGAAATTATTTATTAATTGGATTACAAATGATAAATGATTTATTTAAATTTTGGTCAAAACATAAAAATACTTGTAATTTTATGTAGTATTTTATTCTAATTTTTATTTATTTTTACAAAGCTAATTCATTACATGCTAATATTTATATGCATATAAATAGGTATATATACTTGTATTTTGCATATTGTATTTTAAATTTGCATATTATTCTTTTATATACATAATTTTTATATATTTATAATCTATTTAATTACATATTTAGATATGTTTAGTATATTTTTTTGAGTTTATTTATATACTTAAATAATTAGATATATATTGTATATGTATATTATAGGTCTAATTCATCTATATGCTAAAGTACATTATTTATTTTAAATTTTTTTATGAAATTATTTATCAATTAGATTAAAAATGATAAATGATTTATTTATTTTTTGGTCAAAACATGAAAATACTTGTAATTTTATGTAGTATTTTATTTTGATTTTTTTATTTATTTTTACAAAGCTAATTTATTACATTCTAATATTTAAATCTATATAAATAGGTATATATACTTGTATTTTGCATATTTTTATTTTTATTTTGTAATTTTATTCTTTTATATACATAATTTATAAACTTATAATTTATTTAATTATATATTTAGATATATTTAGTATATTATTTTGAGTTTATTTATATACTTAAATAATTAGGTATATATTGTTTATGTATATTATAGGTCTAATTCATCTATATGCTATGGTACGTTATTTATTTTAATTTTTTAGTGATTGTATTTTATTTTATTATTTACTTATATTTTAAATACTATTTAAAAATATATTATAATATAAGAATGCTAAAAATATAAAGAATAAATATAATGAATGTTTTATATAAGTAAACTAAACAATGAGGGCTCAAAAGCTTTCTTTTGCATTTTAACTTCAAATTGAATGAAACCGCCTTCATTAAATAGATAATTTAATTTTATGAACAATAAAGTTGAGTTTAATGAATTTTGAGACAATATAGAGGAGATACATGTCTTCTTTACGACTTTTTATTATGTGTGTCCCGAGAACACTTTGCAGTAATTACGAATGAAATAAATTTTGTATTTTTCTTTGTATTTTTAGGTACACGTTTTATGTTAAAAGATTATTGATTTGTGGTATAAAAATAGGAAAATAAAATAGGTTCCGAAATATAATTATTGGTATATAAAATTACGGTTTTTAGGCTATTTTATCTGTACAATTGGCTGCCCTGTTATTTATTCACGAATTACCCTCTTTAATTAGTGTGAATTAAGCATTTAAAATAATGAGTATCATTTCATTGTAGGTAGGAAATCAGAATCAATCAAGAAATAATCACTTAATTATTTAATCAAATTTAATCAGAGTGGTTTTATGTTTATTTAATCAGAGCAAGCCACATGGTTGAACTCAAGGAGGCAAAGGAGTGATCTAGATTAATGTGTATCAAATTTCATGCATGATTTTTGAGATGGAATATTTGTGGTATTTTTAATGTAGTTTTTGGATGTAAATGAAAATGCAGGCTAATTTTAAGGACTAGAAAATATATTATTGATCAAACGATGTCCCAAAATTACAAAACTTGGCCCAGATGTTAATTATGGAGAAATAAATGTATTTTATTTTTTTTAGAATTTTTTGATGCAAAATATATTTTATGAATTATTGAATGCATATAGTGAGATTTTAATAATTAATTGTAATAAATATTAAATCTATTTATTTTCAGGAAATAAAATTATCTAGATATATCACTTAGTGATCTATCTTAGAAAAATCCTAAAGCCTAAAAATATTGAATTTAATACCCATTAAAAATTAATTATTGAAATGCAAAAAATGATTTTTACAGAGCAAAATATGCATGCAAATGCAATTCTTTTTTGGCACAATATAAATCACAATAAATTCTATTATCTATTAATTTTTTGATAAATTTTCAAGTAATGGTTAGTTATCTATGAATTTCTAAGCACAAACTACGTAAAATACACAATTTTTCGCAAGCATATTCATTATAAATTAACCAAAGAGCATAAAAATATCATAAGCATGTCACGATGTAGAGAATTAATAATGGAAACAAAGTGCAATTTTTAAATAATAAAATGATGCAATGTAGAGATTCAAAATAGAGGGAGAACACATGGGTCTCAATGCAAATTACAATAATTAAAAAAATTGTAGAGAGAGATTAAAGTGGAAATACCAAGCCCTTTGAGGGGTGACTTGCAAAATTCCCAGAGGGGCACGTGCGCTCTGGGCAGCTGGACTTTCTGGTAAATGGTGGAGAATCCAGAAAGGGTCTTCGGTAAAATCCCCTAGGAGGGGGGTGCGGACCATGTGAATCGTCCTTGCGAGTCATGCCCAATGGAGGTCGCGGATGAGCAGGATGCGCCTCCTAGAAGAGAATGCTGACTAGAGGATGTCAGAGCTTCTGCATATGATGCGGATAAGCATCGATGAAGATGAAGGTCGTGCGGGCAGGGTTGAAGCCTGGGCGATGGAGCACGATCGAGCAAGCCCCATTGGAGGAGGAGGGCTGGCGCGGTGGAGGACTGGTGTCAGCCGAAGCAGAGGCATCTCGGGTGCTCCACGAAGCAGAGGCATCTCGGGTGCTCCATTGGGTGATGCAGAAGGCGTAGGCACTCGTGAAGCGTGGTCGACAACGATCGACTAGAAATCGCACCTGTGTCTTGAAGCAGTGGCGGTGAAGCTGAGTACCGGTGGAAGAGGTCGGTGGTTCTTGGGGTCCTTGATGAGGGTGACTTCTGGCCGATGAAACAACTCTTGTTGTCGACTAGAGGAGTCGAATGGAGGGGAAGAGGGAAGGAGTTGGTCGATGATGGATGAGAAGGTGTTGCGAAGATATGGCGTACGGTGGAGCGAGGGAGTAAACGGAGAAGGAGAAGATGGATCAGGTGGGAAAGGGGATACCTTGAGGGAGTGAAGCTCAGCGACGTGCGGTCAGAGCGAAGAAGACGGGGGGGGGGGGGGGGGCATGCTGCGTCAAGGCCTGACGACCTTGGATCGTGCCAAGGAGGAGGCCGAACTAGGTTGTCACCACCGGTATTGAAGAGGTTCCTCACTGGTTGAACGACGGATGATGATGTCGCAGGAGACGCTGGGTTTAAATAGGGCGAGAAAGGGTGGTAGGTCTCGAATGATTGGGAGGGGAGAAAGATGGGATCATGGAGGATCGGTGATCGATGGAGATCAGGTAGGAGAATCACGGGGATTGGAGGGGGATTTGAAATTGGGAGATTGGGTGAGGTTGGGCTAGATAACAGTTATTAGGATGATGTCAGTGGCCGCGAGATTCGCAGAGGTGGTCAGCGAGTTTGGGAGGTGGCGGTGCCATCGTAGATGGAAGGAGAAGGTGATTGGCGGCGGCGTCGCCTCAAGAGGAATGGAGGACATTGATTGATCGAAGGAAGAAGATGGCGTACAGGGGCCGTCCCATCGGCCGAGATCGGACGACCAAGAATAGGCCATTATTTTTTAATATATATATATATATATTTATTATTAAAAGTTGAATATATAAAATCCAAAAATGAGTGACATGTGGCGGCTCCATGAGCGGCCATGTGTCAGCTCATGATAATTCAAAATTAAAGGAGAAGAAAAATAAAAAAAGAAATAGAAAATGACCTCGGATAAAAAAAGTTTCTTTAAAAAATTGATGAGATCCACAACTTTCTTGAAGGAGCCAAAACCAAAATAAGTCATTTGCATAAAGTGATATATTTGGTGGTACTTCATGTGTATAAAATACTGATTTTTTGGGGTTATATATATATGGAAAAAATGGGGCTACTCCCTACCCCCAACCTATTTTCACAATTTTTTTATTTTTTGGAAAAATATCACTATGTATATTCATCCCTTTATCCCTCCTATATACCATTCAAATTTCGTTAGAAACAGAGTCTCCTACGACCTCCATACAAACAATTATTTTTTTAACGATCGTAGGATTTTTTAAATCGACCCTATATTGATGGAGGCCATGAAATTCGAATGGCATATAGTTGGGATATAGAATAAATATACTGGTGATATTTTTCAAAAAAATAGAAAAATTGACAAAAATAGGGCGGGGCAGCCCTTGCAGCCATATATATATCATTTTAAATTAAGATAAAGCCAGAAACAATTATGATAAAATCAAGGAAAAATATTTGCATATTACTCTATTTTTTGGATTTTTATTAACAAAGAAATAAAATAAAGTACGAAAAGACAACTTTTGTACAAATTGTTAGTGAACACTAGGACTCTGTCAGTTTCTTTTATTTTGATCTTATTTTAAATTTAGATTTTTACGTATTTTAATAATTTAGTCAAAGAAGATAAGGTAAAAAATGGATAAAATAAAAAAACTTAAATATGTACATAAAATCATATGTCAAAATCAGTTAAAATACATAACATACAAAAGAGGCCCAAAACCCAACTTTTACATATGAGCTCTGATTCTCTTGAACTTGGTCTTGTTTTGAAGGTACTTGAATGTACATTAGTTCAAAAGTGAGTATGATCAAATAGACACTGTATAAGGAAGATATCAATTCATAAATCTTGAAAGATTTGAGTTTATTTATCAATTATTTTGTTAGTGATTTTTTGTATTTTTCATTTATTCTGTTATTGATATGTATAAAATGGAGGTGGTTTCAGGTTATTTGGAGTTAGCATGAATTAGTTAAAAATTAGGAGAGTTATCTTATTGATGAAGCCGCATTCATCACTCTTTATTCTTTTATTTTAGCTAAATATCTTGGCAAAGCATCATGTAAATAGTTGTAAATACAATATATTAGCAATAAGCATGAACTTGTTAATATTCCATAATTATCACGTATTTGTGCAAAAATAAAAGAATAAAGAATAAAAAAAATAAGGAAATATTTAGAATAAATATTGAGTGACCTAAACCCAAGAGAAGGCCAAGAATTGGCCGGATCGCCAAATAAAATAAGTAGAGAGAGAGATATGACCACTCTACCTTATACATATTTATTACCTATGTATATATATACATATATAATTTATTTATATAAAAATAAAATAAGAAGGTGTTCCTATTTCCTTGTATATACTTCTAAAAATAAAATAAAAATTAGGAAAATAAAAATAAAACAAAAATAAAAATCTCTCTCCCATAATACATAATACATGTAAATATGTATCTTGCCCTATTTAATTTATACTTGTAAATAAATAATAAAAATAAAACAAAAATATTTTTATACTCCAAAAATTATGTTGTAAATAAATAAAATATAAAATTGGGGTATTTTTGTAGAGATAATAAATTAAAAATAATTGTATAAAATACATAAGTTTTTTATACCTGTATATAATAACTATATTGTATATACCATAATTTATTTTTCATAAAAATAAATAAAATCATAGAAAAATATTTTGGAAAATAACAAATATTTTTCATTTTGTACACTTTTTAATTTAAATTCATTTGCTATTTTTAATTGATTTTGTAAATATTTTTAGATATATATTTTCTGATCGGTCCATGAGGAATGTTGACTTCGGTCAACTACCCCTCCCGTACTCCCCCTCGCGCGGATCCGATTTCTACATACTTTTCACCCAACTACCTCGACCGGATCCTGCATCCTCGTGCCATGAACTTCCGCCTGCATCTCCCTCGTGGATCTGTGATCCTCGTGGATCCTTAGGGAGGCGCGGATCATCCTCGGTTCGCACGCTCCGACCCGATCTATCCGGCCACTTGGACTGCTCTATAAAGTCTTCACTCGCCTCCCCAGCTCAGTAGCTCGCGCCACACCCTTCTATGATACCCTAGATACATTCGCCTTGGTGACAGCAACCGGAGGCCACTCTTGGCACTCGAAGAGGAGCTGTGTAGCCGACGCTCGATCATCGTGGCCGCAGAATTGCCACGACGAGCCTCCTTTTCCAGACGCAGCGTAGTCGAGGCAAAGACCCCGCCGTCCAACTCCCCTGGAGCTCAGGATCACACTAGGTCCTTTAGGTATCCATTCCATGGTTACTAGCTCCTTTGGTTACTCAATCTTTCATTTGCCATCCGTCGTCGCTCCGCCAGCTCCGACTAGCCGATCGGAGCTTCGTCCCGTTCATACACCCGTTCAGATCGACGCTTTTGGTCATCTTCCATCTTCCACAAATCCATATCACCATGACCTTGGCTTGGAATGCCAAGATTAGGAGATAGGTCTCCCCTATTAGGTCTCCCCTATCACCTTCGCCGGAGATCCACCCCCCGTCCACCGTCGCTTCTCTATGTTTCCGACCCAATAACTCCGACCGGAGTATCTTTCCGAGTCCGAGATATCTTGTGCAGGACTTGACGCGCGCGAAGACCATCCAGATCACCCTCGTCCACCTTCGCCGGAGTGCCTCCAGGTCTCAGTTGATGCCACGATTATCCGACCGTCATCCACTCCATCAAAGCCGACCACCTGACGTGGAAGGGCCTTCCGGTCCTTTTGGCGCATCCAGATCCTTCATCGGAGCCACCGATCACCCTTGGTGCTCCAACAAAGTTCACCTTAGCTCAGTTCGTCTAAAGGACCTTTCCGCTGTTGGATCGCCCGCATCTCCTAGACGTCATCGCAACCGTCCATTCACATGAAGTTGTCAGGCCGTTAGATGTCAGATCTAAAGACCCCGTACCAGCCATGTCCCTGACATCTGACAGCCGTCAGATCTAACCTCTGACGCGCCAGAGGCGCACGATCGCGCCTCACCAGCGACCGCCACTTGTCATCGTTATGCGCCTCATGGGTATATTGCTCATTCTACCCTGTATTTATTTTTTGTTTTTATCTTAGTCTGTAAAATAAAGTATACAGTTAGACCATTTTGCACTTTGATACATGTAGTTTTCCATATTTGCACTTTAGTCCTGCTTGTGTAGACCCACGTGCTTCATCATGTGTTTTTCTGGGTGATATGCACTATGCACCCCAAACTTCTTTACTGTTAGTGATTGCATATTAAGTTTCCATATTTGCAAATATGCCCCTATGAATGTTGTTTTATAACATGTGCGGATTTTAATGGGAAAATTATAGATTGGGCCCTAAGTTGTTCTTGCGTGTTACATTTTGAACCCAGAAGTTATTTTCTTTGCAGTTTGGTCCCTTTGAGCTGTGTCTTTTGTCTTTGATTAAATAAATAGCATTTTGCTCCAAAAATCTTGAATTTTAACACGTATCCCTGATACTGTGTAGGAATTTTGGAAATTTTAAGTTGTCTTTTGATTTTGTTTATTATTTTTAAAAATTCAAAAACCTTAAAAAGTGCTACTATCTATTTCTAAAAATCAACTAAAAATATTAAAATGTCTTGAAAAATTATAAAAAATTCCTGGTTATGTGTTTTGTATTGTTTGAGTTTCTTTCCAATTTTCATCTTATTCCCATTGGTAAAACTCATAAAAATTAAAAAAGAGTGAAAACCATAGAAAAATCAGTAAAAATTCATAAAAAGTCATAAAATGTGTTTTCTTCTTCTGTATGTAGATTTTATTTTGTAGTTTCTCATAAAAATACTGCTAGAATTTTATAGCATTTAAATTAATTTTAATTTGCCTTTAGATTCCAGCTGTATATTTCTTCTGGTTTTTGACTTTATTTGATTTTCAGAAAATTAATTAAAAATCATAAAAACCCCAGAAAATTTAAAAAACACTTTAATATTTTAAAAAACCAAAAAATATTTTTGTTTTGAATTTTTGAGTATATTTTATCCTTTAAATAATTGCTTGAAGGTGATTTTTGGCTTTCTCTTTATTCTTTTCCTAACTATTAAAATCATAAAAAAATTTTAAAAAAAATCAAAACCACCAATTCTCTTTCTTTCCTTGGTTTCCTGACTACTTCGTAGGCTTTCCGTCTCGTGCTCCTTGTGATCGACCTTGGTAGCTATACTAGGTAAAATAAACTAGCAAGATTGCTTGGCACCCTTTCATTGCTTTATTTCTTCATTTGGTGGTTTGATTTTTCCGTTGAGCCTGGTTCGGGTGATTGAGGTCGCAACGACCTTTGATATCACTTAACCTTAGTAGCTCGGGCCGCTCATCAGAATGCGCCGTTGCCGGGGAGCACGACTTAGTAGTCGGTTTTCATTGCTTGCTTGATTTTCTGCTTCACATTTTTTGCTATATTTTTCATAATAGTTGATCTGACATCTGTTTTGTTTCTCTCTTTCTTGTGAGGGCTCGACGAGCAAGGGCGGCGTTCCTAGGAGTGCCGATGCACCCGAGCGAAGCGGAGGCATCTCGTTTCTCTATCGAGCAGCAGGAGAGCGTAGGAGAGCGGGAGCAGAAGATTGTGTAGATTTGAGTAGTTTAGACTTTTTATCATTTTTATTGCAATAATAGATGGACTTTGACTTTGGACTCTTGACTTGGCTTATCGGGGTCTGTTTCGTTGAGCACCGGTGTGCTCGGGGGACCTCACCGTGATTTTTGCCGGTTTTGTTTTTATCACATTTACTTCCTGTCTGATTTTCGAAGATTTTGGCCCCTAAACTTATGATTTTCATTGATTGTGATGTAATTAATTAAGGCCCAACCCTAATTATCTGCCTGCACCTATAGATCGTTAATTGGACCTTATTAATTAAATCACAAGAAAAAGTTAGTTTAATTAGGCTCAAGTCCACATGCCGTGAGGAACCACATACAGCGCTGGCAGGACCCGTTGTGGCGACACCGAGTGATTTCCAAGATCGGACTTTGGACTTAGTCTGATTAGTTAGCTACTGTTCTTCTCGTGTAGAAAGTGCTTCGACTAAGGCCGATTTCTTCTTGCATCATATATGTAGTTTTAATACTGTCTTTAAATTTATGTGCGGATCACCCTGCATGTAGAGAGTTGGAGTCAGGTATGCATTTCTTACTCTGAATGCATCATCATATTTGATCGCACATTGGCTTTTTTGACTTCTCTCCCTGTTTTTGGACTTAAATTATCAGGAGAATCAGAAAATTCGTCAGGTATTGTTTGCTTGAAAAATATCTAAAAAAAGAAAAACTATAAAATTGGGATGGCTAAACACACTTGAACCTAAAAAGACACCACATTGAAAAACTTGTCTTGGGAGAGCAATTCCCTCCTTGTTTGGTTTGGATGAGAGAGAGAGTGAAGCACACACTAGGATAGAGACATACCCGAACACTTGGCAGACTACCGGCCTTTTATACGAGACAATCTGTTAGGAGAATTGGGTTCCTACCAGCTCGCTTAATTGCTCTGATAGACTGTTTTATCACCTAAATAAAATCAACAAAATAAAAGACCGAACCTTTACGGTAATCAGCTCTGCGTGAGTAGGTGAATTTGGGGTTTATTTGCCCGATATTGTAGGTTTCTCAGATCTCATCCGCCTTCACTCTCCACATCACGATGATGGGCCAGAGGTCCCTTAGGCAGCCTCTGGTTGCACCGCTCTCGAGCACTCCGGTCCACTCATTTATGTTGGTTCGTGAGAGCCCAGACCCGCTCTCCAAACCCGAGTTTGACTTTGCCCTATTCCCCCTCGACTACCCTTCTACCAGTCTTGAGGTGCCCGAGCAGAGACAACAATAGATGTTTGATCATTTGATGACACATGAGTTTGGGTCTTTTGCCTTTACAGAGACCTTGGCCAGCAGCGAGGAGCGTACTAATGGGCCCAAGCAGACACAGACATATGTTCTTGATCAGGCCGCCATCAACAACACCCTGTTAGCCTCCCTGGAGACCATGCAGAGACAGATTAGAGATCAGGGCATTTTCATGGCCGATATGCGCCGGGAGATGGCTCAGATGCGAGCAGATAGAGAGCAGAACAGAGCCGGTGGAGGACCAGAGATTCCTGAGGGAGGAGATCCAGAAGAGCCAGCATAGCCAGCAATACCTGCACGTCCGATGAGAGAGTTGCACAACCCTAGTGCAACTCTTACCCACAGATGGATTCAGCTGCCAGCCATTTTGGGAGACTTCAAGCTCCCACCTCAAACCATTCAGCTACTGCCCAGATTCCATGAGCTTGCCACCGAGGAGACGCACCTCCATCTCCAGGAGTTTGAGATGACCTGTAGCACGGTCTGCGATCGACTCGTGGGCAAGGACACCATCAAGATGATGACTTTTTCGTTCTTCCTCGTCAATAGAGCAGCCTATTGGAAGAAGCATTTAGGGAGATACGTGACATCGTGGGAACAACTCCGGACCGAGTACTTGAATAAGTATTATCCACTCGACCGGACGAATGCAGCGTGTGCCCTCATCAACAACTTCTCCATGCTTCCCAACGAGCAATTTCATAAAGCATGGGACCGATTTAGAGAGCTGATCGACTGGTGTCCATATCACGACATATCAAATCCCAACTTAGTGCAGAGTTTCTTTTGTGGGCTGACGTCGGAGCTGTAGGGGCTCGTGAACGCATCCTGTGGGGGATACTATTTTGCGAAGGATGAGGATCAGGTCTGGGTTATCTATGAGGAGATGGCCTAGAATTACACTATCATGTCCCAGACCCGACTATACACTCTGGGGAAGCCCCATCCACAGGTTGCGTCCTACTAGAGGATTGCACGGATCGATGCAGGCCCATCCACTCATCAGCAGCCACAGCACAAGCATAGTCATCCATTGCTGATATGGGGATCATTAGCGAGAAGTTGGACCGCATAGAGCTGATCATGTGTCTCCAAGAGGCACATACGGCTTCTCAGCCCCGTCCCAGGTCACGGGCTGATACCAGCAGCAACAGCTTGACCCAACACTCCATCCATCCCAGACAGGTTCACCATGTTCAGGCGGAGTCGTTCCAGCAGCCGCAACAGCAGTACTTCCAGCCACCACCGTCTCAGGACACTCAGATGGTGGTGTATCAGCAGTATCAGCCCCTGGTAATCCTTCCCCCACTCTCTTACGAACAGGAGCCGTTGATGGACGTCAAGGGATTTCGTACGACCGACCTCAGCCTGGGATCCGCCGAGATCATTCCGTATTTCGTTGGTCATCCGGAGGTGCCTCTTCCCAGCAGCAGCCTCCAGTTCAGGGTGAGCAGTATAGCCAGCAGTAGCAGCCCCAATTCCCACAGCCACATCCACAACCACAACCACACTACCAGCAGGGTTCTCGTCCCTATCAGCAGGGACAGCCGTGGAGGCAGCAACCTCAGCAGTTCTCTCACTTGTATCCACCTCATCCTTCTCAGCAGCATCAACCTCACTTCCCGAGAGGCCACCCGCCCGGTTCTCATGGGCCAGCCTATGAGAATCCAGCTTTTGAGGATTTAGCCCGCCTTGTCTCCGAGCAGCATGCCACTTTCAGACGGGAGATGGATGAGTTTCGTCATGAGATGAGGGAGATAGTGAAAGGCAAGGCTGCCATACCCACTCAGATCGAGCCCAATCCGAATAATATGAAGAGGAAGTCTGAGCAGGTAGAGTTTATAGAGATTACCACTCATAGTAACTTACTTGGTGATATTTCTGCATACACTTTTGATGCTGACTTTGTTACACTTAGGAGTGGTAGGATGCCAGCTGGTGGTGCCTCGTCTGAGCGACGACACCATGAGGACTCAGGAGCGCCAGAGGAGGAGGGGAGTGATGCTGATGCTGCTCATGATGATGTTAATGACGATAGTGCTGACGTCACCAAGGGTGTAGACCCAGCTGACGATACTGAAGCCGTCACTTCACCATATACATGAGGTGGTGCTGATGCAACCAAAGATGATGATGCTGAGCCAGAGTGCGATGCTGATGCCGTAAGTCCAGATGTCGCGGGTGGTACTGAGGCCACCCATTCTATTCCTATTGCATTTCCTTCTATTACCGTATCTCAGGACTACTCTAGAAAAGTGAATAAAGGAAAGGGTTCTTTGTTTGTGAGTCCATCTATGATGCATGGAGATATGTGTATGGATTCTGTTTCACCACAACAGCAGGGACCCGATCCTAGCCCTCCATCTGAGGAGGGCCCAACCATCCCTTTCCCTCAAGCACTCCTCTTGGCTAAGGGGGACTAAAAAAGAAAATCCAAAAAAATCTTAGTAGCTAGAGTTCAACCAACAGATGATAGATAGATTCCATATTCAGCTGACTCTACAGAAAGCCTTGGAGCACATCCCTTTCTTCCAGAGGAACCTTAGAGAGAAGACCACTTTTCGTAGGAAGAGGAGGAACCATCATTCAAAGATCCATGTGCTCACTCGTGCCACCGGCTTCGCCACCCAGAACCATTTGCCAGCCAAGAGTTCAGATGCAGGAGCCCCCTTAGTCAGATGTCATATACATGAGTAGAGGTTCGATTAGAATCTATTCGACAACGGCTCTTCTATCGATCTACTTATGGCATCTTTACTCGAACGATTCGAGTTTGGCCCTCTTTGACAGAGCAGGACAATCCTTCAGTTTGCTAATAAATCTGTGAAGAGGCCGAAGGGGTTGTTGAAAGACATGGTCATCACAATTCAGGACCTGAAATTCCTCGTGGACTTCATTGTGTTGGACATGGAGATCCTTGAGTCTGTGACCAATACCCCGATCATTCTAGGATGCCCGTTCTTGGCCACAACCAAGGCAGTGTCTGATTATGATAGCGGGAAGGTGTACTTTTGCGTCGAGGGTGAGAGTATACAAATAGAGACTATCGACGAGACCAGAGCACGAGATTCAGCCTACTCAGAGCAGCTCAGTGATTCAGAGCATATGACAGAGGCAGAGGGAGACGTCCACCAAGAGTGCGATTTTGTGATTATTGATGACGAAGCCGCTTGGTTTGATCCCATTTCACGATCCATCCTCACACATTCATATTCCACTGATTCCTAGATTCCAACAGAGGAAAGCTTGGAGAGCACACTCTTGGTAGAGGACACCTTCGAGGCTATAGACCGCGTTTAGGATAGAGAGGCAGTTGATAATTCTGTTGATTAAGATTGAGATCCCTCGGAGTCAGATATTGGTTGGGCAGAGTTTGATGAGTTGATTCCATGGCTGATTCCTATAGAGCCATCAGCTAGGGTGGAGACTGATCCTGTTCAGAGTACAGAGACACCAGCAGAGCAGTCTTCACCAGATTTTCATGATCAATGAGTTCTCCCATGCAGATTTGGTTGCCTTCACTCAGACTTTTCAGAGGCCAGATTTTCCAGCGCTCAGTTGTCCAGAGCTGAAGCCCTTACCGCAGTCGCTGAAGTATAGATTCCTTGCGGGCCCGCATGAGATGCACCCAGTCATTATCTCAGCAGATTTGACTGGAGAGCAAGAATCTCATTTGATGGAGGTTCTTGAAAGGAACCACAAGGTGATAGGATGGTAGCTGATCTCCAGAGGATAAGTCTGGCCTGTGCTCCCACCATATCTATCTCGAAGAGGACGCCAAGCCGTCGCGTGAGTTCCATCGACGGCTGAACCTGAACCTTCGAGAGGTCGTCATGAAGGAAATCTCAAAATGGTGGAGCACCGATTTTATCTACCCCATCTCCGACCCCAAGTGGGTTAATCCATTACATGTGGTGCCTAAGAAGACGGGCATCACTACAGTTGTGAGTGAGTATGGAGAGGAGATAACTACCTAAGTACCCACTTCTTGGAGGGTCTGTGTGGACTACAGACGATTGAATCAGGCCACCAAGAAGGATCATTTCCCGCTGTCTTTTATTGATCAGATTATAGAGAGTCTAGCTGGGAAGAGTCACTACTACTTTCTTGACGGGTACTCCGGCTACAATCAGGTGGCCATTGCGCCAGAGGACCATGACAAGACTACATTGACCTGCCCTTTGGGACATATGCTTTCAATTGGATTCCCTTTGGTCTATGTAACACCCCGAGGACATTCCAAAGGTGCATGTTGTCCATCTTTTCAGACATGGTGGGTGAGTGCTTGGAGGTCTTCATGGACGACTTTTCGATTTATGGCGATGGGTTTGATGTTTGTCTTGACTGCCTAGACCATGTTCTTCAACGATGCATCGAGGTCCATCTGGTGTTATCCTGGGAGAAGAGTCACTTCATGGTGACTCATGGGACGATGCTTGGTCATATCATCTCTAACATGGGTATAGAGGTTGATCCGACCAAGGTGAATATAATCAGGAAACTCAATCCATCGTCCAACTTGTGATAGTTACAGTCTTTTCTGGGGCACATCGGTTTCTATCGACTATTCATTCATGATTTCAGTAGGATCGCTCGGCCGTTGACTGATTTGCTGATCAAAGACACCGAGTTCATTGTAGATGAAAAGTGTCTTGCGTCATTTGAGATTCTCAAGAGTCTAGCTGTAGAGTCTCCCGTCCTCCAGCCACCTGATTGGTCTCTCCCATTCGAGATCATGACAGATGCCTCCGATTTTGCTGTAAGAGTCGTGCTGGGACAGAGGAGGGATGGAGTGCCTTTTGCCATTCACTACGCTAGCTGTACATTGGATGCTATACATCGGAACTATACAGTCACTGAGAAGGAGATGCTAGCTGTAGGTTTTGCCTTGGATAAGTCCAGATCATATATCATTGGATTACTACAAGAAAATACAGTTTTTGCGACTAAGAGCTTGTGACTACACGCAGTGGGTATGTAGTCGCAAGTTATATTGCGACTCATTTGCGGCTACTTGGTCGCCATAATGTAGTCGATTTTCCATTAGAATATATCAGATTTTCCATTATAATATACATGTTTTTATTTGCTGGCGACATATGCATGTTTCATTTTGGTTTCTTCAAGTTTCTCCTTTACATTAACCTGAACTTTCAGGTGGTAATAGTTGCAAAATTTCAAGGGGGAGGTTCATTTTCTGTCATTCCCAATTCTGATAAAATTGGCGGTACTTTTCGAGCATTTTCAAAAGAAAGTTTCCTGCAACTCAAGCAACGGATCTAGGAGGTATTACTTTGAAATGAGATGTCTAGCCCACCTAATATTGCAAACAATCTCCTCTCTGTTAGAACTTGTTTACATGTTATCCTTGATAAATACTGTGGAAGTATCCTTATTTATTCCCCTCTCCTAAGAGATGGTGTCCTAATTTTATTACATTGGAACTTTGCTTCAATAGGTCGTCATCAGGCAAGCATCAGTTCAGAGGTGCAGCGCAACTGTGGACTTCCTAAACAAGACACATCCTTTCTTTCCGGTGAATGTCAACAATAAGGTATAAGAAAGTAAGGCCACAAAACATATGAAATGTTATCTAATTTTTGGTGTTTTTTCCCCGTGAAATATTTTTGTTCTATAATGTTCCACCAATTGATTGTAGGATGCAAAATATTGCTTATGATTTCATATAAGGTGCAAAATATATGTAGTATGATACTAGTTGGATTTAATTATTTGTTTTTTCCGTAGTCTTCTTGATGCATGAGGTATGACCTCTATCATGATAGATACTGCTACTTGGTAACTTGAGACTAACCTTTTTGGCTAGTTGTAATTAGATCCACAAACAAGAAGTTGAGATCTACAATTATTAGTGTCACAAGCTTTAATAACGAAAAGCACAGCTTGTGCGGCAGAGCCCTTCTTACTAATCATTACAATGAGAAAATAATCAAGATATATTGCTGATACTATTTGAAAATAGACCAGACCATTGCATATATAAGTAGAGGATTGAGACAACAAAAAAAAACAATCTCATATGGAGAAGTCCAGAACATGAAGGTGACTACTCCTTGATAATATGAACATACTTGTTTTGACGTTCATGATTTTGATCCAAACTCAACAAATTGACAGGCCATTCCCACATCCTCCCAACATGAGAAGCACATGCATAGGAAAACAAATACCACCTACCACCAACTTGAAGGAGCCATGGACGTATAGGCAGGGGTGTATGATTCAGATCATAATTAGCTAGGAAGAATAAAGCCAATCATCCATATCATCATCTATGACAACATAACACAACACATAAGATTGCATGGAAGGAAATGATACATGCAGACAAAAGCCAACAGTAAACGATAGAAAGAGGTTGGGGGAGGAGAAATGAATGCAATGGGGACAGAGCACATGTTGGAGGAGCAAAGAGACAACCACCCAACTAGCATATCATACTTATCGGCAACATAATTACCATTTGTTTCCTCTGTTACAACACCTACTATATTACAACAGAGGATCTGCTCACCACTCTCTTATCATGGGTGTGTCGCACATTTTAAATGCTAGGTTGAAAAATTAGTTGCTAATAATCATGTAATCATGATGTAAACGTGGGGCTCGACGAAGCAGCGCTATTTGTGATTGCCCTTAGCATCAGTATGAGGGTATGTAAGCGTGAATGGGGTCAACACATTTAATGGGGTCAACAACCCTACTATGTAATGCTGGTATTTATGTTCTTTTTTTGGTGAATCAATACATTTATTATTTTAAATTATTTGAATAATAAGCTTGTGTATGGATACAGGAAATGACTGTCACATGTGGTCGAGGTCCTAGGGGTTCACGCTAGGATGATCGTCGTACCCCAAACTACAGTGGTATAATTTCATTTCTTTATACATTGTTATATGTTTATTTCAATTAATAAAATTTTTTCCATAAGTGAATGTAATGATGAGGTTGCGAAGCTTGTTGCTTACATGCAAGAGAATGGTTTACAAGTCCCTCCACAATATGCTCATTATTTCCGCAAATAGGGACACCTCCTAGTGTGACACGTACTCGTCAGCCCACACCACAGTCCTCCAGCCAACAACATAGTCCTCATGAGTCTGAGGGCCCTACACAACGTCTACCCTCTCAGCCGACCCTACCTCCTCTACCTCAATATCCACGCAGGGTCTTACGGTTTTTACGTGACGGATATTTCCAACACACATACTTATTCTTTTATTGAATTTTTAGGTAGAACCTTATTCACAATTATGCTTTATCTATAATTCTATAAAATCGTTTTGAATATTTAGGTATACTCTTGATCATCAGCATGCAGTGGTTCAGGCGCTTAGTTAGGCCTTCCGCTCCATGCAAGATTGTTCAGACTACATATGTAGTTGCATGACTCCGGCAGAACAAGAGAGAATTTTGAATGGTGTCTATGTAAGAACTAATTTGAAAGAAGCATTTTATTTTTTAATTATACAATGGATTGGTAGTAACCAAAATTTGAATTGTAGAATTTGTGTGCTTTACCCTCGGGCCACACAAAAGAAATGTATCATCAAGCCCTGGTGAAATTAGCAATAGATCGTGTCAAAGATAATGTTTACAGGGCAAGAAAGCTGCAACTAAAAAGCTTGATGATGCGGAAGATTGGGAGAGGGAAAAAGCATGTGGTCCATCATGGTGCACTCCAGAGAGGTGGAGACATTATTGCGATCTCTTTGCTTAAGAGACTTTTCAAAAACATTCTGAAGCGGGAAAGACAAATAGGGGGAAGCAGTCAATCAGACCCACTAGTGGATCAAAAAGTTTTGGTACTATGAGGATTGAAATGGTATGTACAAGTATTTATACTTTTTTAAGTTTCAACTTTTACCGATGATTAACATGTGGACAATAATAGAGTGTTGCTGACAATCGCCCCCCATCATTGGAAAAATGGTGGCATGCTACGCATACAAGTGGTGGTGATTGGTCTACCCTGAAGCAAAGGAGGTGATGGTATGCATATTACTACTACTATAAAATAATATTTGTTTGGTAGATAACTAAAAGAAATCTCTTGTAGGATCGTTACAAGGAGTTGTATGCAGAAAGGGTCGGTGTCCCAGAATCTGAAGGGGAGGTGGACTTTGTTGCCAGCTTATGGCAAGAAGTCCTTAAAAAGCGTGAAGTGGGACCTAATAGAAGACAAACTTTGGGTGGTTTGCCACCCAAGTTCTCATCCTCTTCTGATTCTACTGGAGCATCCGCTTATTTGGGGATGACCTCAATGTATAACACTCCAACATCTCTGTCAGGGGGTATCTGAGGCTGAGTTTAGATAACTATCACAGGCTGTGAATTCATTGGTATCCACAATTGGTACCATGTCTTCTGGATTGCAGAATTTATCTTTTGGAATGGTCTCTTTGAAGGAGGATGTAAATTATATAAGGTATACCTTATACTCTAATTTATATTTTAGTACATATATTGATTCATCTTTATAATTATATTTGCAATGAATGACTTATTTTATTCTTATAACTAATAGGACTACGATTCCAAAAGTTCATGAGGTGGAGGACGAGAACGAACAGGAGGATGGAGAGGAGGATGAAGATGAGGACGAAGATGATGCCACCGCATATAGAGTCTCGCATCGCAAAGGGGTTGTAATCTCGGAACCTACAGAAAATAGAAAAGTGCCCAAAAAAGACAAAGACACGAAGAACAAGGGGAAGGAAAAGGCAAAGGAAGGTGTTTTTTCGATATGGAGGAAAAGAAAATTTTGATGCAAAATATAAACTATGTAATGATACTTTACTGTCAGAATCTTGTAATGGTAAGAACTTTAGTGTCTAAATGCTAGTCATGAACTTGTACTTTTTATGCACTTGAACTTGTAGTTTTATATTTCCTTAACTTGTATCTTTATATTGTCCTGAACTTGTATCTAACTTTCTCTTGTCTTCAACTAATAGGTACGTGTCTTGATCTTGTAGCTTTTTAAATTTTGCTTTGTATAGTCTTCAACTTGTAGATGTTAGTCATGTCTTGAATATGTAACTTTCTATTGTTTTGACTTTTAGCTTTATACATGAGAGATTGATTTTTTTTAAAGATGATTATATTTGATTGTAACTACAGTTAACATGTTGATTGCTTATATTATACTATTGATTGGAGGATCTCAAGAAGATTGGTTGATTGTATTAGCTTATAGTATATTACAGGGGAATCATACACACTATAGGTGGCTGCTGGTTATTTTTTATCAGGATAGCAGAGTTTGCGACTACTCGGCTACTATTTGGCTACCGTTGTAGTAGTAAAATGGTAGTCACGTGATTGCACAAACAAAATCTGCTACTACATTGTGACTAACTTACTACTACAGTAGTAGTAACAAGGTCATTATTGTAAATACAGTGGTGGTAAAATGATCTTTAGGTAGTCGTGAAAATTTATACCTGAGGTGGCCATGTGGTCACAATATGGTGTGTCTTTAGTCAGAGTTAAACCAAATGTTAACACTACACTGCGACTATATAGCGACTACGAGCGACTACATCTGGATACCACCTTACGACTAAGGTGTGGACGCAGGTAGTTTGCGACCATATTGGCTCAACCACATATTTTGCTACTAAATGTGGTCGCAATATGGGATTGCGACTACGTTGGCACCACCAACTACGTTAACACCACATTTATGGTCACAAAAACTGCATTTTCTTGTAGTGGATCTAGAGTGACTATCTTTACTGATCATACCGCTATCATGTACTTCATAGCAAAGAAGGATGCCAAACCGAGATTGACTAGATGGATTCTTCTACTGCAGGAGTTTGATATTGAGATTAAGGATAAACCTGGAGTCAAGAATGTGGTGGCGGACCATCTTTCTCGATTATAGCATCTTGAGGAAGCTGAGTAGACTGATCCCATATCTGAGACCTTCCTTGATGAGGCGATCCTAGCTATCGCCTTGCTCCCGTGGTACGCCGACATTGTGAACTATCTGGTTGCCGAGAAAGTTCCACAAGGTTGGCCCAGACAATGACTTGAGACCTTCCTTGTGAAGGCCAAGTCTTACCATTAGGAGGATCCCATCCTTTATCATGAAGGAGGGGATATCGTCTGGCATCGGTGCATTCCTCAGGAGGAGCACCACATCGTTCTCACTTACTGCCACAAGTTGGGGCAGGAGGACATCACTCTAGGAGGAGAACGACACAGAAAGTGCTCCAATCCGGCCTATGTGGCCTACCCTCTTCAAGGATTCTGATGAATTCGTGAAGAGGTGTATTGACTGTCAGAGGATTGGCACTTGTGGACATCGTGATATGATGCCAATGCAGCCCAGGGCATCGATTTCATGGGTCTGTTCCCTAGGATTCAAGGGTTTGAGTACATTCTGTTGGCCGTTGATTATGTTAGTCGTTAGGTTGAGGCCATCCCCGCCCGAACCGCAGATGCTAGGATTGTATGCAGATTTTTGAGGAAGAATATCATTTCACGGTTCGGGTTACCTAAAGTTTTGATATCTGATGGGGGGATCTCATTTCATCAACGACAAGGTAAAGGCCCTTGCTAGCGAGTTCAGCATTGACCATAGTGTAGCCACTCCATATCACCCTCAGACCAATGGTCTTGCTGAAGTATCGAACATGGAGATCAAGACGATATTGCAGAAGGTAGTTCGTTCAGACTGAAAGGATTGGTCACAACTTTTGAACTCGGTCTTGTGGGCATATCGGACTTCCTTCAAGACCCCTTTGGGTACATCTCCCTTTCGTCTCGTTTATGGTAAGTCCTGCCATTTACCTATTGAGATTAGGCACAAGTCACTTTGGATTATCACAGATATATTATTGGATCCAGTGAGTATAGAATACCAAAGGAAGGCAGAATTGGCAGCCCTGGAGGAGCTTAGAGATACAATCTTTTCGAGCAGCCTACATTATAAGGAGCGAGTGAGGGAGTGGCATGATTCTCATATCAGCCACAAACAGTTTGAGCCAGATCGTAGAGTATGGTTGTTTGATGCCAGGCTTAGATTATTTCCAGGGAAGTTGGAGAGCAAGTGGAAGGGACCATACCTGGTCCGAAAGGTACATGACAATGGAAGCATTTACATATATGAAATTCCATCTGATTCTACCTTTCGTGTTAACGGGCATCGACTCAAACCATATCTAGATCATGAGCCACTGGTCGTTGACGTCGCCCCTATTTGTTTTGCGTGAGATGTGGTCTTTGACTCACATCTAGTGCATCTCATGCCTGATTATCACTATCCTCCGCCATGTATAGATCTAGATGTCCATATCATTTCATTCTTTAGTCCAACACCCCATCTACATCCTATGATTATGCTATACTTAGGGTGTACCTTACCCTAAGTATAGGGGGTTGTCAGACTCTTGAGTATTCTTTTGATTCTTTTTACCTATGTTTTGCTGCCTATACTTAGGGACCTTTCACCCTAAGTATAGGGTAGGTAAACCCTATACATCCAATCACTCGGGTTTCCCTTTATGTACAATCTGCTATACTTAGGATTACTTGATCCTAAGTATAGGGGGAAAACACCGAGCCCTCTTCATTCTATTCATTGATTCATCATTGTAGTATAGATTTCCTTTTCACTTCCCTATACTAAGCACGAGTTATGTCTTCGTCATCGCTCTTGATCCACTCTGAGGACATCGTTCGAGCTAAGTATAGGGGAGTGTCGTATATATTTCATATATACTTTAGCCATAACTCATACTTTGTGTGAGTGTATTAATAAATAATAATGGCTAAAACCCTTTATCTAAAAAAACCATAAAAATTAAAATTTTTCCTTGTACATAAAATTCTTTCTTACACATACATAGCTATTTATAAAAATTATTTTTTTTACAAATGTTTGTAAAAATGTTTTGTGTAAAAAGTTTGTAAATATTTTGATATCAAACTTATGTATATAGTACAAAAATTTTTCTAAAATGTTTGAAAAACAAAAAGTTTGCAAAAACCCTTGTGTAAATGTGTAAATACTTTGCAAAACTTCCGCATTCATGCATTCATTCATTCAAATATTTTTTAAAAAAATTGCACATTTTCAAAAATTTGCATAAAAAGATTTTTGTATATATTTGTACTGTTTTTCTGAATCATAGTTGACATTTAAACTAACCTGAAATTAAATTGGAAAATGGAGCTTGGTTAAGACCTTAATCCACCTAATTCTAAAAGGAAACTTACAGGGCTTAGGGTCAAGACTTTTCAGGTCCATTTGGGACTTAATTCTTTGAGTCTTCTAGGCTATGATCATATGTCATCTTGATGAGCCTAAGTAGAACACTTAACAACACATACATGACTCTCACAGACAATGGCTTCACTTGCACCAACACCTTATACATAGCTCTCTATGGATGAGGTGGTGAGGAGGAAATCTTCTTTGGCTCAGGGTAGCATATGAGGGTAGTACTTCTAGGCAGAACCTCTCTTCTTCTTTTAGTGAAGGAAGTGCGTCTCAACTTGGTCTGGCGGTGTTGACATCTAAAAGCCGGAGGTGTGGGTTGCAATAAAGCTTCAAAAGAGGGATAGTCTGCTGGCTCAAGAGGAAAAACTCCTTATGTATATATGCTGCACCATGTAGATATGTTATATATATGCACATAAAAAAAGGTGCAAAGAAAGAAAAACTCCAAAAAAGTGATGGATCTGATAGAAAATGAAATTCCCACCGGAGTGTATATAGTCAAATAAAGCAAAGCTTATGTTACCCATTCTCATCTCATGAAGCTTGCAGCTGGGAGACTTAGCTACACTGGTTGGGCTCCCAAGGATACATGGCTACACTGGTCATGGTCCATTCTCTTCTTCCTCCTCTTCTTGAGCCGGTTGAACTTGAATTTAGAAGGGAATACCCCGCTCCTCGAGGAAAGAGCTACCGGACTAGGGCATTAGAGTTACCTTGTTGAGGGGGGTTGTCACTTTTCCAATTCTGAGGTGGGGAGCTACATATCACTTACACAGTACAAGAAAAGATTCGTGATCATTAGAGTTTGTGTATGTAGACTTGTTCTGATATGGATTGTTGAGGAGTCTTGACCATAGATTGGTGGAACTTAGAGGCTGTTGAGTTTTAAACCTAAGTCCAAATAAGGTTCTGACAAACTAATCAATTTAATTAAGACAAGTTTAATAATCAACCTTGATTCTTTTTCTTTTTCTTTACCTTTCTCTATTTCACTTCTTTTTCAAATAAGTGTTTGCTAAGGGACTCGCAAAAGTAAAGTATAGGGGGGGGGGGGTGATAAAGCCTCATTCGTCACTCTTTATTCTTTTATTTTAGCTAAATATCTTGGCAAAGCATCATGTAAATAGTTGTAAATACAATAAATTAGCAATAAGCATGTATTTGTTAATATTCCATAATTAGCATATATTTGTATAAAAATAAAAGAATAAAGAATAAAGGAAAAAGAAGGAAATATTTAGAATAAATATTGAGTGACCTAAACCCAAGAGAAGGCGAAAAATTGGCCGGATCGCCAAATAAAATAAGTAGAGAGAGATAGGGCCACTCTACCTTGTATATATTTGTCACCTCTGTATTTATATTTAATTTATTTCTATAAAAATAAAAATAAGAAGGTGTTCCTATTTCCTTGTATATACCTCTAAAAATAAAACAAAAAATAGAAAATGAAAATAAAACAAAAATAAAAATCTCTCTCACATAATACATAATACATGTAAATATGTATCTTTCCCTATTTAATTTATACTTGTAAATAAATAATAAAAATAAAATAAAAACATTTTAATACTTCAAAAGTTATTTTGTAAATAGATAAAATATAAATTAGGGTATTTTTGTAAAAATAATAAATTAAAAATAATTGTACAAAATACATAGGTATTTATACCTGTATATAATAACTATACTCTATATACAATAATTTATTTTTCATAAAAATAAATAAAAATCATAGAAAAATATTTTGGAAAATAATAAATATTTTTCATTTTGTACATTTTTTGATTTAAAATCATTTGCTATTTTTAATTTATTTTGAAAATATTTTTAGATATCTATTTTCTGATTGGTCCAAGAGGAATGTTGACTCCGGTCAACTACCCCTCTCGGACTCCCCCTCACGCGGATCCGATTTCTGCATGCTTCTCACCCAATTACCCCGACCGGATCCTGCATCCTCGTGCCCCAAATTTCTGCCCGCATCCCCCTCGTGGATATGTAATCCTCGTGGATCCCTAGGGAGGCGCGGATCATCCTCGATGCGTGTGCTCTGATCCGATCTATCCGGCCACCTGAACTGCTTTATAAAGTCTTCCCTCACCTCCCCAGCTCAGTAGCACACGCCACACCTTTCTCTGATACCCTAGTCACCTTTTCCATGGTGACAACAGCCGGAGGCCACTCTTGGCACTCGGAGAGGAGATGTGTAGATGACACTCGACCATCGTGTCTGGAGAACCGCCGCGACGAGCCTCCTTCGCCAGCTGCAGTGTAGTCGAGGCAAAGACCCCACCGTCCAACTCCCCTGGAGCTCAGGATCACACTAGGTCCTTCAGGTATCCATTCCATAGTTCCTAGCTCCTTTGGTTACTCAATCGTTCTTTTGCCATTTGTCGTCGCTCCGCCAGCTCCGACCAGCCGGTCGGAGCTTCGTCCCTTTCATACACCCGTTCAGATCAATGCTTTCACTCATTCTACATCTTCCCACGCATCCTAATCACCCTGACCCTGGCTCAGATTGCCAAGATTAGGAGATAGGTCTCCACCATTACCTTCGCAGGAGACCCACCCCCCATCCACCGTCGCTTCTCTATGTTTCCGACCCAATAACTCTGACCGGAGTATCTCTCCGAGTCCGAGCTATCTTGTCCAGAAATTGACGCGCGTAAAGACCATCCAGATCGCCCTCGTCCACCTTCACCGGAGTGCCTCCAGGTCTCAGTCGATGCCACGATTATCAAACCGCCAGCCACTCCATCAGAGCCTACCACCCGACGCAGAAGGGCCCTCCGATACTTTTGGCGCATCCAGATCCTTCATCGGAGCCACCGATCACCCTCGGTGCTCCGACTAAGTTCAACCCAGCTCAGTTCATCCAAAGGACCTTTCCGTCGTTGGATCGCCCGCATCTCGCAGACGTCATCGCAGCCGCCCATTTACCTGAAGGTGTCAGGCCGTTAAATGTCATATGTAACAGCCCCGTACCAGCCACGTCCCCGACATCTGACAACCGTCAGATCTGACCTCTGACATGCCAAAGCCTCACGATCGCGCCTCACCTGCAGCCTCCACCTGTCCTCGTCGCACACCTTACACGTGCCTCATGGGTATATTGCTCATTTTACCCTGCATTTATTTTTGCTTTTATTTTAGTCTGTAAAATAAAGTATACGGTTAGACCATTTTGCACTTTGATACTGGTAGTTTTCCATATTTGCACTTTAGTCCTGCCTATGTGGACCCACGTGCTTCGTCACGTGTTTTTCTGGGAGATTTGCACTATGTACCTCGAACTTCTTTACTGTTAGTGATTGCATATTTATTTTCAATATTTGCAAATATGCCCCTGCGAATTCTGTTTTATAACATGTGTGGATTTTGATGGGAAAATTACATATTGGTCCCTAAGTTGTTCTTACGTGTTACATTTTGAACCCATAACTTATTTTCTTTGCAGTTTGGTCCCTGTGAGCTGTGTCTTTTGTCTTTGATTAAATAAATAGCATTTTTGCTCCAAAAATCTTGAAATTATGACACGTAGCCCCTGCTCCTCAGCGTCTCTTTCTAAAAGTCAACTAAAAATATTAACATGTCTTGAAAAATTATAAAAATTTCTCGATTGTGTGTTTTGTACTGTTTGAGTTTTTTTTCCAATTTTTATCTTATTCCCATTTATAAAATTCATAAAAATTAAAAAAGAGTAAAAACCTTAGAAAACTCAGTAAAAATTCATAAAAAATCATAAAATGTGTTTTCTTCTTCTGTAGGTAGATTTTATTTTGTAGTTTCTCATAAAAATACTGCTAGAATTTTATAGGCATTTTAATTAATTTTAATTTGCCTTTAGATTCAAGCTGTACATTTCTTCTTGTTTTTAACTTTATTTGATTTTCAAAAAATTAATTAAAAATCAGAAAAACCCCATAAATTTCACAAAAACACTTGAATATTTTAAAAACCAAAAAATATTTTTGTTTTGAATTTTTGAGTATTTTTATCCCTTAAATAATTTCTTGAAGGTGATTTTTGGATTTCTCTTTATTACTTTCCTTACTATAAAAATCATAAAAAAATTTAAAAATAAAAAACCACCAATTCTCTTTCTTTCCTTGGTTTCCCGACTACTTCGTAGGTTTTCCATCTCGTGCTCCTTGTGATCGACACTGGTAGCTATACCAGGTATAATAAACTAGCAAGAATGCATGTCACACTTGATTGCTTTATTTCTTCATTTGGTGGTCTGATTTTTCCAGTGAGCCTAGTTCGGGTGATGTGGTCTTTTCCTGGTCCTCAGGTGTTATAGCTACATGGTTGTAGCCTGAGTACCCATCAAGAAAACAGAAGAACTCTTTCCATGCGAGTCTCTCCAATATATAATCAATAAAAGGCAAGGGAAAGTGATCTTTCTTGGTCATGACATTTAGGCACCTGTAATCAACATAGACACGCCACGACGTAGGTACTCGTGTCACGATCTCTACCCCCTCCTCGGTGACCATCTGAATTCCCGACTTCTTTGGGAAACATGAAGGGGGGGCACCCACTTGGAGTAAGAAATAGGGTATATAAACCTTGCTTTGCACCATTTCTCAATCTCTTTCTTCACTACTTCCCGTAGATTGGGGTTAAGTCTCCTCTGGAACTCATGGGAAGGTATCGCATCATCCTCAGTAAAAATTTGGTGCGAGCAGAGAGCAGGGTTGATCCCCACGAGATCCGACACTGTCCAGCCTATTGCTTTGAGGTTCCTCTCTAAAACTTCTAACAACCTAGACTCTTGTTCTATAGTCAGGTATGAGCTAATGATAACAGGATATCTCTTTTTGGGTCCCGCAAGAAAGGTATACTTGAGTGTAGGAGGAAGTGATTTCAGTTCTGTCAATGTGGTATCATCAAGCAAATCTGACTGAATTGAATCTGAATCTGGTTCCGTGCTGCATGAAGGTGGCTAAGCTGAGTAGTACTTGTCACCAACTAAGAAGTATGGGGAGTCGGAACGTCAAAGAAACACGGTAATTCGGCCAAATCCGCATCTGACTCGTCATCTATATCCCATGATCGTTCCTAAGGGGATGGAACTGAAAGATATGGATGGATCTCTATGTCATCATGGAAATAGGTAGATGCATCTCTCACAAGATCAGACAACACCTGGCAAACTGCATCATCCACTATGCCCATTCCAGATGAAAAGGACTCGCTTTGTCCTGAAGGGATCTGTATCCAAATCCCAACGGTGCTATCCATTCTGCAATATGCCTCTAAAGATGAGTACTCTGTGCTACTCTCTGAATCAGGTCGCTGACACTTGGTTTGCTTCATCTCAAGGTTTACTTCTCCGTCTGAAGAATGGAACTTCATCATTCCCGTACCATAATTGAAAGTTGCTCTTGCGGTCCTAAGGAAGGGTTGCCCGATAATAATTTGAGATTCTCTCCAATGATTGGCGGTCTCCATGTCCAAGACTGTGAAGTCAACCTGATAGTTCTGTCCCTCAATCGAAATAACTACGTTCTTCACTTCTTGCTTAGGTCTCTTCAATGAACGATCTGCAAATTGGAGTAGAGCTCTAGATTTGTGAAGTGGTCCCAACTCCAAATTCTGATATAATGCTAAGGGAAGTAAGTTGATCAAAGAATCGTTATCCAAGAGTGTGCGTGCAAATGCAATATCGTCAATACGACTCTCCACATAGTGAGCACCCATGTCTCTCTTTTTCCTTGGAAAAGTCTGATTCTTGAGACGATAGATTGTGGCTACTGACAAGACATGTGTATTTATATTTTTATTATCTTTCTCTTCTAACCCTTGTAGGTCTGCATCTCACCTTAAGGTATTTTTGGAATGCAGGATCGTTGGCCACATATTCATCAAATGGCACCTTTACAGTGATATTTTCTTTACAAAATCGTGCCATATCGGGGTCATCTTTCTGAATCTTTTTTATGCACTTTCCTGCCATAAGAGCACGGGGGAAAGGGATTGAAGCTAGAGAAATAGAAGATGAAGACTCTGAATAATGAACTGAAAGATCATTCTTGGCATTAACTGAAACAGAGTTCTTCATACAATGCAACTTGGAATCGAAATCAAATCTATAATTTATTTCAGGTACAGGACAACTCTATTTTGGATGAAATTTGGAAAGTAATTAAATCACATTTCAAGGCATCATGTCTAATTTTTCAAGAAGTTTTATTGCAACCAAGAGTTAGATATCAAATTAAGAGTCCAAATTGGGTAAAATATGAACTTTTACACTTAAATAATTTTAATTAATTATCGAGAGCTCACAAAAATATAAATAAATAATCAATGTAGAAATTAGTTTCTCAACACAATGACATTTTTTTGTTGAATAAAAAGATGTAAAATTGATGTCCAAATTAATAAGCAAACACAGGGTTGTCTATGCAATGCCCAAATTAAATTAAAACAACACAAATTGTGCACAGGGGCACTTCTGTAATTACGAAAACATGACATATACACAATGCAAATTTTACAAACAAAAATAAAAAAATAAACTGCACCTTCTTCCTCCCGCGGAGCTCGAAGAGGGGAGGGAGGCTGGGGTCGGCGGCGAGGGCCCAGAGAGGGGCCAAGGGGCGTGCGGAGGTCGCGGAACTGGCGCAGGGCGGCGACATCGAGGAACACGTAGTGGCCGTGAGCAGCGGTGCAGGCGCTGCTGGAGGAAGAGGGACGGGACAGGTGGCACGGGGTGGTGTGCGCGGCCGCTGGAGGCGGCGGTGGTGGTCGCGGGCTGGTGAAAGGAGCTACTGGAGGCGTCAACGGTGGCCGGTTGGTGGCGCCCGGTTGGGCACGGAGGAGGAGAGGGTGGTGGGGCGGCGGCGTTGGAGCTGTTGTCCCCCCCTCCCCCCGTTATTTTTTAATTTTTTTTACTGTACTAATTTTTATATTTTATTTTTTTTTTATTTTATTTAAAAAGGGAATGAAATAAATGTGAAAAAAGGGAAATGTGTTGATGGTGGTGTATGATAAAGATATAAATAAATGTATTTATTTGGGAAGTGAGTGTGATGTGCTAAAAAATTGCAAAGATAAAAACTATGACAAGATGAAAATAAAAAAATTACCGATGGTGTAAGCGGATCGCTTGGGGAGTGCTCACGAGGAGCATGATCTTCGCTCAAGTCGTCGGCGAGCGATGAGATCGAGCAGCGCGCGGATACGGTTGCGATATTGGCCAAAAAGCCAACGAATCTCACCGGAGAGAGGGCTGTCGTCGCTCGACCGCGATTGTGTCGTTGTCACAGATTCAACTCCGGGAACTAGGCTCTCCTCACATAAAGATGGATCAAGTGTAAAATGAGGAGGATGAGATGTATATAAAGAGAAAACATGAAAGGTTATTAAAGTGGTGGAGTTGAATGGGATGTTGTATTATTAATGGAGTTGAATGGGAGGTTATTAAAAAATGGTGGAGTTGAATGGAAGTTGGTGGTAGAAGAGAAGTTATTGTAGAGAATAAGAAATAAATAAATAATAAATAAAGTAGGCTACTAAAATACAATAAAAAATAAAGAGAAGAAAAAGAGTGGAGAATTTACAAAAGAAGACAAACTACATGTACATTTTTTTTGCTTTTCTAATATATATTTTTTTATCTTTTTAGTAAGAGATATTTACAATAAAAAATACAATAAAATACTATAATCAAAATGCAACACAACTATGATTTTTTTAGATTTTTTAGTAACTAAGAAAGATAAAACAAAAAACGGAGAAAGAATGAATATATACATAATATACAATGTACATCTAGATCTCAAAATCCAACTTTTGTAAATGAGCTCCAATTTTAATGAAACCACTTTCGTTGGATAGATAAGTTTCTAACTTGAGCTTTAAAAGTGAGTTTGATGAATTTGGAGTTCATACGGAGTGGGAATTTGGCTGAAAAGTTGGACTTTACGGCGTTTTCTCTTTGGGATCTAGGAGCATTTATTTGAGGTGAAATTTATTTTGTATTTTTGTATTTTTATATACAATGTTATGAACAAGTTGAAGAAAGAATTAGCCAAAAAGGAATTGAAATGAAATTATTAAAAATACGTGAAGTTTTGGGCTATTTACAGGTGAATAACTCCTTTAATTTTTGGGGCTTTTTATGGGTAATTTATTTTGTATAATCCAATATATAATAATTAGTGTGTTTTATTTACAAGAGTCATTTTGTTAATTTATTGATTTTATGGACATTTATTTCAGATTTTACTCGGGAATTTTGCTAAGATCTAGATATTGAGATGATGAATCGCATATTCATCAAGAACCATATGAATTCTTATGAGAATTAGAACTAGTATGTTCAAACCTGAGACACCCCAAGGTCATTCAAGACTACATTCATCTCACTACACTTCCATTCGCCTTGAAGGGTAAAGCAGACTCCTGGGTAAAGAATCTAGGAGTGACCGTCACCACATACGATCAATTTAAGGATCGATTCTTAAAGAAGTTCTACCCTTTAAGTAGGACTAATCAAATGAGGACACATGCAACCAATTTCTCTCAGATGTCTCATGAACCATTCTGTGAGGCATGGGATAGATTCAAAGATGTGTTACAAAAGTGTCCATGTCATGCTTTGGATGACAATATCTTGGTCTAGTCACTCCATTCTGAGATCAGCTACGAAACACAAGAATTAGTGAGCGCTCCTTGTGGAGGCAACTACACTGCACGAGGTGCAGATACTATCTGGAAGATATTCGAGCAAATGTATAAGACAAGCCGCTCACAAATTGCCAGCAGGGCGTATACTGACTCCCTCAATTCACTCCAATCTAAAGGAGGAAAACAGATTGCTGTTGAAATAACTGAGGTTCTGATTTCGAACATGGGCATCATCACTGACAAGCTAGTCATAGAGGACCAGATTCACAAGAGTATGAATGACATCGACAACAGGTTCTCCTAGTTCCCGAAGTTGATGGAGGCATTGACTGAGAAGTTATCGAAGATCAGGATACCTACCACGACTGCATCCATTATTCATGTTTATCAAGTACATCATGTCCAGGAACAACCGATGTCTGGGCCACCTCAACTGTGGGTTCAGGACCAGTCCTATGCCTAATCTCTCCAGCTGGCACCATCGCCAGCCGAGATTGTCAAAGAAGTACCACCTCTGGTGTTTGAGGTGAACGATATTTGGTATACTCAAGACCCTGCTCGGTAGGGTAATATGAGGGACCGTCCACCCTACCAATGGCCCCGACCTTCTATAAAGCTGCATTCCCTCCCGCCCCATAGCACGGCCAGAACACAACTCCGTCCCAACAACAGAAGTCGCATCAGTCATACAACCGGCAGGGCCAATACCAAGCAAACCAATAGACACCTCAATAGTATCGACAGCAGTATCAAGATCTATAGGGACAATCTTCGAAGCAAACCTCATAGATACCTAACTCTCAGACCAAACCCATTGATATTCTGCAACAAGTGCTCGAGGAGATCCTCTCCTTTCTAATGAACTTCAGGATCTACAGGTTGACGTAAATCTCTTATCCCATTGGAGAGATGAGAAGACGGCTCCTACCACAACATTCCCGCCCAAGTTCAGCTAACCCTAACAGAATGAACAAATATCAATCTCATCATAGTAGTCAGGTATATTATTCAGACTCATCTAGATCTGAAAATGAGATCCTTTCGTTTGACAATATCAATGCTAAGTCACCTAAGAGCAGAAGGACTATGGTCGTGCTTGATCGAGCAAGGGAAATGGAGCGAGAAGACTCGGGACATCAATCGGAGGATACTTCCGATGAAGAAGAAGAAAGAATTGTGGATTCACAACCACATCCAAGGACACGGAGGATTCCTGTTTCTAAGAAAGGAAAAGCACCCATGGTGTCTACAGAGGACCTTGCACCTCCAGTTGTGGCTACTTCACCTTTATCATCTTTGACGCAACATGAGGTAGATAATTTTGATTGTTATAATAAAGTAAAGAATAAAGATCATTGTAATAAGAACTCTGCTTCTAATAAAGATGCTCTTATTTATGATTCGAGTTCTTTATCTCTTGTATCGACTGCTTCCATTCCTTTCCATGTGCTCTTACGAGTGGAAAGTGTAAAACTCAAAAAACTCTTTAGGATGACCCTGAAATGGCACGATTTTGTAAAGAAAATATTACAATCAAGGTGTCATTTGATCAATATGTGGCTAACAACCCTACGTTCCAGCAATACTTGAAAATGAAATGCACTCATAGTAGGACTCACAGTAAGAACACAAATCAATTCGTGGAGACTCGTATCTTAACAGTGGAAACTACCAAATGTATCAAAAATCAACATCTAATAAAGAAAAAGAGAGACATGGATGCTCACTATGTGAGAGTCGTGTCAGCACATTGTGTTTGCACGCACACTCCTAGATAACAGTTCTTCAATCGATCTTCTACCCTTAGCCATATACTACAAATTGGAGTTATGACCTCTCATAAATACATCCTCTATACTCCAATTTGTTGATCGATCCATGAAGAGACCAGAGGGAGAAGTGAAGAAGGTTGTATCTTGGTTGATGGGACAGAATACAAAGTGGACTTCACTATCCTTGATATGGAGACCCCCAATCATTGGAGAGAATCTCAAATTATTTTTGGATGGACATTCTTGAGGACCACGAGAGCAGTATTCGATTATGGCATAGGAATGATGAAGTTCAGACCCCCGATTGGAGAAGTGGACTTAAAGATGAAGCAATCAAAATGGAAAAGATTCGACTCCGAATCTAGCACTGAGTATTCAGAATATTCAGAGGCAGAATGCAAGATGACTAGCAAAAGTGGAGCTTGGCAACAGATTCCAGAAGGATAGAGCAAAACCCTCTCATCTAGAGAGGAAGTAGTGCACATTACAGTTTGCCAGATGTTGTCAAATTTATTTAGAGACACAGATGCATATACCCTTGATGACATAGAGATCCCTTTGGATCTGTCAATTCCGTCTTCTTCGGGACAGTCAAGTGATATATATTATGAGTCGAACGCGACTTTGGCTGAATTACCACACTATTTTTGCGATCTGACTACTCATTCATCAATTGGTAGCCAGCACATCACAGATTGATCTACCATCATCTAGCAAAGAGTTGAACTCAGATGCCATTCAGTCATATCTAATTAATGATTCAGACTTGCCTGAGTTGAAACCACTTCCTCCTACACTCGAATATGTGTTTCTTGCGGTACCCAAAGAGATATTTCCTGTAAGTATTATCTTGACATTAACTGCAGACCATGAGTCTAGGTTTCTTGAAGTTCTTGAGCAGAACCGCAAGGCCATTGGCAGGACAGTGTCGGATCTCGTGGGGATTAACCCCACTCTCTACTCGCACCAAATATATGTTGAGGATAACGTGAGACGTTCCCATCATAGAATATTAAACCCTAATCTCCTGGATTTAGTTAAGAAGGAGATCGATAAATGGTGCAAAGGAGGGTTTATATACCATATTTCTGACTCCAAGCAAGTAGCCCCACTTCATGTTATTTCGAAGAAGTTAGGAATCCAGATGGTCACCAACGAGGAGGAGATAGAGATCGCGACACGAGTACCCATGTCGTGGCGTGTCTGTGTCAACTACAGACGGTTGAATGCTGTGATCAAGAAATATCACTTTCTTGTGCCATTTTTTGATCAATCATGGAGAGACTTGCAGGGAAAGCGATCTTATGTTTTCTTGATGGGTACTCAGGTTACAAGTAGTCATCACTCCCTAGGGTCAAGAAAAGACCACATTTACATATCCTTTCACCATTTACACTTTCATAGCATGCCATTCGAGCTCTACAATGCTCCGGGCACATTTTAGTGGTACATGATCACTATATTTACTGAGATGGTGGGCGACTTCCTGGAAGTCTTCATGGATGACTTCTCGGTCCATGGTGATTATTTTAATACATGTTTAGCGCACTCAGATCATGTCCTCAAGAGGTATAGGGTGGTCAATTTGGTACTCTCCTTGGATAAAAGTCACTTTATGGTGATGGAGGATATCATGTTGGGGCATGTCATCTTCAAAAAAGGCAATGGAGATTGACCCTGTCAAGGTGGATGTGATCAAGAAACTTGAACCACCAACCAATGTAAAGTCAGTGCAGTCATTCTTAGGGCATATTGGATTTTATAGAAGATTAATTCATTTTCAAAGATTACCTGCCCACTGATTGAGCTCTTAGGGAAAGATACTGAGTTCATTGTCGATCATAAGTGTCTAGAGGCCTTCGAGCTATTGAAAAGAAAAATATGTGAATCATTAATCTTATAAGCTCCTGACTAGTCTCTTCCCTTTGAGAACCTGACTAGTGCATCGAATTTTGCTATCGGGGTTATGTTTGGACAAAGATGAGATGGGATACCATATGCGATTCACTATACGAGCAAAGTTTTGGATCTTGCACTGAGAATTATATGGTGACTGAAAAGGAAATGCTCACGGTATTTTAGGCCGTAGAGACATTCAAATCATATATATTGGGCTCCAAGGTGACAATTTTTACTGATCATACAACAATCAGATACTTAATGGAAAAGAAGGATGCAAAGACGTGTCTTCTGAGATGGATCTTATTAATCCAGAAATTTGATTTGGAAATTAAGGATAAACCTGGAATAAAGAATGTTGTTTAATATCACCTTTCCTCAAATTGAGCATAATGATAATCTCGATATTGAACCAACTCTAGAGACCTTCCCATATGAAATACCAGAGTATCCTCACATAATGTCATACACTTAAAGGTGGAGGACACCATTCGGGTAAGAGAACCATGAACAAGGTACTTCAATGTGGATTTTACCGGCAGACCTTATTTAAATATGCCAATGTTGTTGTACGATCATCACGATTTTTCAGATAATGGGAGGGACTATTGGATATAGATATGAAATGCACATGCAACCGGTGATTTTCAGTGATGTTTTTGACACATGAATTGATTTTATGGGTCCCTTTCCTGGTAGCAATGGATATGAGTACATCTTGGTAATGGTTTATTATTTGTCAAGATGGTGGAGGCTATCCCAACCCCAACCGCAGATAGCAAGATTGTCTGTAAGTTTATCAAGGATCATATCATTGCAATGTTCGGTGTTCCAAAAGTTGTGAGTTTTGATGGGTCGGCCACTTTGTGAATGGATAAATGAGATCATTACCTAAGGAATATATATTAGAACATAGAATAGCCAATCCTTACCACCCACAGTCAAATAGCATGGCAAAGGTTTCTAACAGAGAGGTGAAGAGCATTCTTCAGAAGTTGGTTCGTCCTGATAGGAAGAACTAGTCTCAACTTTTGGACCAGGTTCTGTGGGCCTATAGGACAACCTGTAAGACTCCACTCGATACTTCATCTTTTAAGATGATCTATGGCAAGCCATGCCATTTATCTGCGGAATTAATTCATAAATCTAAGTGGGCCAACACGAATATTAATTGGAGTTGTCATCTTGGGAATTATGTCATGACTTGAATCTGAATGAGATAATTGAAATCCAAAACTAGGCATATGATAACAGTATGATCTATGAGGATAAGGTTAAGAGATGGCATGATAGACACATTAGGCATAAGACTTTTGTCCCTGGGTAGAATTGTGGTTTTAAATGTTGGATTGGAGATTTTTCATGGGAAACTCAAATCAATATGAACGGGTCTCTACATTGTCATCAACGTGCATACTAATGGAAGTGTAGATATTATCGAACTCAAATATGGTGCACAACCTTTTCCAGTGAACGGGAAATTTTTGAAGCCATATGTAGACTCTAAAAAAAAGTTAGCCTAAGTCGAGATCATCAACTTCATGTAGAGCGAGCACATTGGAGATTCATCAACACATCCTACATGAAGAGAAGCAGTCAGACACAAGCTGTACAGATCTTCTTTACTCTTCACACTTTTCCGAATGTACATTCTCCTTGTATATTATCCAAATCTCATCGGACCCCCGCCTATTCTCCAATACTTAGGCAGACAAGAGCTTAAGTATAGAGGGACCAATGCCATTTGTGTATACTCTCTCGACCGCCTCATTTTCCCCTTTCTTCTATACTTAGATTTTTCCCAGCCTAAGTATAGGGTGGTATGCCGAATTCTATTTTATTTCTTATTCACTCTCTTATGTTTAGCCAAGCTATGTCTTCTTTGTGTGTCTTGTGCTCTGAGGATATAACACTCACTAAGTATAGGGGTGTATATATATTGTGTATATATTTTACCCATAGCTTGTACTTTTGCATAGGTCTATATGTATTTACGGTGTGGGTAACCTAATAAAAAAACAAAAAACAAAAAAATAAAAAATAAGTGTTGCAACTACCATTGATTGTGTCCAATTGTATCCAGCCAAATTTTTTTTGAAAATAGCTTATTATTCATTTTTTGCAAAAATAACAAAAATCTTGCGTAAAAAACTCATAAAAAATGTTGTCTGCATTTGCACTTCATCCAGCATTTCATGCATCTGTGAAATGCCCTTGGGTTTTGAATCGAGTTATGAGCAGAAACCGAGAGTGATCTGGACTTAACCTTAATCCACCTAATTTTCAGATGAACTTCACTGAGAAAGAGAATTTTAAAAGCTTCATGTCTTTGAATTAATTCTTTGAGTTCCGCATAACAATGTGCAAGATTTTGACTCTTAGTGTCTAATACGATCGCCTCATTCTGGGTACGACTCTTGAATAGGGAATCAATTTGTACTCTCGTACTATGCACTTAGCTCAATTCAGATGCTGTGTTGGGACTGTGTGAGTTTCTTTTCTATTAGCAAGGACACATAAAGATCGGAGTACAGGTTGAAATAAAGCTTCAGAAAAGGGATGGATGGCTAGGCATAATTTTTTTAAGACCCCAAAACATGTACGAAAAAAAGGATTCCATATCCATAGGGGCATAACAAGATCCATGCAAAGCTACCAAAAATACAAACAAAAAGAAACCAACTACCAAATAAATATTTGATCAAAAAGAGTTCAAGCTTCAAGACAACCTGCAGATCTTGGTGGAGACTTGGCTAAACTGGCATGCTTCACAAGGAGAGGTGACTACACTGGTCACCCTCCAGTTCTTTTCCCCTTCTTCTAATTTCTCCCTCTTTTTGATTGTGAACACAACGCGATAGACCTTAGAAGGAAATACCTGACTCCCCAAGGATGAGTTATTGGAGGAGAGGTTTGCATGGTAGTTCATCATTCTTGATGGAAAGATCTAAAACCTTTTACACACATGAGTCAAATGTTCAATGTTCATAGGGTATAATTTGAAGGAGGATTGATCTAAGATTACTTCTAAGCCAAAACTATGACAATGATATATAGAACTTGGAGGCTGTTAATTTTAAAATCCTAATTCTCACAGAAGTTCCGACAAACTGATAATCCAAAGGTTGGGTCTAGCTTTATTTTCACCTTTTGAGCATGGTCTTGGTATGGAACCTAATCTCATTTCACCTCATTGCATTTCTTTAAATGCTTGGGGACGAGCATGATTTAAGTATAGGGGGTTGATGAATCTCATATTCGTCACTCTAAAAGACATTAGTTAAGTTCAGATCGCCAAAATTCACCTGCATTTATTCATCTATATTGCATAATTAGCATTCATGCATATGTAAATAATAATTGCATTTTATCATTCATAACTGCATAAAATAAGAAATCAAAAATCCTAACTCAATTGACCTGTTAAATAAGTGATGAAGTTCTGATGAGCGGCCTGAGCGACTAAGGTTAAGTGATATCAAAGGTCGTTATGACCTCCACATGTCCATTCGGTACTTATGCTTTCAGGCGCATGCCATTCGAGCTCTGCAATGTCCCGGGTACATTTCAACGGTGCATGATAGCCATATTTGCCGAGATGGTGGTAGACTTCCTGGAAGTGTTCATGGATGAATTCTCGATCTACGGTTATTCTTTTAGTACATGTTTAGTGTACTTGGACCGAGTCCTCACGGGGTGTAGAGAGGTGAATCTGGTACTCTCCTAGGAGAAGAGTCACTTTATGGTGACGGAGGTTGGGGTATGTCATCTCCAAAAGGGGAATGGAGGTTGACCCTTCCAAGGTGGAGGTGATCAAGAAACTCGATCCACCTACCAACGTGAAGTCAGTGCGGTCATTCTTAGGGCATGTTGGATTCTATAGGAGATTTATTCAGGGTTTTCAAAGATCACCCGTCCACTGACTGAGATCCTAAGGAAAGATATAGAGTTCATTGTAAATCACAGGTGTCTGGGGGCCTTTGAGCTCTTGAAGAGGAAGATTTGTACCTCGCCTATCCTACAAGCTCCTGACTGGTCTCTTCCCTTTGAGATCATGACTGATGCTTCAGATTTCACTATAAGAGCTGTGTTAGGGCAACGACGAGAGGGGATCCAGTTTGTGATCCACTACGCGAGCAAAGTATTAGATCCTACACATAAGAATTATACAGTGACTGGAAAGGAAATGCTCGCGGTAGTATGGGTCCTCGAGAAGCTCAGATCATATATTTTGGGCTCTAAGGTGACAATTTACACTGATCACACAACTATTTGATATTTAATGGAAAAGAAGGACGCGAATGCTCGTCTTCTTAGGTGGATCTTACTCCTCTAGGAATTTGATTTGGAGATAAAAGATAAACCTGGAGTGAAGAATGTTGTGGCTGATTACCTTTCTCGGATTGAGTTTAAGGATTCTCCTGATTATGAGCGGATTAGAGAGACCTTTCCAGGCGAGTCAATTGGTGTTATTGACTCACTCCCGTGTATGCCAACATGGTGAACTATCTTGTCTCCAAGCAGGTTCCACATGGTTGGACTAGGAGCAACATTGACTGACTGAAGTCGGATTCAAGGAGATACCGCTGGGACGATCCTTTCTTTTTCTTCGAAGGATAGGATTGTGTTTGGAGAAGGAGTATTCCTCAGGAGGAATACTAGAGTGTCCTCACATATTGTCATTCACTTGAGGCTGGAGGACACCATTCGGGAAAGAGAACCGCTCACAAAGTACTTCAATGTGGATTGTATTGGCCGACCTTGTTTAGAGATGATATTGATTTTGTACGGTCGTGCCCAATCTGTCAAAGGATGGGAGGGAAAGTTGGATAGAGCGATGAAATTCCCATGCAACCAATGATTGTTTGTTATGTTTTTGATGCATGTGGCACAGATTTTATGGGTCTCTTTCCCAACAAGGACATGAGTACATATTGATGGCGATGGATTATTTATCTAGGTGGGTGGAGGCTATCCAACCCGAACCGCAGACAACAAGATTGTCTGTAAATTTGTGAGAGACCATATTATTGCTAGGTTCGGGGTGCCAAAAGTTTTGATATATGACGGGGATAGCCACTTTGTGAATAGAGATATGAAATCTTTAGCTAAGGACTATGGATTTGAACAAAAAGTTACTAGTCCTTACCACCCACAGTCTAATGGCATGGTAGAGGTTTCGAATAGAGAGGTGAAGATTATTTTGCAGAAATGGGTTCGTCCCGATAGGAAGAATTGATCTCAGCTCTTGGACCAAGTTCTGTGGGGGCTATAGGACAGCCTACAAGACACCGTTGGGTACTTCACCATTTAGAATGATTTATGGCAAGCCATGCCATTTGTTCACAGAATTGATTCATAAATCCGAATGGGCAATTAAGAAGATTAATTGGAGTTGTCACCTAGGGAAGCTTTGCCGAGACTTGAACTTGAACGAGCTCGTGGAAATCTGAAACAGGGCATATGAAAACAGTTTGATTTATAAGGACAAAGTAAAGAGATGGCATGATCAACACATTAGGTGCAAAGACTTTGTATCTGGACAAAAGGTATGGTTGTACAATGCCGGGTTGAAGATGTTCCATGGGAATCTCAAATCTTAATGGACGGGTCCCTTTGTTGTTAAGAAAGTGCATGAGAATGGAAGTGTAGAGATAGCTGATCTCACAGATGGTGCATAATCTCATGTGGTAAATGGACAACTGTTGAAGCATTTTATAGATTCGAAAGAGCAGTTAGTCCAAGTCGAGGTCATCAACTTCATGCAGAGTGAGTACAGAGCAGATACATCATATTACTCTTCATGAAGATGCAACATCAAGATTCAACATTTTAGAAGATTCATTCCTCTTGTACATTCTCCCTTTTTTGTATATTCTCCAGATCACATCAGTTCTCACACTTACTCCTGTCCTATACTTAGGTTGATCAAGAGCCTAAGTATAGGGGGAACCGATGCCCAACATATGTATATACTCATCCATTTCTCCTCTTGACCTCATCCACCCCATTTTTGCTCTTCTTCTACACTTAGGCTGACCATAGCCTAATTATGGGGGGGATTGACTTCTATACTTTTTATTATTTTAGTCATCCTACGCTTAGCACGAGCTATGTCTTTTTCTCGCTTCTTGTGCTCTGAGGACATAACACATGCTAAGTATAGGGGGACGTGCATATATTACATATATACTTTACCCATAGCTCGTACTTTCACGTATTTTTGTATATATTATACAAGAATTATGGGGTAGGTAAAAAAACTCTTAAAAAAACTTTAAAAAAAAAATCTCTCTTTGCTTTAAAAAGTAAAAAAAGTAAAAAAAACTTTTTAAAAAAACCAAAAAAAGTCCTTTCTTATTTACATATCTTTTAAAAAAAACCTTTTGCTAAAACAAATAAAAAAACTTTCTTCTTTTCTTTGTTCAAAAAAAATCTTAAATCATCACAAAAAAATCACAAAAAAACTAAATAATAAGTGGTTTAATCCCTGACACATTCACTTTCACACAAGACTAGTGATGTTCAAGAACACTTGGTTTATGAGGTCTTGAGATTTTGAGTTAACCAGCCTTAGTCATTAGGGTCTTGGACTTAATTATTCACATTTTCCTAGTTTGAAATATTTGTGTGCTATATTGCATGCTTAGTCTCTACCTTAAGAATATGATCAGCACCTCACATACACGACTGTAGTTATGATGAGATGAGTTGAAATTTCACTTGAGGAATTAGGATGAGGGATTTGAGTTTGGACTTGATTTGATGATGCTCGAGGATGGGATAAAATCAATGAAGGCTTCATGAAACCTGAGTGTCAGCACCTTTAGCCAGTATGAGAACATGGTTCTTGTACTATCTCTTCATATTTACCTAAGTGCCTGGGTGTGATAAAATAAAAAATTATTGATCATTGTGCGCCAACTCTTGGTAAAAGCAATGGAGCTAGCCAAAAATATTACAAAGCAATGAAATGTTAAAGAAAAGCTCTCATTCCACGAAGTCAATTATCAAAAGAGCTTCCACCAAAGGCGAGCGCTACCAACCATTTCAAAGTGTCCACTTGGACCACCACTATTAGGACCAGGAGTCGGGCTTGCATCGGGAAAGGGCTCTGCATCTTAAATTCTACAAGTCTGGGTGTAGAAGGTACGATAGGTACTTAAAAAAGGCACACCATGGTGTACTCCCAGGAAAACAAGTGCAGACGACTCCAACTTCTTTTGACGGATGCACTTATCAACACCAAAACTATGTGTTGAGTTAATAAGGCACTCGAGAGGATCCTTGTTCCAATGAGAGGGAGAGAAGAAATGACACAATCTTATGACCTCCATCAACTGTACTTTCATCTATACTTTTAAGTTTGACAACTAAAGAGATGGTGGATTGGATGCAAGAAACAATTTATTCCCTAGTGTTGAGGATTGAGTTCTTAGGAGAGTCTCTTGGACTGGAACCTTGGGTGATGTTGCGACTCTACTCTTGTAATTACGGTCAACACTTAAGTCATATCCCTACTATACATGTATACAAAGAGAGTCTGATGATTAGGGAAATTGGATACCTTTTGACTAGAGTTTGGTTCATCTTAGAATTTTAAGATCTCTAAAACTGAGAGTTCTTAAACGGATCAAGTCTTGTTTTCCCATGCACAATCAGGGGTTAATCCAACTTATTCATTCTTTATTTGCTCGAGGACTAGCAAAGTTTAAGTATAGGGGGTGATGAATCCGCGATTCATCATCTCAATATCATGATCGTAGAAAATCTCCAAGTAAAATCTGAAATAAATGTCAAAAAAAATCAATAAATTAACAAAATGACTCTTGTAGATAAAACAAACTAATTATTGTATATTGGATTGTACAAAATAAATTACCCATAAAAAGCCGCAAAAATTAAAGGAGTTATTCACCTGTAAATAGCCCAAAACTTCACGTATTTTAAATAATTTCATTTCAATTACTTTTTGGCTAATTGTTTCTCCAACTTGTTCATAACATTGTATATAAAAATACAAAAATACAAAATAAAACAAATAAATGCTCCTAGATCTCAAAGAGAAAAAGCCGTAAAGTCCAACTTTTCGGCCGAATTCCCGCTCCGTATGAACTCCAAATTCACCAAACTTACTTTTAAAGTTCAAGTTAGAAAATCATCTATCCAACGAAAGTGTTTCATTAAAATCGGAGCTCATTTGTAAAAGTTGGGGTTTGGGATCGAGACGTACATTGTATATTATGTATATATTCATTCTTTCTCCATTTTTTATTTTATCTTTCTTAATAACTAAAAAATCCAAAAAATCATAGTTGTATTTCATTTTTATTCTAGTATTTTATTGTATTTTTATGTTGCAAATATCTCTTAGTAAAAGGATAAAAAATATATATTAGAAAAGTAAACAAAAAAATGTACATGTGGTTTGTCTTCTTTTGCAAATTCTCCACTCTTTTTCTTCTCTTTATTTTTACTGTATTTTAGTAGCCTACTTTATTATTTATTTATTTATTTCTTATTCTCTACAATAACTTCTCTTCTACCACCAACTTCCATTCATCTCCACCATTTTTCAATAACCTCCCATTCAACTCCATTAATAATACAACATCCCATTCAACTGCATTAATAATACAACCTCCCATTCAACTCCACCACTTTAATAACCTCTCATGTTTTCTCTTTATATACATCTCATCCTCTTAATTTTCCACTTGATCCATCTTTATGTGAGGAGAGCCTACTTCCCATAGTTGAATCGGTGATAGCGACCCAATCGTGGTCGAGTGACGACAACCCTCTCTCTGGTGAGATCTGTTGGCTTTTTGGCCAACGTCGCAGCTGCTTCCACGCGCTGCTCGAGCTCATCGCTTGCCAACGATTTGAGCGAAGATCGTGCTCCTCGTGAGCACTCCCCAGGCGATCCGCTTACACCGTAGGTAAATTTTTTGTTTTCATCTTGTCATAGTTTTTATCTTTGCAATTTATTTAGCACATCACATTCACTTCCCAAATACATTCATTTTATTATATCTTTATCATACACCATCATCCCCACATTTCCCTTTTTTTCACATTTATCTCATTCCTATTTAAAGAAAATTTTAAAAAATTAAAATCTAAAACAAAAAATTAGTACAACAAAAAATATTTAAAAAATTTAAAAAAATAATGGAGGGGGGAACAACGGCTTCAGCGCCACCGTTCCACCGCACTCTCCTCCTCCACGCCCAGCCGGGTGCCGCCAGCCGACCACCACCGCCGCCTCCAGCGGCTCCTTTCACCAGCCCGCAACCACCGCCGCCGCCTCCAGCGGCCGCGCACACCACCCTGCGCCACCCGTGCTGTCGCCCCTTCCTCCAGCATCGCCGGCACCACTGCTCGCGACCGCCACATGTTCCTCGACGTCGCCTCCCTACGCCGGTTCCGTGTCCTCCGCACACCGCGTGCCCTCAGCCCCTCTTTGGGCCGCTGCCACCGACCCCAGCCCCCTCCTTTCTTCGAGCTCCGCAGGAGGAAGATGGTGCAGTTTATTTTTTTATTTTTTTGTAAAAATTACGTTATGTATATTTCATGTTTCCGTAATTACAAAAGTGCCCATATGCATAGTTTGTATTGTTTAAGTTTAATTTCGACATTGCATAGACAACCCTATGTTTGCTTATTAATTTGGACATCAATTTTACATTTTTTATTGAACCAAAAATGCCATTGTGTTGAGAAACTAATTGTCTACATTCTGATTATTTATTTGTATTTTTGTGATCTCTAGATAATTAATTAAAATTGTTTAAGTGCAAAAGTTCATATTTTACCCAATCTGGACTCTTAAATTGATATCTAACTCACAGTTACTCTAAATATTCTTGAAAAAGTATACATGATGCCTTGAATGTGATTTAATTACTCTCCAAATTTCATCCAAAATAGAGTTGTCCTGTGCCTGAAATAAATTATAGAGTGATTTTGATATTTGATTTTTAATTAAATCTACTTACATCATTTTTGTAAAATTTCAAATATCCTGGAATATATATGAAAATATATTTTTGAGATAATTTGCACTCTGATTAATTTGATAACATGGATTTATTAAGAATTAATTACTCATTGTCACTCTGTTTCCATTAAAAAATCCATAAAAATTCATATTTTGTCAAAAAAATTGCAAAAAAAATAGTGTAGTATCCTTGCATCATTTTTTTGAATTTCAATAAAATTTTCATAATTTGTGCTTATTGTTTGTGTGAAAAATTGTAAAAAAATCCATAAAAGCGTATTTTTTTCATTGTTGCATTTTAACTAAAATTAAAAAAAAAATTTGTACTCATCATTAGATTAGGATTCTAGGAAAAATATGATTTGACTTAATTGAACTTATTTCTTATTAAAAATAATTTTGGCTAAGTTATGTGCTTTCTTATTAACTTAATTCACTTGCATTGTGCATTTTGCATTTGTTTTTGCATAAAAAATTTAAAAACATATCCGCACTGGAAAAATCTAGATCTTAATTTTTGAATTAACTCCAAAGTTGTTCCTTTACCTCTTTGTGTTCGACCCCGGACTTGCCCGTGATATAAAATAAAGTCGAGACACTCTTCACGGAGATCTCTCGGTTCTGATTGATTCGCTAAGTAAACATACTATAACGAGCACAAATTGTACATCACGTGCTTAGCAACTCGTCAGTTCTTCAACTATATTTCCATGAAATTGTGGATGCTAGTTCAAGAAGGGTGGCTTCAGTCGATAATCTACCTATGGCTCTGGTGGATATATATAATTTCTCACTCTATACTAGCCAGGGTTATATGTTGCTTCCATTGGTGGTTCTCCCCCCACATTGAGCTAGTTAAGTTGTTCCCTCAGCAAAAGGTGTTGCTGCTCAGATGCAACCAATCATACTAGTATCATCTGTATAGGGTCTTCATTCTGTTTGTCTTTATGATCTCTTTTCTTGGGGGGCATCTTCTTCAGGCTCTCTTCTTCTTCTTCACCTTCAGAATATAACAGATTTGAATTAATAGAGTGGAAAGAATTTGAACAAGAATAATCTAGGTGAGGGTCTTCCTCGATGTGGTGAGGAGAGAGAGAGAGAGTTAGTTTAGGTTTGACCTCCTCGAGGAAGAAGAAATAATTATAGGATGAGGATTCATGATAAGAGTCTCCACGAAACCCATGGTGGTCCGAAGTAGGAGTGTCTTTGAACCCTTGAGAATGGAAAGTTTGTGGTGGTCAGTGGAGGGTTCTGGAGTCCAAACAAAATTCACCACAAACCTCCATTCTTGATTTCAAATGGTTTGGAATAGGACTACAATTCATGATGCAAGCACAAGTGTGCGGTATTCGAAGATTAACCTGAATCTATGTACAAAACAAACACAATCCAAACCCTGGTTTCACCAACTCACACGTTGATGGCTGTAAGAGTTTGGTCAATTATCTTATCAATTTTAATTGGTGATAATTGAAATCGTGCATACGTTTAAACGAGTTGTTAGGTGTCAATATTTCACTAAAGACTAACCTGAATTCTTATGAATAGTTGCACATACTTTCAACTAGTATGGGTGTAAGTACGGACCGTAGAACGACTACCCGTTACTTAAGGACGGAACCTTACACAATGTCCTTTAAACGATCCATGCTAAGGAAAGATGGACCAAAAACAACTACACGTGTTTCCTCACTGAGAAGTAGCTAATCTTTTTTATAGAATCAATAGTTTAAATGAAAATCCTGTAGCTTGGCTTTATCCTTAAGTGTGCATCTCTCACCTCTCAACAAGATAAATGTATACAAGGATGGGGTTCTTCTCCCACAACAATTCTCAATTTTATGGTTTAATTAAGTCGGCCTTATTTAGTAGTCCAATTTTAGTTAGGTGATCACTAAAAAACTATGTGAGCAGAAATTCACGTCTACCCTCCAGTCCCAATTTCCTTTTAAATTTTAAGAGACAAAACAAGAGGGAGAAAGGAGAAATTTGGGAAAAGCTGATGCACACAGAAAACGATGATGTATGATCATTTAGAGATCTTACAGTGATTCCTCACAATCTCTATGTGGGATATAATACAAGAATTGGAAGTTTATTCTATAATCGAGTCTCTAAGAAAAGAGACCTCCTGTCTCAAGTCCGATCCGATGGTAGAGACGATTGTGAGCGCGGAGATGAAACGCGTGCTCCTCGCAATCCGAGTTGTTGATGCAAGCACTGGAACTCCTAATCTCGTCTCACAAGATCAAACGTCTTCTTCACAAATGTGACGCATTGAAGGAGACGAAGATCCATGAACGGTTGAGACATTAGCACGATGGCGATGCAACGACGAATGCAACCTTATCTCTAGAGATGGAGTGGACGTCCACTCAAGAGGGAGAGATAGGGTTTGTGTGTGATTAGAGAATGAGAAAGAGATAGAGAGAACAATTGTTGTTAATTAACTTAATCCTAGAAGGGAAAGGGTGCTCTTCTTATATAGTATTTTAGGAGTCCATGGATCACAATCCATGTGAAGCACAAAATCAATGGTTGAGATTGATTTGTGTTTCTATTCAATGGCCATGATGTTGTTGTAAAAACACAATAACAAATAATTAATTTAATTTAAATTAAATTAAATATAATATCATCATAATATAATTTGATTAAATCAATAATTAATTAAAGGATAAAGAAGGTGGCTACCCACCTTCCACATGTGGTGGGGACGACCACTTGACCAAGTCATGGTGGCCGTCCATCATCCACATATGGAAGGTGGTTGTCCTTTCAATTATGTGAGATTAATTACTCTCACATAATCCCTTAATTATTTGCAACAACATTTGTCATAAATTAATTCAAAAAAATAAATCCAAATTAATTTTGTGAATATTGCAATCATGCCATTAAATAAATGTAAATCATATTCACATCCCAAAATAAAATGTAAATTGTATTTCCAATTAATTTCAAATGCGAATACAATTCATATCAACAATTAATTTGAAGATACTATTTACATCAAGTTATATTTAATATTATAAATCACATTTATAATATATGAATAATATGTATAGTACTATCCACATTATCCATATCCTTGATAATTAAATCACATTTAATTATCTAAGATCTAAATTCTCATGCTTTCAAATAATATGAATCTTATTCACATTATTTCTGATAATAAATATCATTTAGTTATCCATTTCTTAATGTTTAGATATTTATAAACAATGGGACTATTCTTAAACTCTTTTAAGAATAACGTGTCTTCTCCGCGGATACTTGGAGAAAAGGGCAGGGCAATTGTACGTTCCACGAATAGTGACTTGGATATTGAGATCATATCTCATATATAGATCTCGGGGACCTCTCATAGATGTTTGATTCAATCAATACCATAGATCTAATATCCTAATAGCATCTAAATCACATTCAGATCAATGTCCAACATTTGGACTGAGATTGGATTACTTCTCTACTGAGAGGAGTCACTAAAATCCATACATGTTTCATCACTCTCTCGGTATGGAAGCGTCATGGTTATACAATCATTTATGATTACACCACCCTCATATATTTTTAATACCTGTACATCATGCATACTGGAAGACCTAGAATAAATCTGAAGTTTTAGATCTCTTTTTGGGATGTCACCTTCAGGGTTTTTACGATTAAGTTTCTCATTCGATCATTTGGAATTGGCATCGATCATATACTTTCCAAAGCATATATCATACCTATAAATTCTCGTCATGCTTCCAAAGCAAGACGACCATGCATCCCAATACCTCATGAGTGAGCTCATGTCTTCTAGTTCACAAGTGAACCTGTATGATCCCTTTGAGAGATCGTATTACTCATATGCACTCATATGCACACCAGTTTGCCGGTGTATCGACCTTGATTAGACCATCAACCTATTGTTTTACCAAATGTACATACTCAGATATATTGTAATACATCTGGCTTCGTTCAGAAGATGTATGCCTATATCGAGACAGTATACGACATAGGTCTTGCTTATCTCGATCTCGTTAAGTCAACTCTTTGACCTAACTTATCTGACACCTCTGAATCTCAATTTTCATGCTTTCAAATATTATGAATCTTATTCACATTATTTCTGATAAGAAATCTCCTTTAGTTATCCATTTCTTAATGTTTAGATATTTATAAAAAATGGGATTATTCTTAAACTCTTTTAAGAATAATGTGTCTTCTCCGCGGATACTTGGAGAAAAGGGCAGGGCAATTGTACGTTCCACGAATAGTGACTTGGATATTGAGATCATATCTCATATATAGATCTCGGGGACCTCTCATAGATGTTTGATTCAATCAATACCATAGATCTAATATCCTAATAGCATCTAAATCACATTCAGATCAATGTCCAACATTTGGATTGGGATTGGATTACTTCTCTACTGAGAGGAGTCACTAAAATCCATACATGTTTCATCACTCTCTCGGTATGGAAGCGTCATGGTTATACAATTGTTTATGATTACACCACCCTCATATATTCCTAATGCCTATACATCATGCATATTGGAAGACCTAGAATAAACCTGAAGTTTTAGATCTCTTTTTGGGATGTCACCTTCAGGGTTTTTACGATTAAGTTTCTCATTCGATCATTGGGAATTGGCATCGATCATATACTTTCCAAAGCATATATCATACCTATAAATTCTCGTCATGCTTCCAAAGAAAGACGACCATGCATCCCAATACCTCATGAGTGAGCTCATATCTTCTAGTTCACAAGTGAACCTGTATGATCCCTTTGAGAGATCGTATTACTCATATGCCCTCATATGCACACCAGTTTGCCGGTGTATAGACCTTGATTAGACCATCAACCTATTGGTTTATCAAATGTACATACTCAGATATATTGTAATACATCTGACTTCGTTCAGAAGATGTATGCCTATATCGTGACAGTATACTACATAGGTCTTGCTTATCTCGATCTCGTTAAGTCAACTCTTTGACCTAACTTATCTGACACCTCTGAATCTCAATTCTCATGCTTTCAAATAATATGAATCTTATTCACATTATTTCTGATAATAAATCTCATTTAGTTATCCATTTCTTAATGTTTAGATATTTATAAACAATGGGATTATTCTTAAACTCTTTTAAGAATAATGTGTCTTCTCCGCGGATACTTGGAGAAAAGGGCAGGGCAATTGTATGTTCCACGAATAGTGACTTGGATATTGAGATCATATCTCATATATAGATCTCGGGGACCTCTCATAGATGTTTAATTCAATCAATACCATAGATCTAATATCCTAATAGCATCTAAATCACATTCATATCAATGTCCAACATTTGGACTAAGATTGGATTACTTCTCTACTGAGAGGAGTCACTAAAATCCATACATGTTTCATCACTCTCTTAGTATGAAAGCGTCATGGTTATACAATCATTTATGATTACACCACCCTCATATATTCCTAATACTTGTACATCATGCATACTGGAAGACCAAGAATAAACCTGAAGTTTTAGATCTCTTTTTGGGATGTCACCTTCAGGGTTCTTACGATTAAGTTTCTCATTCGATCATTGGGAATTAGCATCGATCATATACTTTCCAAAGCATATATCATACCTATAAATTCTCGTCATGCTTCCAAAGCAAGACGACCATGCATCCCAATACCTCATGAGTGAGATCATGTCTTCTAGTTCACAAGTGAACCTGTATGATCCCTTTGAGAGATCGTATTACTCATATACCCTCATATGCACACCATTTTGCCAGTGTATAGACCTTGATTAGACCATCAACCTATTGGTTTACCAAATGTACATACTCAGATATATTGTAATACATCTGGCTTCGTTCAGAAGATGTATGCCTATATCGTGACAATATACAACACATGTCTTGCTTATCTTGATCTCGTTAAGTCAACTCTTTGACCTAACTTATCTGACACCTCTGAATCTCTATTCCTATGCAGAGGACATGCATCAAGAGATCGATCGGATATCAGCCTTTGAGAAGAATTGCCATCTTCTTCTTAAACTGGAGATCCTCTCTTAATAATCATTTGATGGTACTTGATGAGTCCTCAATCTAACCCTTTAAATATTCATCCAAACACCTACCTCTATGATTCAAAAATTGAATCATCATCTATATGATTATCAAGATGGCCATGGTACATAACCTTAATTGTACTAAGGGACTTTATAGTGCATTCATTCATTTAGTCTCAGACAGGGAGTGAAATAAACCAATAACTTTTATTGGTATATTAAATATTACAATAACATTTATTCTATAAATGGTTCACCCTAAGTTCATATTGCTAACAATTGGATTGTTTGCTCGTGGATCACCGTCTCCTTCAGTGCGCCTCACTCGTGAAGAAGATGTTGGATCTCGTAAGACGAAATCAAGAGATTTCACCGTTTGGATCATCAACATGGATTGCGAGGAGTACACATTTCATCAATGCGCTTGCAAGAGTTTCCTCCATCAGATCGGACTTGATACATGAGGTCTCTTCATTTAAAGGTTGATCGCAACCACGCTTCAAGAGATAAACCTAATACTTGTTTGTGGTTTAGATGAAACGATTCGAGAAGTGTTCTTGGATCATGTGGTTTCATCGCTCGCATTTTTTTAAATTCCCCTGCCCCGAGCCACTAGTATGACTAGTCGCTCCCTATTGCATACGGTGTGATCCTCACTCTTCCGTGATGCGCTTAAAGATTTTCCCATATACTTCATTAGGAGGGGTTTGTGAAGGAGGGGAGGAGGAAGAGGGAATGTGGAGGAGTATAGAGAAGGATGGAAGGAAGGAAGGGGGAGGGCGTACCTGACTGGAGGAGCACGTGGAATGAAACCCTAGATCGTCATCTCCATCACCAGAGCCCAGTGACAAAAAGATCAAATACCTTTGAACACCAATGATGAAAGAGTTCTTGACGACGAGCTTATATGGATCAAAAATTGGTGGTGATGGTAAAAATGTGCCGTTTTGGCATACAAAAATGAGTAACTAGGAAAATTTGGCTTACAAGACACCTGCTAGCAAATAAAGTCACAAAAATAAGCATGCCTCCTTTTTTGAGGTCCTTAGGAGTTGAAGTGCACCCTTTAATTGGGCTAAAGTTCTTAAGAATAAAATGGGTTGGACTAATTCTAACATGGGTAGCTCCTTTCTTTTAGAATACTAAAATAGGGTGCATACCCGCTCTTCGCGACGTGAGTATTTTTTCAAGATAATGTATAAGAACATATTGGGATCATAATATGTGAAGTATGAACATATTGCGAAGAAATTTTAATGATTTGGAAGGTATGATTTCCAAATAGCATGATTTATTTTATTGACTTAAAGATATTGTTATATACAATAAGTGGTAGATATCTAATTAAAATAAGGGCAAATAAAAGAATAAAAATTCAAAATAAGAAGGGGAGGAGGGGGACCTTTGGTAGAAAAAAATGTATCTGTTTTTTGTTAGTGTTGGTTACATCATAGTTGGTATTTATTAGATTTATAATATCTTATGATTTTTTAAAAAACAATCTTTTTGTATTTTTTATAATTTTTCCTACATATATCACATATATATTCGTAAAATTTTAAAATTTATTTTTAATCTTATACTTTGATTTATAATATATATATATTACGATCATGTGTTACACACATACATATATTCAGATAACGTATTCTATACATCTCACTATTTAAATTTATTTATTTAAAATCTTTGGATTTTTATTTCTTTTAAAATTTTTTTATTAATTTTAATTCCTTTTATGTGATTTATTTTTATATTATTTTTGTTTAACCGTACACATAAATTATATAAATTATATATTTATCCATTTATATCTAATAAATTTTGTTTTTATTTTATTTATTTTTAATTTTTTATGTTATATTTGTTTATTAATTTCTAATTTTGAAAAAAGTTCTAATATTCAAAGGTATATGAATGTAACATCTAACCATTTTTGTGATAGCTATCGAAATGCTCAAAAATTATTTTAATGCCTTAATATATTTTTAAAATTTTTAGTAATTTTTTATTTTGAAAAATATTTTAGTTTGCTATTTATAAAAATAGCAAAAAAACGATAAGTTAAATAATATGATGACATTAAGTAAATAGAACCTTAAAATACCAAATAAGTTTGAGGAAATAATGAAGTTATATATCATAAAAGAAGAAATAATGAAAGACTTAGAATAATTGGTTGGAACACATCTATTTTGACTCATGTATTTATGAAACAATCTATAAACTTAAACTATTTATTAAACTTTTAAATGTTTAATACTTAAATATCGAATGCTATAAAAATAAGTTCATTATGTATTATAAATGATTTGGAACTTATTATAATATATCAATCACGAGATAATAAGATGTTAAAAAGAATAATATTCATGCAATAGAATATTTAAAATGAATTTATTCTGAAGAATTCATTTGATATAAAAATCTATTATTTCAAAATTATTATATATGAATGATATCAATAGTAGTTTTTTAAAAAATTGGATTTATTTTTTTCAAAATAGTATATTTAAAAGGGAAATAGTACTTTTAAAAGGATTTTTTAATACATATTTCATTTTTTTATATAAGATAAGAATAATATCTACTTTGGCCTTTATTTAGTTAATATTAATATATTTTTATATTTAGAAAGATGAATTTTGTAAGATATAAAATGTGATTGATGGAGAGAGATAGAGGAACTGAGAGAATATGGAGAGAGAGGGAGAGATATTAGCAATGTGAGCTCGGGGCAAACCATTCCTATAATAAATATTATTGTAATAAATGATTTATCAATAAAAGTTATAGATTATTTTTCACTCCCTTTCTGAGATTGAATGAATGAATGCACTATAAGGTCCCTCTGTACAATAAGGGTTATGTACCATGGCCAACTTGATGATTATACAGTTGTTGATTCAATTGAATCATAGAGGCTGATGCTTGGATGAATATCTAAGGAGTTAGATAGATGACTCATCAAGCATCATCAAATGATTGTTAAGTGATGATCTCCAGTCTGAGTAGGAGATGGAAATCCTTTCTCATATGGATGATATCTGACCGACCTCTTGATGCAGGTCCTCTACATGAGAATAGTGATTCGGAGGTGTCAGGTTAGTTGAGTAAATGAGTTGACTTAACGAGATCGAGATAGCCAAAGACCTATGTTGAATGCTGTCACAACATAGGCATGCATCCTCTGACCAGAGACAGATGTGTTGCTATATGTCTGAGTGTGTACATTTGGCAGACCAATAGGTTGATGACCTAGCCAAGGTCTATATATTGGCAAGATGGTGTGCATGTAAGGACATATGAGTAATGCGATCTCTCAAAGGGATCATACAGGTTCACTAGTGAACACTACAAGAAAAAGCGGATTTTGCTACTACGACAGTGGTAGCAATGCAATGGTAACATAGTAGCAAGGTGGACGCAACTAGTATTTGCGACTACATCCAGTCGCAAAGTGTATGGTCGTCCCTAGCTGGTCGTAAATTTATTGTGACTACAACCTAGTCGTTGTTCAGTCGCAATTGTAGTCGCATGTAGTCGTGATATAGTCGCACTTAAGTCAGTTTATGTTGGAGTATTTGCGACCACATGTACACTACATTGCAACCATATTTATACTATCGAGAAGTACAATCAACGATCATATGGAGACTGTGTTGCTACCATTTTGCGACCACAATACTGGTTTGTAGTAGTAAAGTAGTAGCATTGTGGTCACAACTCTGCTTTCATATTTAAAAAAAATACAGTAGCATCTTCTTATCTCCATATAAACCTGTATAGACCTGCATGGAAAATTGTATAATACAAACATGCTGTAATGTTTTGAGATCTCTCAACCAACGTTTAATATCTTAAAATCTCCAATCAACCTGTTGAGAATATTATAATACAATCCACACATAAGAATGGAGAATTCATCTTCAACAAAATTAAATAACTCGAATCATTCATGCAAAGGAGTATGCAACCAAATTTAAACATGCATATTAATATATAATTCTAGATGAAAACAGTGCAAATGTTTTTGAAAAAAATACAACTTGAAGACAATAAAAAGTTAACTACCATCGAAACTCTAATGTTCTTAACATTATAAAGTTTTGGATAATAAACTGACACTATAGAGTACATTGTTTACACTAAAATTTCCTTCTCCTCCATTCAGAAAAAGCATCTTTTGTAGCCTTCGCCTTGCCCTTGTCGTTTCTTCCATTGTTAGTTTTCGTGTTTTTCTTTTGATTATCCCCACGTTCCGAGATGACAACCCCTTTGCGATGTGATATTTTATATGCAGTAACGTCCTCCTCGTTTTCCTCCTCCTCCTCCTCCTCCTCCTCCTCCTCTGCATCCTCGTCATCTTCCATCATATGAACTTGTGGCTTCGTGCTTGCACTCTTAAAGAACAAAACAAGACATTATACTAATTAGAACAATGAATCAATGGCTATACTACAATATAACATTACCTAATAATTAAATATAAGTTATACCTCAAAAATGTAACATCCGCCTTCAAATTGTCCATTCTAGAAGACAAAGTTTCCATTCCAGAAGACAAATGTTCTATTCCAGAGGACATGGTACCAATCTGATTTACAAAGAACTCACTGCCTGTGAGAGCTATCTAAACTCAGACTCAGGCAAACCTGGCTGAGATGTGGGCGTGTTGTACGTTGAGGTCGTCCCAAAAAAACCAGAGGTTCCAGTAGAATCAGAAGAGGAGGAGAACTTTGGTGGCAAACCACCCAAAGTCTGCCTTCTATTAGGCCCCACTTCGCGCTCTGCAATGACTTCTTTCCATAAGGTGGCGTTGAAATCCATTTGTTCCTCCTCTTCTGAAGCATCAAACTTTTCCTTAAACAACTCTATGTAACGATCCTACGAAACATAATTTTTTTAGTTTCCTGTCAAACACTTATAAGTTTATACTACTATTAGTATGTGTACCATCACTGCTTTGGCTTCAGACGTAGACCAGTCTCCCCCACTTGTATGTGTTTTAGTCCACCATTTTTCCAATGACAGAGGACGTTTGTCAGTAGAACACTGTTATTGACCACACGTTAGTCTTCACTAAAAAATGGAGCTTGAAAAAAGTATACATATTTAAACATACCATTTCATTTCTCACAGTTCCAAAACTTTTGGATCCACTAGTAGATCTAATTGCTTACTTCTCCCTATTCATTTTCCATGCTTGGGAACGTTTTGGAAAATTATCCTGAATAAAGAGATCACAGTAACGTCTCCACCTCTCTGGAGTGCTCCATGTAGGACCGCATGCCTTTGCCCTCTCCCAATCTTCTACATCATCAAGTTTTTTCATGGCAGCTTTTCTAGCCCTGTATACATTGTCTTTCACTCTATCTGTTGCTAATTTTTCTAGGGCATGTCGATACATTTCTTTTGTGTGACCCATGGGTAAAGCAAATAGATTCTGCATTTCAAAATCTGGTTAGAAATAATCTATTTAAAAATTGAACAAACATTAAATTTTGTGTAACGAGTCTTACATAGACACCATTCAAAATTCTCTCTTGCTCATCTGGAGTCATGTAACTCCATCTGTAATCAGAGCAATCTTGTATAGAGCGAAATGCCTTACTAAGCGCTTGAGCGACAACATGCTGATTATCAAAAGTGTACCTAAGTATTTAAAATTATGAAATAGATTTATATATGAAGCTCGACCGCGAATAAGCTTTTTCCCCAAAAAATGATGAGTCATGTGTGTCGGAAATACCCATCACGAAGAAATTGCAAGACTCTGCGTGGATCTTGAGATGGAGGAGGGCCTTGAGGTTGTGGAGCCTCATGTGTACTGATGATATCATGAGTAGGTGGGAGAGGCTGAGAGGGTTGAGCAAGGCCCTGAGACTCACGTGGGCTATGATGTTGGCTTGAGGACTGCGGGGTCGGCTGGCGATTACGTGTCACACTGGGAGGTGTTCCTGCTTTGGGAATATAATGTGCATATTGTGGAGGGACTTCAACACCATTCTCAAGCATGTATGCGACAAGCTTCGCAACCTCGTCATTGTGTTCAACTGTCACAATATTTTTGATTAATTGAACATAAAATATAATAATATATAATGAGATTTATATATACCATTGGGTTCTGGGGTATGATGGTCTAATGTACGACGATCATCTTGGCGTGAACTGCTCCCCCTATGACCTCGACCGTGTGTCATAGACATTTCCTGTATGAAAATCATTATGCAATAATCATTAGAAAAACAAATATAAATGAATAATTTAGATTAAAAAAAATTACTTTAAGAGTATATGGAAACATTTTGGGGTGACTCATATTCTGAAATAAACAAATTTGTTGATGCATCATCCACATTTGATTGTTCTTTATCATCGATATAAGTACGTGACATCCTCTTCAATACCGTGAGACGATCATCTCTTTTTCGCTTTTTCCCAACCATCGGTACATAACATATTTGATCAACTTGCGAACTAAGGACAAAATGTTCAAATCTTCGAATATACTTTCGAGGAATGACATCCACAATATCATGTATATGGTCAACCACCACACCATGTTGTGGATCGTATCAGTCACATGAAAATAAGAAGAGTTTATTAGGGGCTGGCATATTATATTCAAGCTCAAGCACCTCATTCAATATCCCATAGTAGTTCAGGCTATCCTCACCGTAACATGATCCCTTAACCATAACGCCGGAGTTATATGTAGTTAAGCCGTTGGTCGTGTCCAAGCAATGAAATCTGTACCCATTAGTTAAAAAACCACCATACGACATCACCATATAATTGGAATCGAGAGCAAGATCATTTAGAATATTGAATTATGATCGGCTGGATCAATAATCTTCACTCTTTCTTTAAATCAAGATGAGAATGTTCTCCTAAATTTATCTACCACTTCATCATCAGTAAATAAAGGATTCTCTGTCATTATTTTATCCCTATACTCCCTGTATACAAAAGAAAGTTTAATTAACCTATATATATATAGGGGGTCCTTCTAATGAGGTGGGTCTTTCCTGAAATTCAGAAAGCCACTATCAAATTTGTAAATTACGTAACAATTTTGTAAATTTAAACTACATATTGTAAAATACCGACGATTATACAATTATGTAAAATATATCATCCATGTTGTAGCAAACTTTTAATGTCAAATATAGTAATATTTTCATAAATTTTTCATGATATACATATTATATTAATATTTAATATTAAATTTATGGAGTTAGAATGTGTAAAATAAATAGAATAAATGCTTAAATTGACGTGGCTTTCCATGCATCCAGGAAAGGTGCACCTCATTTGAAATATTTCCTATATATATATATATTCTAATCGGAAGACAAAGTGATTTGGATACATACTTCGCAAAAGGTATCACTTCGTCTGTATTATCTAGAACGTAAAACTCAACAGCTTCTTTCTCCTGAGAGCTCATCACGCGTGGCTTTCATTTTTTCAAAGGCCGACCACGTGTACGAAAGATTGAGAGACCGTATACACTTTCACTTTCATTGAATTCATTTCGCATTGGACAATTATGTACAGTTTCAACGTCGTCCGACAAATATTTGGAACAAAAGTTCGCTACCTCTTCAGAAATGTATTGCGCACTTATTGAACCTTCCACCCTATTTTTATTGCACACCTTTCTCTTTAATAAAAACATATACCTATAGGTAAGTCAATATACATAATTAGATAGCAGAATATTAAAAACTTAATGGAATAAATTTAATATATCATTTACCTCTCAAATGAATACATCCAACGGTACTTAACTGGCCCACCAACTTTAGCTTCATAGGGAAGATGAATCATTAAGTGTTCCATAGAGTCAAAAAAGGCTGGAGGAAAAATCTTTTCAAGGTTTCAGAGTATTATAACCACGCTTTCTTCAAGAATTGCCATATCTTCAGCTAATAACTTGGCAGAGCATATACATTTGAAGAAGTTACTCAACTCTGTTAGGACATCGTGAACTCCCTTCGGCAATAAACCTCTAAGAGCGAGAGGCAATAATTGTTCCATAAAAACGTGACAATCATGACTTTCCATTCCCTTAAATATATTTTTCTTCAAATCAACAAGTTGGGTATATTTGATGAATAACCATCTGGCATTTTTAATTTACTTGCCCCCTGACAAACATCTTTTATTTGATCTCTGCTTAAACAGTATTTGGCCTTCGGCATATGAACACGACCATCTTCAGATTCTATTAAGCCTAATTCAGGACGCGCACAAATTTTCACAAGATCTCTACGAGCATTCTCGGTATCCTTTATCTTATTAGTCACATTCAATACTGTATTGAATACATTATCAAATACATTCTTTTCTATGTGCATCACATGTAAATTATGTCTGATGAGTAGATTAGGCCAATATGGTAGTTCCAGAAGATGCTCATTTTAGTCCAATTATGACTATCTCCAAAACCTGGAAGAGGTTGAATAAAATCATCTGATCCCTTCAACTCCATTAATCTCTTCAATATCTCAAGTCCCGACAATCTAGGAGGTGGATCGGAATCTTCAATTGTATTTCTTTTGAATGACATCTTCTGTTTCCTATAAACATGATCCTTTGGCAAGAATTGTCGATGGCAGTCAAAGAAGCATGGTTTTTGACAATGCGTAAGCTGAAATGCTTTAGTACTTTCCATGCAATATGGACAACTTCTTTTCCCACGTGTACTCCATCCTGATAGCATTCCATATGCAGGGAAATCACTAATTGTCCATAATAAACCCACTCGCATCTGAAAATTACAACGACTAATAGCATCATAAGTCTCCTGGCCTCTCTCCCATAGTTCCTTCAGTTCATCGACTAATGGTCGGAGATACACATCCAAATACTTTCCAGGATTGGTTGGACCAGGCACAAGTAAAGTCAAAAACATATACTGCTTCTTGTTACACAACCAAGGTGGCAGGTTGTATGGAGTAATGATTACTGGCCAGCACGAGTAATCTTTCCCCCGACCATGTGGATTAAATCCATCAGTGGACAATCCAATTACAACATTTCTCTTATCCATAGCAAAAGTGGAAGAGGACTCCATCAAAGCTCTCCAACAAGCTGTGTCAGAAGGATGTTTCATAAAGTCACCACGGACATGATCTGCATGCCAAGTCATATCTTTAGCTGTTTCTTTGCAATAATAGAGCCTTCGTAAACGCGGTGCTATGGGAAAGTAACGGAGAACCTTCTGTGGAACATTTGATTTCATATTTGGTTTATACCGAGGTTCACCACATTCCAGGCATTCAGCCTCATTCTTATATTTATCCCCATAGTATATGATATGATGGTTGGGGCAGGCATCAATTAACTTTTCTGATAAGCCAAGTGTGCTCATCATGGTTTTTACCTTGTAATAGGAACCTGGAAGAACATTATCGTCTGGAAGCATTCTCTTTATGATCTTAATCATGGCATTGAAACTAGCATCAGTCATGTTGTACTCAGCTTTAATTGTTAGTAGCTCCGTAATGGCAGATAGGAGAGAAAATGATGTACAACCAGGCCATAATGTCTCCTCGGCCTTCTTTAACAATTTAAGAAACTCTGTGGACTCCCCATTGAATTCAGCCTTAAACCCCTCTGCAGAGGGATCAAAGTTCGGACCTGCCGCATCCGTAACCATCTGACATCGCTCCCGCACCCTATGTTAATTCGGGCAAATTAATGTCCAAATTAATTAGATGTTGTTCGTTGCAGTCGGATACGAGAGGTTAATCAAAAACCACTTTAATTAAATTCGAGTTAATTTCAAGCGGCAAATTTTTTTTTTACTTGGTGAAGTCCAAGGTCGATCTCAGGGAGGCAACTGTCTCCTTAGGTCAAATTTTAGCAATTATTCAAGCGTTGATTTTCAAGGAGTATTTTTTTTTGGTCTTTTTAATTCTTATGCAGACATGTGCAGACCAATCTTAGCCAATTTAACGTTAAATTTAATTGATGTATCAAATAAAGTCCAAAAATAATGAAAATTGGCCAGACAGTTATTTATGATGAAAATGACCTACACTAATTTTTTTGGAATTTTTCGATTTAAAATGAATTTACTGTGAATTAAATAGACAGACAGAGTGATTTTCAGAATTTAATTTTTAATAAATATCAAATCACAATTTTTCCAAGAACTAAAATTATCCTAGGTGGTTCTAATGATAAGGCACCTAGGAAAATTGACAGGACTTAAATTTACTGTGAAATGAATTTACTAAAATTAGTTTAAGAAAATCACTAAACAATTTATTTAGGCCTCGATGTGCGTGCAAATGCTATGAAATTTTTATGGTGTGTTAGAAATGGTGTCCTTAAACTACTGTGAATGTTTGATAATTTTTGAAGGCACAGATAATTAATTAAAAATCAAAAGGCATCACTGGGCAAAATATGTCAACAATGAACCAATTAATTCATTAATAATTCAAATAAGCCTACAAAAATCATACACGTGTACTGATAGGCAGAGGACAAAATTTCCAACAACATGCAATTTTTAGAATCTCAAAATGATGAACAATGTACTCTATGGACACGTGCAAACACAAGGGCGTAAATGCAATACTGGAAATTGAAACTTCAAAGATTAAACATGCTGACAGGGACTAAAATGCAATTACCGATAACATGCAGGACTTGTATGCAATGTATCCACGGAACACGTGCTCCTCACGTGGGGTCTGCTTCACAGGGGCCTTTTTGTAATTTCCATAAGCTTCAGGGGCGTCTGTGCAAATAGCCCAGGTCGCACGCGCTCCTCACGTGGCCGACCTAGGTTCGGAGGGCGTCGGAGGCTCGGAGCGAGGGTCGGGTCCTCTGGAGGTTTGGACTAGCCTCGGTGCAGCTTCGGGTCACCCGAGCCTAGGCTTGGGAGGCCGAGGCTCGGATGCGTTGACGTGGCGGCCTGAAGGCCCTTGGATCAAGATGATCCAAGGGATGTCGATGAAGATGCGTGGCGACTCGCGAGGCGTAGGATCAGAAGTGCGATGCACAGTCAAGGAAGGTCGCGGTGATGGAATACGTGGCAGAACGAGGGCCGTTCGATCGGATGATCGTACGGCAGCTGCTGCGTCGTCTCGAGTGGTCCTCCGCCACCTGCGGAGGAGAAGGCGGTGCTCCGGTGAGACTGGGCTCGCTCCGCCTCGGTCGCCAAGCGTAGATGGAGGACGTCTCGAGCTCCCAAGTAGCTCAGAAGCAGCGGGAGTGCACGGCGATGCCTCCGGTGGCCTCACGATCCTTGGAGATGTGCTGGAGCTCGGCGTTGATGAAGCTCGAAGGGATCTCCGGCGAGGTTCCGGCCAATGAATAACTTAGGACCTGCAAAGGGTTAATCGTATAGCCGAGGCGTGCAGGTGTTCGTGGAGGAGAGGTGAGTGACCGGCGAGGCCTACGGTGGAGTGAGGTGGTCCGGCGAACGAGCTCCGGCCAAATGGCGGAGCTGTTGGTCGGAGGAATGTGGTATGCGTCGTCGGAGCGTGCGGAAAGTGCTGCGAGAATCAGAGCTTCGACGCGAAGCTCGTCGAGGTGATTGGAAGGCGCGAGGATGGTCAACGACGGCGAATAAAAGCGGAGAAAAAGCAAGAAAAAGAAGAAGAAGATCAGAGAACGATGGAGGGAGTTACCTGGGAATTGGAGCTCAGCTGGGAGTTCCAGGGTCGTCGCTCGAGGGATCGGTAGGGTCCCGAGCTCGTGCAGCTGCTCGAGGGAGGCTGCGGCACGGCGGTGGCGGCCGTGGATCTCGCCGGAGTTGAATACCTGTCTTCGCTCGACAACTCAACAAATTGCTGTCACCAATAGGTAGCTTGGAGCTCGAGGAATCTCTCTGGAGTGGCGGATGGGGGTGAACGGTGCCGGTGGCTGGGTATTTATAGTGAGAAGTTGATGGGTTAGCTGGTGGACTGGCGAAGTTGGTGGCCGTCGTGGGGCGAGTATGGTGGAGATGGTGGTGTTTGAGGGAGATGGCGAGGGAGAGGGACGAGTGGAGGATGTCGTGGGGAGGTCAGCGGGCGTCTGCGGTGGTAGATGCGCTGCCAAGAATAGGAAGGGGGTGCGTGTTCCGCAAGGTCGAGATCGTGGGAGAGAGAGCGATCGGAGGTTGACGATGCAGCTCAACCGTTGGATCTGGAGATCCAACGGTGGAGGGCTAAAAGCGAGATGACGGGCCAGATTAGATCTGAGGCAATGCGATCGATGGAATCGGGTGCTGCCACGTGGCGTCATGTGGTCGCGGCGCTAACGGAGGGTAAAGATGGAGAGTGGAAGGTGATCGAACGGCTGAGGATAATGAGTGGGTTGAGTGGCTAAGATGCGAGATCCAGGGCGCGATCGAAGGACCCACAGTGCGCCACGTGTCAAGCTGTGGGCGCGGCGCTAATGGAGGGATCAGATGAAGCGCGGGGGAGATCTGACGGCAAGGAGAAGTGAAGCGCGTGGAAAGAACTGGACCGTTGGATCAAAAGCGAGATCCAACGGCGGAGGGCGCGGGCGGATGAGGCGATGGGCAGCGGGCCGCGTGGCGCAACCAGAGGGCGCCACGTGGCCTGCTATGAATGGCTGGAGAAAGAAACACGTGTAGAGAGAAGAGGAAGCCGAGTTTGGAAAAACTCAAAACATGAAAGTTGTAGATCTTCATGAGATCTACAAGTTTCATGTTGACCAAAAATGGAGATGAGGTCAAATATGATACATAAATACAAGGATACATAAATATACATGTGTAGTATACAAAAGGATCCAAAAACCCAAGTTTCTCATACAAGCTCCAATTTCAATGAAATCAGTCTCATTTTGAAGGTCTTTTAATGTGTAGTACTCTAAGAGTGAGTAGACCTAATTAGGGGTTTGTATGAGGGCTTTATGTATGTTTAAATGTACAAGGGTTCTCAAGATATTTGGGCTATTTACAAGGGTGGTTTTTGGCATTCTTCCCTCTACTATTAAGGAATATATACATATATTATAGAGAAGAAGTTATTTTGATGAAGAGGTATTTTACAGGGGATTTTTGGCTTCTTATTTACATGTAGATGAACTGCTAAAATGCATGAATTACGGATGCATGCATGAGTGTTATTTATGCAAGATAAAAGGAAATATGCCTCTATTTTCTCGGGAACAAGGCTCTATTTTTGACTTTTGGAGTGATGAATAACAGATTCATCAACCCCCTATACTTAAACCTTGCTCGTCCCCGAGCAACTAAATGAAATGCAAGAGTGAAATGGAATTGGGTTCCATACCAAGGTCATGAACAAAAGTTAAAAATAGAGCTAGACTTGACCTTTGGATTAATCATGTGTCGGAACCTTATCGGGATCTGAGTTTAAGACTTAACAGACTTCAAGTTCCACAAGTCTTCTATTCAAGACTCCTCAACTCGCCTAATCAGAACAAGTCTACATACACAAACCCTAATGACCATGAATCCTTTCATGCAGTGTAAGTGATAAATGACTCCCCACCTCAGAAGTAACAAAGAAACAATCTCCCCCAACCTGGTAACTCTAATGCCTCGGTCTAGCAACTCTTTCCTCGAGAAGCGGGGTATTCCCTTCTAAGTTCAAGTTCAACCGACTCAAGAAGAGGAGGAAGAAGTATAGACTTTTGGAAGCTCAGCCAGTGTAGCTAAGTCTCCCGCTGCAAGTAACATGGTGACCATAAGCTTTTGCTTTTCTTGACTACATATACTCCGGTGGGGTTATTAAATTTTCAATCCGACCCACCACTTTTTTGGAGTTCTTTTTGACATTTTTTTTCAACAAACATGCCTTTGTACATGATGCAGCATAGATATAAGAAATTTCCTCTTGAGCCAGTAGACTATCCCTCTTTTGAAGCTTTATTGCAACCCACTGCTTCTGTCTTTAGCCTTCATCACCACTAGTCCAAGTTGAGACGCACTTCCTTCACTAGAAGAAGAAGAGAGGTTCCGCCTAGAAGTACTACCCTCATATGCTACCCCAAGCTAAAGGAAACTGTCTCCTTATCACCTCATCCGTAGAGAGCCATGTGTAAAGTGCTGGTGCATGTTAAGCCATTGTCTCCAAGAGTCATGTGTGTGTTGTTAAGTGCTCTATTCAGGCTTGTCAAGATGACATATGAACATAGACTTGGAGACTTAAAGAATTAAGTCACCTGACCTGAAAAAATCTTAACTCCAGTTCCTATAAGGTTCCTCTGAAATTAGGTGGATTAAGGTCAAATCATTTCCATCCTCAATATCTGCTCACAACTTGGTCCAGAACCCACTAGCTTTTCACTTTGCATAAGCAACTTATGCAAATGAGATGAGATATCATGCTATGAAAATGCAAGACTCTTTTTATTATTATTTTTTTATGCAGAGATGATATGCAAGAGTAAATAAGAAGCCTATTTATTAAAGTTTTTTTTTTCGATTTTTACATACCCGTAATTATTGTAATATATATACAAAAATACGTGAAAGTACGAGCTATGGGTAAAGTATATATGTAATATATACACGCCCCCCTATACTTAGCGTGTGCTATGTCCTCAGAGCACTAAGAGCGAGGAAAAGACATAGCTCGTGCTAAGCGTAGGAGAGCCAAAGAGGTATAGAAATCATCTCGCCCCCCCTATACTTAGGCTATGGAAGCCTAAGTAGAGAAGAAGATCAAAAATGGGGCGGATGCGGGAAAGAAGAGAAATGAATGAGTATACAATGCGGGCATCGGTCCCCCCTATACTTAGGCGAAGGTCAGCCTAAGTATAGGTAGGAAATGAGTATGAGGACCAATGTGATCTGGAGAATGTACAGTGAACCGACTTAGGTGACCCTTTCCCCTATACTTAGGATCTGGTTATCCTAAGTATAGTCTAAGATAGTGATCTGATGAGGCGGGGATGGGTTACTAAAGTCGCGGGAGAAAGGGTAGGTTGTACAAGAATGATGATATATACAGATGAATCGGTCTGAATCTTTCGAGATGCTGCGGATGGCTGGAGTTCACTGCTGCAAGGTCTCATACGCGGCTTGATGTGAATCTGCTGTATCTGTCTCGCGCATGAATACAATCTCCTTGACATGGACTAACTGCTCATTAGATTCGACGAAGCGTTTCAACAGCTGCCCATTCACTAGGAATGTCGGTGCGTCATCTGCGAGATCTGAGATCTCGACACATCCACTATCATGCACCGTACGGACGACAAATGGTCCCGTCCACTTAGACTTCAACTTGCCTTGGAAAATCTTCAGCCTAGCATTGAACAACCATACCTTCTGTCCAGGAACAAAGGTCTTTCGTCTGATATATCTATCATGCCAACGCTTCACCTTGTCCTTGTACACCAAACTGTTGTCGTATGCTCGGTTTCTGACTTCCACAAGCTCATTCAGATCCATGTCTCTCTGTTTCTGACCCAGGTGTGTGTTCCAGTTGACCTTCTTTATTGCCCATTCTGATTTGTGAACTAACTCTGCGGGCAAATGGCACGGCTTTCCGAATACCATTCGGAATGGGGAGGTGCCTAACGGTGTCTTGTAAGCTGTCCTATACGCCCAGAGGACTTGATCCAAGATCTGAGACCAGTCCTTCCTGTCCGGGCGGACAAGCTTTTGCAATATGGTTTTCACCTCCCTATTCGACACCTCAGCCATACCATTGGTTTGTGGGTGGTAAGGACTCGCGACACGGTGTTCGATGCCGTAGTCCTTCAGGAGTTTCTTCACCTCCCGATTCACAAAGTGGCTACCCCCGTCTGATATCATCATTTTGGGGATCCCGAACCTAGAGATTATGTTCTCTCTGATGAATTTACAGACAGTCCTGCTGTCTGCGGCTCGGGTCGGGATAGCCTCCACCCATCTGGATAGGTAGTCTACCGCAAGAAGGATGTATTCAAACCCGTGGCTGACAGGGAATGGGCCCATGAAATCGATGCCCCAGGCGTCAAAGACATCACAAATGATGACCGGCTGCATTGGCATCTCATCCTTGGAACCAACGGTTCCTCCCATTCTCTGGCAAACTGGGCACGACTTCGCGAAGGTGGTGGCATCGCGAAACAGAGTCGGCCAGTAGAAGCCACACTGAAGTACCTTCCATGCGGTCCTCTTCCCGGAGTGGTGTCCTCCTGCCTCTAAGCTATGGCATAAAGAAAGGACACTCTGGTATTCCTCCTGAGGAATACAACGTCTCCAGACACAATCCGGTCCTTCAAAGAAAAGGATCGGATCCTCCCAATGGTAGTGTCTAGCGTCCGACTTTAGTCGGTCGATTTGGCTCTTGGGCCAATCTTCGGGAACTTTCTTGGAGACAAGATAATTCACGATATTGGCGTACCACGGGAGTGAGTCGATAACAAAAATCGACTCGTCAGGGAAGGAGTCTCGAATTGGTGAAACCTCGGAAGTATTAAGATCTTCGAGACGAGAAAGATGATCGGCCACTACGTTCTTCTTACCAGGTTTATCACGGATATCCAAATCAAACTCCTGGATAAGTAAAATCCAACGAAGAAGACGCGCCTTCGCGTCCTTCTTCTCCATCAGGTATCGAAGTGCCGTATGGTCTGTGAACACGGTTACCTTGGATCCGATTAAGTGGGATCTGAATTTGTCCAAGGCAAACACTACCGCAAGCATTTCCTTTTCGGTAACTGTATAGTTACGCTGAGCAGAATCAAGCACTTTGCTTGCGTAGTGAATTGCAAATGGGACGCCATCTCTTCTTTGTCCCAATACAGCCCCAACAGCATAATCTGAGGCATCCGTCATGATCTCAAAAGGTAGAGACCAATCTGGGGCTTGTAAAATGGGTGCATCCATGATCATTCCTTGTAAAAGCTTAAAGGCCTCAAGACATTTGTGATCTACAATAAACTCCGTGTCTTTGCCTAAAAGCTCAGTTAGCGGTCAGGCAATCTTGGAAAAATCCTTGATGAATCTTCGATAAAATCCGACATGCCCAAGGAACGACCGCAACTGCTTTACGTTGGTTGGTGGCTGGAGTCGTCTGATCACGTCCACCTTGGCAGGGTCAACCTCCATTCCTCTCTTGGAGATGACATGCCCCAACACTATGCCCTCCGTCACCATGAAGTGACTTTTCTCCCAGGAGAGCACCAGATTGACCTCACAACATCTTTTGAGGACTCGGTCCAGATTCCTAAGGCAGGAATCAAAAGAGTCGCCGTGGACCGAGAAGTCATCCATGAAGACTTCCAGGAATTCGCCGACCATTTCGGCGAATACAGCAATCATGCACCTTTGAAAAGTACCTGGAGCATTGCAAAGCCCAAAGGGCATGCGCCTGAAAGCATAGGTACCAAAGGGGCATGTGAACGTGGTCTTTTCCTGGTCCTCCGGAGCTATGGCCACTTGATTGTAGCCCGAGAACCCATCAAGGAAGCAGAAGAATTCTTTTCCCGCTAATCTTTCTAAGATCTGATCAATGAATGGTAGAGGGAAATGATCCTTCTTTGTCGCGGCATTTAAGCGTCTGTAATCCACACAAACGCGCCATGACGTGGGTATTCTCGTCACGATCTCCTCTCCGTCCTCGTTGGTGGTTGTCTGAATTCCCGTCTTTTTCGGGACAACATGGATTGGGGCCACCCACTTAGAGTCGGAGATTGGGTAAATGAAACCCGCGTCGCGCCATTTTTCTATCTCTTTTTTCACCACTTCTCGTAAATTTGGATTCAACCGGCGTTGGAATTCCCGAGAGGGTTTGGCTTCATTCTCCAAGTAAATATGGTGTGAACACAGAGCGGGATTTATCCCATGGAGATCGGAAATGCTCCAGCCTATTGCCTTGCGGTTTTTCTCCAGGATCTCTAGCAAGCGAGATTCCTGCTCCTCGGTCAATTGCGAACTGATAATGACCGGAAATTTCTTGTCTTGGCCCGCAAGGAAGGCATATAGTGTTGTGGGAAGAGGTTTGAGCTCAGGTATAGTGTGGTCATCTAAGAAGTCTAGCTCAATCTGATCTGGTTTGGTGTTGGAAGTGGCTGGATCATTTTCTGTAACAGCTGCCACCAAGCGCGGCTCTGGAGTCGGATCGTCAAAATTTTCCATACAATCGGCAAACGCCTCGTCCGACTCGTCATCCTCATCTTCCGATTGTCCTAAGGATGTAAGGACTGACAGGCCCCATTGGGCCTCTACGTCATCGAAGATGTAGGGCGATGCAGGTTCAGAGCTGTACTCGTTCCTCAGAATCTCGCAGACTGACTGGATCATCTTCAGAGGAGATGGACACATTAATGCTGGCTGGGTTTTGTCTCCATGGCCCAACTACGTCTACATATTCACAGTCTGTCTCGGTAGAAGAGTACTCGGTGCTGGATTCGGAGTCCGGTCTCTGCCATCTCGTCTGCTTCATCTCCAATTCCTCATCTCCGCCGGGAGTTTGGAACTGAATCTTCCCAGTTTTATAATCAAATAAGGCCCCCGCAGTTCTGAGGAAGGGTCTACCTAAAATGATCTGGGAATCTCTCCAATTACGAGGGGTTTCCATATCCAGGACAGTAAAGTCCACCATGTATTCCTGCCCCTCGACTCTGATCACAATGTTCCTTAACTCTCCTTAGGACCTCTTAGTGGATTTGTCAGCAAATTGCAGAATAGCTCTAGATTTCCTAAGAGGTCCGAGATTAAGCCGCTCATAGAGGGCCGTGGGCATTAAGTTAATTGAGGAACCATTGTCCAGGAGAGTGCGTGCAAACGCAATGTCATCAACATGACTCACTACATAGTGTGCACCCATGTCTCTTCGTTTCCGAGGAAACGAGTTCTTTATTGCACAAGTCGTGGCTACTGATAGAACGTGTTTCTCAACACGGCTTTTGGTCTTCCTGCTAACCCTAGTAGGTGTGCATCTCACCTTAAGGTATTTTTGGAATGCAGGGGTTATTTCCACGAACTTGTCAAAAGGGATTGTGACCTTGATGTGTTTATTACAAAATTCAGCCATCTCAGGGTCATCTTTTTGGATTTTTTGGATTTTCTTCTTTCCACCCTTAAGAGCTTGGGGGAAAGGGATTATTAACTCAGGTTCTGGAACTGAAAGATTTTCATTAGCTGCTGGAACTGAGTTCTGAACAAGACTCTGACTCGGACTTTTACACAGACTCTGACTCGGACTCTGACAAACAGGAAAATGCTTGGGCGAAACCGGTGGTGCTTCTTCCGCTTCTTCTGGATGGTCCTCCTCAGATGGAGGTGCGGGCTCATCGGTATCGTCTGACTCAAAGTGGATGCGGGAATGCTGCTTCGAGGACTCAGATGTCCTCTTCTTCTGTTGGGGATGGTGGTGGGGATGCTCCTCCTCTTCTTCCTCCGAATTCTCCTCAGGTAGATTCTCGGAGGTTCCTTCCTTTTGTGCCCGTGCCCGATCAGGTATGGTCACGGTCCTTCCGCTCCTGAGGGACATATGATTAACATTATCGTACGAAAGGATCTCATGTTCAGATAGATAATTATCTGAATAATATACCTGATCCCGAGGTCGGTTCTGGCCCTGGTGCATGCTGTTCGGATTGGCTTGAACCTGTGCGGGAATTGGGGTCCTTGGCGCCATTTGTTGGTCTTGGGCACGAGAAACCCGATTGATGTCGGTTCTCATATCCAAGTAATCATTTTGTATCTGTTGGACCCTATCAGACAGGGTCTGGATTGCCAAGGTGAGTGACTCCAATTCGGTGGGCTGGGCTTGCTGCGGTGTTGATGCCGTCCTATATTGGCCCTGCTGGCCATGCCGATACTGCTGCTGGTGAGACGGTGCTGGCCCCTGCTGGTAGGTGCGCTGCTGTGGCTGGTATCCATGATCTGGCCTGGACTGGTATAGCGGGACTGTGACGGGCCTGGTCTCTTGGTAGACCGGTGCGGGGCGGTGCGCCTGATCCTTCCCCATCTCGATTTGCCGGACTAGCGGGTCCCGGCTATACCAAAGCCCGTTAATCTCGTATACAGGCGGAGGCTCCTCATATTCCGTTTCCACTGGTGGGGGTGCATGATGGTTCGGCTGGGTATAAGTTTGATCCCAGCTACTCTGAGACCCCGGTGCCTGTTCCTGTACAAGATGGACTCGGTGTATAGGTACAGGTGGTGCAGAAGGGGTGGGTAGCTTAATCTTAGCTACCTTTTCAGAGAGTTCCTCCACTTTCTTGGGAAGGCTTGAAAGAGACTCCATCTCCGCGACTCTCTTGTAGATCTGCTCGACCATGGTAATCTTGTCGGCGATCATCCCCATGCTGGGGATAAGGTCCTCAGTCAGATCTGCAACAGCCCTTCTAGTTGTCTCATTGGATAGGATTGAGGGAGACAACTGATAGGCCCTTGTGGCCTGTGACCTGCCGGTTTCTGCCATCTGCTCTAGGATCTTCCATGCAGCATGCTCATTTTTGTTCAGATAGCTTCCTCCACAGGCGGCACTGACTAACCCCTGCATTTCTGGGGTTAAACCACAGATCAAGGTCTGGACTAAGATCGCCTTTGAAATGCCGTGGCAGGGGCATTTCTGTACTAAGTCATTGAACCTGTCCCAAGCCTCATGGAACGGTTCGCAGGCTCCTTGAGCGAAGCTGGCGATCTTTGTTCTCATCTGATTAGTTCTACTGAGAGGGTAGAACTTCTTCAAGAAAAGGTCCTTGAACTGCATCCAAGTGGTACATACCACCCCTAAATTTTTCAGCCAATGAGCAGCCTTATCACCTAAGGCAAAAGGGGTGGCCTTCAGCCGAATATAATCTTGGCCAACATTGGGATGGCTAAGATTGTTGCAAACCAACTCGAAGTCACGGAGGAAAGTGTATGGTTCTTCATTAAGATTTCCGTTGAACTTCGGAAGCAGACTAAGAAAGTGGGGCTTCAACTCAAATGCCTGGGCGGGAACTGCGGGTGCCAACCAGTTCTGAATCTCGTTCTCCGCCGGGTTATAGGTATCGACCATTGGTCGGTCGATTCCTTCTGTTGCTATGATTTGTCCCATCCGTGCAGTGAGATCTGCATTCCTCTGTTCGGCATCAGCGAGGCGGGCAAGAATCTGTTTAATTTGTTCCTCATCTGGTGGAACTTTAGGCGGCATCTCGTCCTCTAGTTCTGGGGATTGGAAAATAAGACCGGTGTTAGAGGGCAAATCAAGGAAGGGATTACCGAAGCAATGATCTTCCTCGGTCATCTCGGAGGAGATAAAAGGGTTGGTTTGAGAGTAACCACCCTGAGCATGTGGGAACCAGGATTCAAGAGGGTCATGAGTCCTGGGTGGTCCAAGGTGCGCTCGGACCGAGGAAGACGAGTTACTTGGGGGACTCATAGAGAGATCAGTAAATAGTGCGTCGAGATCTCCCCAATCACTCATCTTGAAGGGGGAAGAAGATAGGATTTTACTCCTACCTGAAGCAAGCAACAAGAACAATCCAAGACCCTGGGTTCACACTCAACACAGTGAAGGACTCAAAGTTGAGTCCAATTTATCTTGTAGTTTTTAAGTGTGATATTCAAGCAAAAATAGCAAGGATTACGCGGCCTAGAGGAAAGTCGGCTTAGAGCCGGATGCGTCTTCCCTGTTTATCCTGTCGCCTAAGATACCGTCGATCCTTCCTTTCTTTGCTCCTATCCGGAGTGGGGACTCAATGACGTGCCCCTATCTACCTGCACTGAGGCGGAGGCTGACAAAGCTTTTAGGCCTTGTCGCAGAGTACCGCTGGTTCGCCCCTATCTACCTGTGAAGGCGGAGGCTACTTGGTACTTGTCAATGAGTTTAAAAGTATCCCACTCGTGATAATTGCTAAGATCAGTTGGCTCGTGATATGGAAGGCGGGGATTTGGGCTCTGCCTTAAGGTGTTCACACACACTCAAGTACCCTCACTCAGCCTGAATACAAGATCGGGGATTAATCTCCCGCAAACAATTTTCAGATTTTATTCTCTTTTTTTTGGTCAATACTGTTAGCAGTCCCGATTTTTAAAGTTAAGTTATCACTTTAATTAGTCCACCACAAAGCACGCCTATCGGTCAGTCCCAATTTCCTGTTTAATTTAAGTGAGAAAATCAGAGGGAGAAATCGAGAAAAGCCGATGCACGAAAAATCGATGATGCTATGCCGAGTAGAGAATACTTACAGTGATCCCTTCGCTTTTTTATGCAGGATGCAATACAGAATTGAAAACTTTACTCTACATGCAAATGCAAGCGATGAAAAGCCGCTCCTAAACAGGCAGTTCTATTAGCGTGAAGAACAGTTTAATTTGAACTAAGTCCTGCGGTCTAGGTGCGTCTTTTATGTGTAATGTGTGGTCCTATTGATTACGAGCACAAATAAGTCCTAGAGTGGCTCGAGGAGCCGCTAGTGCAAGCTAAATTACAATTCACCCACACAGCACACGGGACACAGTTCCACTATCTTTACACACGCGAGATCTCAAACGGGAACCGCTGGAAATGATGCGAGAAGAAAATGTGGAAATACAATGAGATTACAGGTTCCCTCAAATCACTCAAACAAATTCAAATGCGTGTTCCTCGAAGCGTCTTCGACTCCGGTGTCCCTCGCACAAAAACAAGTTGAGGTCAGATCAAGAACGACACAAAAATGCAGAAATTTACAAGACAGAGAAATATTCACAAGAAAAACCGGGGGTCAGACTACCCGGGGAAGGAAAATCAAACACTCAAAATTTTGCTAAAATTTATCCTAAGCCGTGCCTCCCCGGCAACGGCGCCATTTTGACATCGCTCCCGCACCCTATGTTAATTCGGGAAAATTAATGTCCAAATTAATTAGATGTTGTTCGTTGCAGTCGGATACGAGAGGTTAATCAAAAACCACTTTAATTAAATTCGAGTTAATTTCAAGCGGCAAATTTTTTTTTTACTTGGTGAAGTCCAAGGTCGATCTCAGGGAGGCAACTGTCTCCTTAGGTCAAATTTTAGCAATTATTCAAGCGTTGATTTTCAAGGAGTATTTTTTTTTTGATCTTTTTAATTCTTATGCAGACATGTAGAGACCAATCTTAGCCAATTTAACGTTAAATTTAATTGATGTATAAAATAAAGTCCAAAAATAATGAAAATTGGCCAGACAGTTATTTATGATGAAAATGACCTACACTAATTTTTTTGGAATTTTTCGATTTAAAATGAATTTACTGTGAATTAAATAGACAGACAGAGTGATTTTCAGAATTTAATTTTTAATAAATATCAAATCACAATTTTTCCAAGAACTAAAATTATCCTAGGTGGTTCTAATGATAAGGCACCTAGGAAAATTGACAGGACTTAAATTTACTGTGAAATGAATTTACTAAAATTAGTTTAAGAAAATCACTAAACAATTTATTTAGGCATCGATGTGCGTGCAAATGCTATGAAATTTTTATGGTGTGTTAGAAATGGTGTCCTTAAACTACTATGAATTTTTGATAATTTTTGAAGGCACAGATAATTAATTAAAAATCAAAAGGCATCACTGGGCAAAATATGTCAACAATGAACCAATTAATTCATTAATAATTCAAATAAGCCTACAAAAATCATACACGTGTACTGATAGGCAGAGGACAAAATTTCCAACAACATGCAATTTTTAGAATCTCAAAATGATGAACAATGTACTCTATGGACACGTGCAAACACAAGGGCGTAAATGCAATACTGGAAATTGAAACTTCAAAGATTAAACATGCTGACAGGGACTAAAATGCAATTACCGATAACATGCAGGACTTGTATGCAATGTATCCACGGAACACGTGCTCCTCACGTGGGGTCTGCTTCACAGGGGCCTTTTAGTAATTTCCATAAGCTTCAGGGGCGTCTGTGCAAATAGCCCAGGTCGCACGCGCTCCTCACGTGGCCGACCTAGGTTCGGAGGGCGTCGGAGGCTCGGAGCGAGGGTCGGGTCCTCTGGAGGTTTGGACTAGCCTCGGTGCAGCTTCGGGTCACCCGAGCCTAGGCTTGGGAGGCCGAGGCTCGGATGCGTTGACGTGGCGGCCTGAAGGCCCTTGGATCAAGATGATCCAAGGGATGTCGATGAAGATGCGTGGCGACTCGCGAGGCGTAGGATCAGAAGCGCGATGCACGGTCAAGGAAGGTCGCGGTGATGGAATACGTGGCAGAACGAGGGCCGTTCGATCGGATGATCGTACGGCAGTTGCTGCGTCGTCTCGAGTGGTCCTCCGCCACCTGCGGAGGAGAAGGCGGTGCTCCGGTGAGACTGGGCTCGCTCCGCCTCGGTCGCCAGGCGTAGATGGAGGACGTCTCGAGCTCCCAAGTAGCTCAGAAGCAGCGGGAGTGCACGGCGATGCCTCCGGTGGCCTCACGATCCTTGGAGATGTGCTGGAGCTCGGCGTCGATGAAGCTCGAAGGGATCTCCGGCGAGGTTCCGGCCAATGAATAACTTAGGACTTGCAAAGGGTTAATCGTATAGCCGAGGCGTGCAGGTGTTCGTGGAGGAGAGGTGAGTGACCGGCGAGGCCTACGGTGGAGTGAGGTGGTCCGGCGAACGAGCTCCGGTCAAATGGCGGAGCTGTTGGTCGGAGGAATGTGGTATGCGTCGTCGGAGCGTGCGGAAAGTGCTGCGAGAATCAGAGCTTCGACGCGAAGCTCGTCGAGGTGATTGGAAGGCGCGAGGATGGTCAACGACGGCGAATAAAAGCGGAGAAAAAGCAAGAAAAAGAAGAAGAAGATCAGAGAACGATGGAGGGAGTTACCTGGGAATTGGAGCTCAGCTGGGAGTTCCAGGGTCGTCGCTCGAGGGATCGGTAGGGTCCCGAGCTCGTGCAGCTGCTCGAGGGAGGCTGCGGCACGGCGGTGGCGGCCGTGGATCTCGCCGGAGTTGAATACCTGTCTTCGCTCGACAACTCAACAAATTGCTGTCACCAATAGGTAGCTTGGAGCTCGAGGAATCTCTCTGGAGTGGCGGATGGGGGTGAACGGTGCCGGTGGCTGGGTATTTATAGGGAGAAGTTGATGGGTTAGCTGGTGGACTGGCGAAGTTGGTGGCCGTCGTGGGGCGAGTATGGTGGAGATGGTGGTGTTTGAGGGAGATGGCGAGGGAGAGGGACGAGTGGAGGATGTCGTGGGGAGGTCAGCGGGCGTCTGCGGTGGTAGATGCGCTGCCAAGAATAGGAAGGGGGTGCGTGTTCCGCAAGGTCGAGATCGTGGGAGAGAGAGCGATCGGATGTTGACGATGCAGCTCAACCGTTGGATCTGGAGATCCAACGGTGGAGGGCTAAAAGCGAGATGACGGGCCAGATTAGATCTGAGGCAATGCGATCGATGGAATCGGGTGCTGCCACGTGGCGTCATGTGGTCGCGGCGCTAACGGAGGGTAAAGATGGAGAGTGGAAGGTGATCGAACGGCTGAGGATAATGAGTGGGTTGAGTGGCTAAGATGCGAGATCCAGGGCGCGATCGAAGGACCCACAGTGCGCCACGTGTCAAGCTGTGGGCGCGGCGCTAATGGAGGGATCAGATGAAGCGCGGGGGAGATCTGACGGCAAGGAGAAGTGAAGCGCGTGGAAAGAACTGGACCGTTGGATCAAAAGCGAGATCCAACGGCGGAGGGCGCGGGCGGATGAGGCGATGGGCAGCGGGCCGCGTGGCGCAACCAGAGGGCGCCACGTGGCCTGCTATGAATGGCTGGAGAAAGAAACACGTGTAGAGAGAAGAGGAAGCCGAGTTTGGAAAAACTCAAAACATGAAAGTTGTAGATCTTCATGAGATCTACAAGTTTCATGTTGACCAAAAATGGAGATGAGGTCAAATATGATACATAAATACAAGGATACATAAATATACATGTGTAGTATACAAAAGGATCCAAAAACCCAAGTTTCTCATACAAGCTCCAATTTCAATGAAATCAGTCTCATTTTGAAGGTCTTTTAATGTGTAGTACTCTAAGAGTGAGTAGACCTAATTAGGGGTTTGTATGAGGGCTTTATGTATGTTTAAATGTACAAGGGTTCTCAAGATATTTGGGCTATTTACAAGGGTGGTTTTTGGCATTCTTCCCTCTACTATTAAGGAATATATACATATATTATAGAGAAGAAGTTATTTTGATGAAGAGGTATTTTACAGGGGATTTTTAGCTTCTTATTTACATGCAGATGAACTGCTAAAATGCATGAATTACGGATGCATGCATGAGTGTTATTTATGCAAGATAAAAGGAAATATGCCTCTATTTTCTCGGGAACAAGGCTCTATTTTTGACTTTTGGAGTGATGAATAACAGATTCATCAACATCTCAACAAAAGAGTTGTCTGGAGTCTATGATCTCTCTTGGTATGTTGTTCGACTTTCTCCATGTGCATACCAACATGTGTAATCATCAAGAAAACCCTTCTTGCATAAGTGTTCTGCCACAACATCCCTAAATTGCTTCTTCATCAATCCACATTGAATGCATGGGCAAATTATCTTGCCGCCTAAATCAACTATTATGTCTCCTTGGGCATAAGCAAAATTAAGAAAGCCCTCCACACCTAGTAGGAAGGGCATGCAAACAGATCCATTAACTAAGCGGTTATACATCCAATCTCTTGTTGCACGCATTGCTCTACCTACAATGAAACCAAAACATGTAATAAGTCACATAGTTTGATATAATGGAAACTTATGTCTACCTGAACTCTATTTCTGCTGGAATATTTGTAGTGGAGAATCAAGGATCCAGGGACACGACATATTTGCATTATGCATTCTTTTTCCATTACTGCTAACGAGATCTCTGATGCCAAAGTGTGTGAAAGAGGTTTTGCTTTTTTTGTCGTCGCTCAGAAGTCAGGGTACTGCTGGGACTTTGTTATGCAACTAAATACATTGCTGTTAATCAATGGAGAACAGCAATGGAAACACTTATATATTATCTGATATAAGTGTTTTCTAGATGGCTACTACTTGATCTTCTTTCTCGTACATAATGGAAACATCAATGGAGAGGAGAGTTGGAGGGGCCATGCCGATGGTGGGGTCCTTTTTGGTGGATGTCCTCTGATTTTAGACCCTTCCCCATTTATGGTTCCCTCTCTAACCCTTATATTTTTGCAACTTTTACATTTCTACTCCGGGAAAACATGCTAAAAACATTTTAGACCTTCCTCATTACCTATTTGCACTGCAACCCCTGTAGAACTTCTATGGTTTTATGAATACGTGTGTTTGTGTATTTTAAATTCATGTGTCAAATTATTTTGCATTCAGGATTTAAGGATTGATATACAATACAAATCTTTTAAAAGTTCAATGAAGATATATCATTGGGAATTGATTTGTCCCTCATCTAACCTAATACCATGTTCCGTCGAGTTAGGCATCGTTGGGATGGTAAAGATTTATAAGCTGACGAGTATCTACAATTTTCAGCAATAGGCATAGATTTGTGTAGAACATATCGTTGTTTCATAACCCATACATCCTGGTGTGAACCCCTAGGACCTCGACCACGTGTGATAGTCATTTCCTATATACATACACAACCTCATTACTCAAATAATTTCAAAATAAGAAATATTTGTGGTGTCTCATACTCAAATAATCACCAAAAGAAGAACATATGCTATTCACCCTTACATTATCCTCTAATGGTCAAAACCTCATTTACTGTAATTTTTTGGATCATAGTTTAGGCATGTTCCAAATTATTTTTTAAAGGAGCTTTTGCTAAATGTTGGAAAATGTTATATGAAACTCTTAATAAAGAGATTGGACATTGTCTGTACTCTTAACATCAGTGAATATTGGTTTCTGTTATGCTAAGTTCATACTAGGTTTCTCTATGCAATGCAAGTTGGTTTCAAGTTGGAGATTACCATAAGCTTCATCCCCTCACTCGTTAATGCAAATAAATCTGTGGTGGTTGGAACAGATCATTGATGCAATGGGAGTCAAAGTCGGAACGTCTATTAAAGTACTAGTGAAATGAGCAAATAACACAACAACCCTCACCGTAATACCAGAAGAGGCGAATATTTGATGATGCTTAGTTACAGATAAGTTTTTTTTAACGTTGAGCATAAATCTTATGTTGCAGAACCAAAGAAACCATTCCTTTCCACTCTCATAAGAGGATCTAGATCTCGTAAAGGAGTCCTAAATATCCACTCACAGCCATATGAGTCCTTGCATAGACTCCTTTGTCATGTTGGAAGTCCCTCTTTCCATTAAAGTCATTTCTCCCTCCTTGTGTCCGAACATATTTAACCTTGAAGTGCCCACATAACTATATAAAATCTTCTTAAATTGTAGCATCATGAGACCAACATTATAAATGGTGTTCATAGCTCCCAATTGTATACCCTCATTAACCTGCCACCCACCCCATCCCAACTCTCTTCTATAACCGGAAGAGAATGCAATTTTTTCACATTTTAGATAAATATGTTGCCAGCGCGCGAAGCCCATCTTATATGAAATATCCCGTGCTCTTGGTTAGCTTCTTATCTTTGGAACACTATATATCCTTTTTTAGCACCACCAGTTTTATCGACTTGTCACGCTCACGAACTATTGCAATTTTTAATAGAAGGTTCATGCAAGTGGTTTCTTCACTGGGATGTACTTATATTAGAGTTGCTCGTGTTGAAAGCAACATGTTAATGTTGGATGACGAGATATGATTGTAAGATTTTGAGTCAGAATGACTACTATTAGCATTTTTAACTGATTCGTTCTTTTTGCTAAAATCATTGTATCTACTTATGGATTACCGTATTTCTAATGTTGGATACTATACACAACAACTCATTATTTAGTTTTTGCAGATTTGTATATTCCCATTAACATGCGTATAACACAAACAACACAAGTAAACCTTCATAGGACAAAACACAAAACTATTAAAGGTTAAGTGGTCAACTAATTCAAATAATTTGATTCATATAAGAGGAGTTATGATTCTTCTTACTAAAGATGATGAGGCCGTGGAGAGCGCCGGAGGGCCTAACGTAGGGAGAGCGGCGGAGCGGCGGAGGCCTTCGCGTCGGTCGCACGAAGGCTATGCTAGAGGGACAGGTGCACGGGAGGAAGAGGGTCGTGCGAGAGGGAGGGGTTGGGGGCTTCGATTTGGGGGGATGGGTGGTGGAGAAGAGAGAGGTCAAGGGAGGGAGACGGCTAGGGTTGGAGGGAGGACACGTTTGGGTGGAAGGGGGTTTGCGGGAGGGAGGGAATAGGGTTTTGGGGGGAGGGGGCGGCAAGGAAATTTTTTGGTAAAAAATTTCACCCAAAAACAGCTACTACATTGCGACAGCATCATGGTAGCAACGTAGTGGCAGACATTTACTACTACAAGCAGCGTCTACATGTAGTCGCAATATTCGCATATGAATATAGCTACTACAATGTGGTAGTATGGTAATCGCAAAATAGTAGTAATATAGTTTGCGACTACATTACCACCAACCGTAGTAGCAAAATTCTGGTCGCAAAAACAACATTTTCTTGTAGTGGAACCGGAAGATATGAGCTCACTCATGAGGTATTGGGACTGATCAAATTCCATGCATGGTCGTCATGCTTTGGAAGCATGACATGAATTTGAAGGTAAGATGTATGCTTTGGGAAAGCATATGATCTATACCAATTCTCAATGACCAAGATTGAGAAACTTAATGATCAAACCCTGAATATGACATTATAAAAGTGATCTATATCTTCAGGATGATCATAGGTCTTCCAGTATGCAGGATGTACAGGTATTGGGAATACCTGAGGTTGATGTGATCATAAACGGTTGTATAACCATGATGCTTCCATTCCGAGAGAGTGATGAAACATGTTTGGATTTTAGTGACTCATCTCAATAGAGAAGTGACCTAATCTTAGTCCATTTATTGGACATTGGTCTGAATAAGATTCAGATGCAATGAGAAGATTAGGTCTACGGTCTTGATTTGATCAAGCATCTGTGGGAGGTCCATGAGATCTGGATTTGAGATGTGATCTCAGCATCCAAGTTACTATACGTAGAACAATACAATCGCCCTGTCCTTATCTCCAAGTATCTGCGGAGAAATCGCATTATTCTTGAAGGGGTTCAAGAATAATTCCATAAATCTAAGCATCAAAGAATTGATGATTAAATGTGATTTAATCATCTTGATGTGTGTGTGGAAATTATCCAATATAATTAAATGTGATTTAATTATTGTGGATAAGAATAATGTGGATAGAAATATCCAATTATTAATAATATATTATAAATATGATTTATAATGTATTAGAGAGAGCTAATTATAATTTATATTTTTTAATTAATTATTAATGTGTATTGGATACACATTGTGTAATTAATTGAAAATGTAAATTATATTTTATTTTGGGTTGTGAATGTGATTCACAAATTTCCAATGGTAAGATTGCAATATTCTCAAAATTAATTGTGAATTATTTTTGATGAATAAATCACAACAAAAGTTGTTGGAAAAATAATGGAGATTTCCATGGAGATTTGCAATCTCATGAGATTTCATGAGATTGCCTCCACATGGAATCATGTGGACGGCTACCAAGTCGTACTTGGAATTGGTGGCCGCCCACCATGATTAACATGGTGATGTAATCTCCATGTTTATTCTCTCCTTATTTGGTTGGTTTAATTTAGGATTGATTTATATTTGATTTGTCAAATATATTTGATCTAAATTAAATCGTAATTTGTTGGCTTTTACCAACAACAATCTTGGCCATTGGATTGAATATAAATCAATCTCATCCATTGATTTTATATGTTCCATGGATTGAGATCCATGGATCCCAAAACCCTATAAATAGAGAGGCATACCATGCTCTCTAGGGCTATGCAATTTTGGAGCACATCTCTCTCTCTCTCTCTCATTTCTCTCACACCTCAACTCTCTCTTTCTCTCTTTGGTGGCTGTCCACCAAAACCCTAGAGGAGATATTCGTCGTCGCCTTCGCCACCGCGCCGTTACTTCGACGTTCTTCGGTTCTCTGTCTTCTTGGAGTGCTACACTCACGAAGAGGATGTTTGATCTCGTACGACGAGATCAGGAGTTCACCGTGCTTGGATCATCTTGTTGGATTGCGAGGATCATGCGGTTCATCACCGCGCTCGCAAGTGTCTTCTCCGATGATCGGACATGAGACATGAGATCTCTTTTCTTAGAGACTAGATCAACCACGCTTCAAGAGGTATTCCTTTATACGTGTTGTGGTTCTAGATGAAACGATCCGAGAATCGTTCTTGGATCATGTGGTTTCATCGCATGAAAATTTTTTAAATTCCGCTGTACAACAACTAGTACGACTAGTCATTCTGCGTCGTATTCGATACGACGATCACACTTCCGTGATGTAATTAGGGTAATACCATATCATTCAAGAGAGAGAGGGAATGAGTGGGGGGAGAGAGAATACAATGAGAGAGAAATAGAAAGAGGCAAGAGTGAGGGGGAGAGAATATGGAGAGAGAGAGAGAGAAAGAGAGAGCAAGTAAGGAGAGAGAGAAAGTGAAAAGAGAAAGAGAGGAGCACATGTTTGCATGGAGAGAGGAGAGATAACAATGGATGGAGAGGAGGGGAGAGAGGGAAACAGTGTGTGTGGGAGTAGATGGGGAAAGATAGGGGTGCCATGTGTCAGTATAAGGGAGAGTGATGAGAAAACCCACTATTAGTAGTAGGTATAGATATTACACTTGGAGTTACACCCTCCCTTATGAGTTCCTTGGATAAATTTTACTTCAATATTAAGTCTTGTTATTGTCACATTACATTTGGTAGAATCCTTGATGTGGCTTACAAAATATACTCAAAATCCAAGAACTCCTTCTCGAATTGGTTATTTTGCTTGCCTTTTCTTCAAGAGAAAAAATCTTGACTCAAGATATGCTAAAGTCAATGGTCACTGGACTTGCCACCATTTGTTATCTTTATCATCAAGGTGAGGAATAAATTGAGCATTACTTATTCAGTTATTTGGGTGTACCCATCTACATAACATCCTTAGCCTTATGCAAATACAACTTTTATTTAATATGGTAGATGGTAAAGGTAATTCTTATCACCTACACATTCTTGTTTGTTCGCCTTTGGCACTTATGTCGTTTGCTAAAACTTGGCTTGAAAGGTACTGGATATGTTGGGATGATCAATCCCTTCTACTTTATGTGGTTTTCTTACTATTGGATTTCTATTTTTTTCTTATCCTGATTGCAATTACTTGCATGACTATCATCATAGTTAGCTCCATGAACCTGAGGCCTAGAGGGAAATAGAGGTTGGCCAGATCAAGTGTTGACGCTAAAGACTTCTACTTCGACGATTTTGTCTCCAAGGATCCTTGTGTCCTTTGATACGATGTTATCTTTTATTGGGTGGTTATATTTTTCAGGTAGTTCTATTTTACCCCTCAAGTCTATTTGGTGGGTGATAAATCACAGATTTATCGACATATTTTATCTATATTATCTCTACAGCTTAAGAAAATGGTTAATATTAACTAAATTTAACATTAATTAATAATTATTGTGTTGTAAATAATTAAATCTAATTATTTTATATTAAATGACCATATTATTGTGCCTATATTTTATGTATTTATTATTTATTAAAAATCTAATAAAAAATAGATTAATATTGCATATAAGTAATTTATCATTAGATATAAATAAAAAATCCAAAAACAATAAATGAAATACAATAAGTATTTTTAATTCATTAATAATAATTGCAAAAATATTTTATATATATAGATGCTTCTTTTCTCTTTGGGTTCTAAATGAAAGTTGTAGATCTCATTGAGATCTACAATTTTCATGCTGATGACTTTTTCTAATTCTTCTTTATCTATTTATTTTTAGTTTACATTATTTTTTGGGCATTTGGCTTTTTCTGATTGGGCCATGTGACCCAATCAGATAATCCCATGTGTCAGCTCTTTATTCTCTTCCACTTAATTTTCCTGACCGTTAGATCTTTCATCTCCGCTCATCTATTTCATTAATGCCCACCTCTTTAGAGGTCGTCGGTCATATTGATCAAGCGTTCTGGATCTCTCCATACGTACTAAATCTGGGCCTTTAGATGTAAATCCAACGGTCGGGAAATCATCTTCCCCAATGCACCCTTTCGCCCATCTCTTCCATCAACTGCTCAACCACCCATTCTCTCACCTTTTCTCCAACAATTCCTGACAACCTCCCTCGTTGATTCAACCACCACTCTCTTCCTCTAACCTCCCTAATCCATGTCATTCATCTAACTTTTATAACCCTAACTCCTCTAACTTTTGGTGGTGGTTGAAACCATCGCTGGGGAACTGTGGAACTTCCTTCTCCTCCACCACAAAACCCCCTTCTCCGACCCCGCAACGGCTATCTGCCATCCCTGAGAGTTTCCATACTGTAACTTTTCAAAGTGATAGATAAGGATAAGTTCTTCGTGAGCAACGACAGTATGAAGCCTTCGGTGTGGATCTTCAGCCTATTGGATGTGTTGCAACATTCTACGACAGTGCTTGAGCTTTGAACCTTAGACAAGTTTGTAAAGCTAGGACCACAGAGCTTTGAAACTTTGTATCAGGCCCAGATTCATCCCCAAATCCATCATCTTTTTCCTCTCATTTCTAGATAAGTGTTTGATCTTTAATTATTCATCTTTTTGCTATTTTTTTTCGATTTATATAATCAACGATTCGATTATACAAAACTATACAAATCTTCACCAATCACTTCAGATCCACATATGAACTCTAGTTATATCTTTCTAGTTCTCCATACTTGTGATGACTTGATCCCCTTTCTTCCTCTTGATGTGGGGAAGAACCCATAAGGGTTCAGATCCTTCACAGTCGTAGAACCCTCCATTTGATCCTATTAGATGTGTTTTGCTTTGGCTTTGTTTGCTAACAAATGTAGGAACCAAAAGGTCTTCAAATGGTTGGACATTGCTCGACGCTATTTTGAACAGCTTCATCTCCATCAAGCTACCCTCATTCAGGCGCTTCAATCATTCTAGCTTCTTCATCAACAATCAAACTTCATCGTTAGGACCTTGTGAAGGTCCATGGAACTTCACCGAGGGCAAAGGAGTAAGGAGGAGGGAAGAGGGAGACTGCCGGAGCATTGCTCCTCCTTCGTCGTATGCGAAGGAGCTCTATTGAAGGAGGAGAAGCATCCACTGTAGGGTTGCCTTAATTTAGGCATAATCCCATGGCTTCAGAAAAATCCACGTCGTATACCTGAAGCATCGATTCGAACCACAACTTCAGAGCGGTCTGATCCACGCCAAGCCTCCATAGAGCACCACATGATATAAACCTAGAACCACCCCACATGCTTGGTGTCACACGTCTAGTGTACACGAGGATGGGAAATTTAAATGCACCCCTTTCCAGTTTTCAATATTGCAGATAAGTCCTACCTTATGTGAAAAATACAATATTACATACGGTTTCTTATTTGCAATTCAGTCTTATTTGGACTTTTTATAAATAAATAAATGAGTTTCCTATTTGCATTTATACCCCTACAATGCTTGGTTAATAACTTATGGGACCTATTATCAATTTGAACGAAATTGTTCATTTGAAAGCTCATTTCATGCTCTTTAACTTAATGTAAGATTCACTATTTTGACATCTAATTCATGAATTATTTTTAAATATCTCAATTATCTAATCATCCTAATCATTGGCTTTAGAATTAAAATAATTTGTGGTTGATTGATGCATGGACGATTTTCATAAAGTTTTAATTAATCTTACAAGTGATTTAATCGATTAAATCATGATCATTATTGGAGTTCTGGTTTATTTTATTGCTTGTTGCATTGTGTCACATATTTATGTTCATGTAATAAGATGCATAAAATGTCTTAAAAATTCATGCATTCTCTGTGTGTCGCATTCATTTAACCTAGACCACTATTTGATTGCTGAAGTAAATATTTAACACCTAGATTCCTTTTGTTCGATTTTGAACTTGCTGAGGTTTAATTAAAAATCCAAGTCCTCATCATAAAGATCTAGTTGATTTGGTTCTGCGTAGTCTCTAATTGGCCATACTGCATCATATATTTATTAACATTGATGATTAGCAGTTCATTAGTGGGTTGGCGTACAGCACTACTTTTTGTATAATTGAATGAAATTATGCTTGGATGTGATGCTATTTTGTTTTCATCATATACATGTTTATTTGATAAAAATGTAATCCAAGGATATTAATTTTTATTTTTTTCTTGTTAAATTTCACAAAATTTTACTTCGCATCTTTTAAAAGATTAGAAAAAGAAAATGTTATATCATATATAGATGACAAAAATTAGGATTTTTAATTATTTTAAAAATATTGATAAATATAGAAAATACGAAACAACATTTTGATTTTTTGGTATTTTGAAGTTTTTTTATCTTTTCAATTAACTAATAAGCTTAAAATAAAACCAAGAAAATGAATTTTTGAAAATAATTTGAAAGGAAACAAAGGTTGTTTTAGAAATAGTTCAATGTGAAATTGGTCTCTTAAGGGCAATGACTATTTCCCCCTCGAATGCTATTTTATAAAAAAATCTAGAACACATTTTTTATGATTTTCAATTTAATTGAATTATATGCTTATGCATTTTTTTTATCTTTTTCAAATTCATAGATAAAAATGCAATATTCTTATAAAACTAAAAAACACCGTATGCAATGTTTGTTGAAATGAAGTTGCTGTGTTTTTGAATTTTTAGACTTAATATGAACAAAATTCTGAATGCATGTTAAAGGATAAAATAAACAAATTAAAATTGTAATAAAATCGATCAATATTTTATGTTGGAGAAATATTGCATTGTGGACACTAGAAAAAACCATAAAAGGTATACATAAGTCAAATATTCACAGCTCAGTACTCGATAGATCTCAACAATTCCAAATGCCCAAAATTTACTTGTATATAAAAATCTACATAATAAATTTTTGCACAATTTTATGGAACCGATATGAATTAGTATTGAAATTAGCAAAAATCATATAAGTCCCATTCACAAAGTGGTAAATAGTTCAACTTATGCCCAATAAATGTCCACCATATATTGATTGAAAGAGCTTCGAAAAATATCTTTGAAACCATCAGATTTGTTTATCAAAGTCATACTAATTGTTTATCAAATAATATTAGTGTCTGTAATAACCATAATAATTGATGTATAATACATTATTTGATATCCACCTTCTCTCACAAGAATTTCACACACCACCAACATGCTTTCCATATGTATGTGATATTGGTGGAGCTAGTGATGGTATTCGTGGAGGTATGACCAGATTAATCATGATGTGGTCAGGGACGGAGCCAGGGATGGTCATTAGGATGGGGCACAAATTAGATATAACATTGCATTTATCAATGTAATGAAATTAACTAGCAACTGATGTAATGAATTAACTAACATATATGAAATATAAATAAAAAAATGATTTTACTCTTTTTAAATCAAAAAAATAATTGTACTCTTTCTGAAATTTACCTTGTTAGAGTTGTCCTCGATAAGATTTCTTTTGAAATCGTTGAATAATTTCTTCATTGCTGACATTTGTGAACATATCTTTTTCAATATAAGTAACCAAGCTATCATTCAACCATTGACCCCCCCATCTTATTCCGAAGATGATTTTTGATATATTTCATTGCAGAAAATGCTCTTTCTACTATGCAGTTGCGAATGGTAGAACAAGTGCTAATTTAATAAGCTTATAAACAAAGGATTTATCATGTCATTTTTCTTCTCACCAATAGTTGTGCAAGATCTACGATTCCTTTCAGCTTGGAAAATTCTCATCAGAAGCAAAATCCAAAAAATATGTTTCAAGTTGATTATCTAATTTCACCATGTCAACATTTGAAAAATCATCTTTATATAAGGTGGCCATCTGAACTAACTTCTCTTTATTGAAGAAGGAAAATGATTGTGACGGATTAAGACATGCTACACACAAAAGCAAATCAGTTGTCCTTTCTGTAAAACGACAATTCAATTCGTGAAGTGTGAGTCGATGACATATTGAATATTTCAACCTGATAATAGTGCAAATTAATCCATACTATGAGTTCTGCGTCGAGGCCTTCCCATAAGTCATCCAAGGTTTGTACATCTCAGAAACATCAATATTTTGCTTTCTGCAAAAGCAAATTATATTTGCGAGTAATGAGTCCCATCCACTATCTCTTAAGAATTGCAATCTCTGTGTAGGAATCGTGACCAAAGTCATGGTATTTTCAATATCCTGCTCCTTTTCTTTGTAATGACTATGATAATTCAGATGCAATACCCAAAAATAACTTTCATAAGATCACAAGTGACTATAAAATCAATGATTGTATGTAATCTAATAAAGAAATAAATGCATCATCTCTTTGTTCACAATTTGAACTATCTTGCACAACAATATCAAGAACATCTACTATTGATGCAAACATCACAGTGATACTAATTAGAGAATTGTAATGTGATCCCCATCGAGTATTACTGAGGCATGACATACTTGTTTGTTGATTTAAACCTACACCAGTTGAAAGTTCACCAATTTCATAGTTTTAACAATATGAAGAGCATGATTTTCTCTTAACTGATCACGACGTTTACAAGAAGTTCCAACAGTCTTCAACAGATGCATAATAATATTAAATAACAATGCAATTTGAACATTGTTTTTAACAACTGCTACTAACGCTAATTGAAGTTGATGTGCAAAACAATGCACATAATGTGCCGAGTTGTTTTCTTTTTAAATCAATGCTCAAAATCCATGAAATTCCCCCCTCATATTGCTCACACCATTATAACATTGCCCACATAATTTTGCAAAACTTAAGCCATGTATGAAAATAAAACTTCGAGTGAGCCTTTTAGTGAGTAAGCTGTAGTATCAGTAACATGGATTATAGATAGGAATCTCTCGATAATGCATCCTTTCTTGTTCACGTAGCGTAGAACAATAATCATTTGTTCTTTAACTGATATATCTCTAGATTCATCAACTAAAATTGAAAAAAGTTCATTCCCAATTTCCATACGATGTTTTTAGTTGTTAGTATTGTAGCCGCATTAACAATATCCTTTTGTATTTCTGGTGCAAATAATTTTAGATTCTCTGGAGCATTTTCCAATAAAACGTCTCCAATCTCTTATTATGATATGTAAGGAATTTTCAACAATTTAATGAAATTGTCCTAATTACTTGAAATATTAGTTTCATCATTTCCTCTGAAAGCCAAACCTTATCTTGAAAGAAATCTAACACAATCTATTCTTGCATTCAGACGAAATTCGATAATGTATCTTCATCTGTATAGTCTGTTTGTCTAATAAATTATGTATACTTTGATTATGATTCATCAAGCAATGTAATTTTGTTTCAATTTATTGGTGAGTACTTTTTGGATCACCAACATGTTCATCAATTTCCTCCTTCTTCTTCTAATTTCTAAAGTCTTTTGTGACAAAAGTTTCTCCTCTACTTTAAACATCATTTTCTGATATGAATAGATACCAGTAAAGACAATATGTAGCATCTTTTGATATGCTATGCTCAAGCCATGTTTTATACTTAATTAACCAGGCTTGGTTAAATCGTATTAATTTATTTCCAATCATTCTTTGTGGAAAATTATGATTTTGAGGTTGACACAGGTCTTTTTGAATATAAGCTCTCCTAATATGACCTCGATCATTAGTATCATAAGAAGATATCTTCGATCTCAATCCATGATCTACCACAAGATATGTAGTAACTTCTAAACACACATGCTTCTTACTTGATTCAACTTCCTTATCTTTACTACTTTGAAAAATAGATGAATCTGGACCTCCTACTCGTTTGAAATATTTTTCCATTCTATATGTAAAAAGTAAATTTTGTCAATAACTTGATTTTAGGTAAAATTACTTGCAATAAAACAGAATGATTATTATTTTTAAATCATAAAAAGATTATTTAACATACCAAATAATTATTCACTCTTTTCTACTAACATTTCTACAGAAAAATTGAATAAGAACATATACATTGTTTGATATCTTATAAAAAAGAATCTAGATGTATAAACTTATACGATAAAATTATTCAATCGATTTTGTTATATAAAAAGTTTCTATCAGCATTGGACTTTTCGTAATAGTAGAAAAAGGAATTAAAAATAAGAAAATCAATGGACACTTTTATTAGAAAAATTATATAATAAAAGTATACCTATGCTCCTTCGACTTTAAATCTTGATAACCATCGAATTTCGTCCAATTTGATCAAACGCGGGCGTGTGAGGGACAAATGAACAAGAGAGATAATGTTAAAAGAGAATGTCTAGAGAGAACATCTGGGAGAGAGAAAACATAGCAGTTGGGAGAGTGAGTGAGAGAGAGAACATAACAGTTGAGAGAGAGTGGGGGAGAGAGAGATTGAGAGAGAGGTGCACGAAAGAGGGATAAGAGGGTGAGAGAGAGGGGGATAAAGAGGGTGCGAGAGAGAGAGAGAGAGAGGGTGCGCGAGAGAGAGAGAGAGAGAGAGAGAGAGAGAGAGAGAGAGAGAGAGAGAGTGGGAGAGAGGGGGTGCGAGAGAGAGGGGTGCGGGGGAGATTTTTCCTGGAAGGGGCATTGCCTCCACTGTATTGCCCGCTTAGGGCATGGCAGCAAACTTTTTTCCGGTCAGGGCATCAATCGGTAAACGATTCATGGCAGCAAACTTTTTCCCGGCCAGGGCATCAATCGGCAAACGGTTCGCCGATCGATGAACCGTTTGCCGATTGAAGCCCTGACCGGGAAAAAGTTTGATGCCGTGCCCTGAGCGGGGAATACAGTGGGGGCAATGCCCCTTCAAGGGAAAAATCTCGATGCGGGGAGGGTGAGAGAGAGAGAAGTTAGGATAGAGAGAGATTACACAGAGAGAGAGAGAGAGAGAGACCACTAAATATAGTAAAAAATTTGCAAAAATTGATAGAGGCACTTGCCCCTCTTTGCCCCCCCTTCGTCCGTCCTTGGTGGTATAAACAGTAGTGGTGTATGGTGTGATGGTTGTGGTGTAGGGCATAGTGGTGGTAGTGACTGATAAAGGAAGTTGTCTATTTTTACACGAGGTGATTATAGGGATGGTGATAGCCCACATGGCATAACATATTAGATGCTCCATACTCCTCTTTCAATTGATATCATTATTTCAAATTTCATGAAATTTCGATTTCGACTCCACCGAAATGGAAATCTTGATATTGACCTTTCACAAGTCTATGCCAATTTTGGTCGAAATTAGTGAAAATTTATCGAAATTTCGAAATTGTTTCATTTTTTCTCTTTCTCGAAACAAAATCGAAATCGAGATTTAAAACCTTATTTGATGATGTTATGCCAACATGTTCGGGTGGCAGTTCCCCATCTCCGCTTCCTGCAGCGGCGCCTCCTCCCCGCCACTGAAATGCATCGGAGTACTCGCTTCCATGTTCTTCTCGACTCCCTCGAGAAGTTGGGGGCCGTTGAGCAGACTGCGATTCACTCAAATCTGATTTCGAAGCCTCAAATCCCGTTTGACCGATCGGTCGATTGCTGGGCTGAAAGCAATGTATGAATACAGAGGATTCACCGATCATCGTATTCCCACTTAACCATCCAGCAGATCCGGTGACACAAAGCATCTTGAGTGTAGATTCAAATACCGGATTATTACCAGAAGACAGCCTCATGTTGGATTGAAGCTCAAGATCCTGCGATTTCGCCATTAAAAAGGGATCGAAAACCCTATCCCTTCGAACAAACGGGAAAAACCCATTCCAATCACTAGTGGCTCTATGATTCATAACCTGGTTCTTTGTTACATCCCACTTGCTCAAGCTCAAACCCACTGAAATCGCCAAACCCAAACTCCAAACTTGAACATCCCACTTGCTTTAGCACAAACAAACTGAGGAAAACCTATGGCAACTTGATTTCTCCAAGATTTTTGACCAAAAATCTGTCTGCTACAGTGAGCCTACAATTGTATAAGGGATTAAGAGGCGATAAAAAGGCATGAAGGCCGAGCTAATCTCTTTTGAACATTCGACTGAAACCTTGGGCGATTTGGAAGGGTTTATTAAATTTGGCTCTCTTGAGGACAAAGATTAGGGAACACGAAGATTAACATTGGAAAAATACTACAATGAAGGAAAAACTACAGAGTTACACATACACTCTAATCTTCATCACAAGAGATTAGGGATGCTCTTTTCACTAGGTTAACGAGAAAGGAGGGGGATGACTACATTTTGTAAGACAGTGGGTAAACAGTCCATCATCCAAAGATCTGTTTACCCATTTAAGCAATACAACTTAACACTCCCCTTCAAGTTGGGCGTACATATCGACCATGCCCAACTTGCCTACATTCTACTCAAAAATCACCGTAGGCAGTCCCTTTGTGAAGAGATCTGCAATCTGATCACTAGATCTCAAATAGGGAAGACACAACTGACCATCGTCAATCTTCTCACAGATGAAGTGTTTGTTAATTTCCACATACTTCGTTCTGTCAAGCATAACATGGTTATTTGCCAAGTTTATTGCAGCTTTATTATCACAAAACATCTTCAATGGCATGATAGGTTCAACACCCAACTCTGCTAACAGAAGTTTCAACCATACGACTTCAGTGACCCCATTTGCAAGGGTACTGTATTTAGCTTCAGCACTAGACCTGGAGACAAAATTCTATTTCTTGCTTCGCCATATGACTAGGTTACCACACAAATAAACAACATATCCTGATGTTGATCGTCTATCATCCATAGATCCAAACCAATCCGCATCAGTGTAGCCTTCAATGCTCACACTATCTTGTTTTCTAAACAAAAGGCCTTTAATTGGGGAATTCTTGACGTAACATAAAATTATGTTAACATCATTCATGTGAATTGTTGTGGGTGCATGCATGAATTGTCTCACCACACCAGCTTAGGTAATGTCAGGTCTTGTAAGAGTGAGGTAAATTAATTTTCCAACAAATTTCTGATACATCCCTGTTAAAGCTTCATTGAAAGGTTTACCATCTGTTTTGCTGAGTTTATGGTTAGCATATATAAGAGTAGAGACCGACTTGCATCCGAGCAGACCAGAATCCTGGAGTAAGTTGAGCGCATAGTTCTGTTGGTTCAAACATAAGCCACCAGGGGAATTGGCCATCTCAATACCAAGGAAGTACTTTAACCTACCCAGGTCCTTAAGTTCAAATATGTAGCAAGAACCCATTCGAGGTGGAATATTTCTGCGTCATCATTACCGATCAGAATCATATAATAGACATATACCAAAAGAACAAAAAAATTTTCTCCCTCTTTTTTTATAAAGAGGGTATGATCTCCATTAGCTTGGTGATAACCATTGGTGATCATTACAATTCTAAGTTGCTCGAACCAAGCTTTAGGTGACTGCTTAAGACTGTTGATGAATCTACGTTTCATCATCTTTATTCTATAATTTTGGCCTTAAAAATCCTAGTAAATGCGTGTAAATAATGTTAATATAGGCTTTTTATCATCCATGCATTATTGTGTAAATTGTGTATAAAATACGGTTTTAAAGCCAAAATTATAGAATAAAGAAAAGAAAAAGAATAAAATATTGCAAATATTTTATGACCCGAAACCTCGAGACCTAGGCATCACGATGACTAGGTCGACAAGGAATAAAGTAGGGGGAGATAAGGGTCAAAATACAATAAAAATACCTTTCATTTAATTAATTCTTTATTCATTTTGGAATTTATTTTTGGTTCTGTTTTTTTCACTTCAAATAAGAACTTTGAACATGTAAGTTGTAGATAATTAAATATAGAAAAATACAAAATTGATTTCATACAAAAATAATGTAAAGATAAAAAGCTATGATCTGATTCCCAGACCTGTATCTCTCATATAAAAACATAAAATGTATCAAAATCACCTTTAAATTGTATATAAATTTTAATAAGATACTTAATGAAGGTGGCTTCATATTTTTCAGAGTTACGGTTTGAAAGTTGAGTTTTGGACCCCACTTGTATACTTATACCGACTAAAATATTCATTTTATTTATTATTCAATATTTTCAAAATTTTATATTTTTTATAATTTTGTAAATATTATTTGTAATATATGTGTATATTAAAACATGAATAAAAACATAAAGAAAACACAAAATAAAATATGTAAATAAAACATATAGGTATAATACCAATAAATATACCTATATAGACAATACTTCTATTTATTTAATTGCATATAAAACATCAAAAAAATAAAATAAAATATATTTAAGTTCCATACAATTAATTTATAAATTTATAAAATGATAAATAAAATTACTAAAATAACATATACGAAATAAAAATAAAATATTTAAAATATATAGATGAATATACATGTAGCCATATAAGGTAACTTGTAATTTTATACCTCAAAAAAATAAATAAAAATCATAATAAAATAAGTTATAAAATAATAAACATTTTCATTTTTTTTATCCAAAATTAATTAAATCGTTATTATTTTTAATCGAACTTAATAAACCTTTTTGCCAAGGATTTTTCTGGTTGGTCCACATGGACCAACCAGAATTATCCATTGGTTGATCTCGGTCAACTCTCTGACTGAGGTATGTACAGTGTCAGAAACATGTTTCGCCTCGATTTCGCCGAATTTTGGAGGGTGCACCTCGCATCCTTTCATGATGCGTCCTGAACGACTTTTTCTCCCAGATGTTGACCTTACACGCCCAAGCTTCATCTTGGGGATTGATCAATCGAATCACCTGCTGCAACTCTATTTTGAGCTATTCACCATCCGTTCAAAATATCCTCCGAGCCTTCCTTCCGAGTTTGAACCCTTTTGGTTCCTGTTTTGACCCTTTCTTCCAGCTCCAGATCGACGCCGGTGACAGGGGCGGTCTCCAGCTGGGCTAGGCACGCTCAGGTGAGGGCCGAGGAGGTCTCCAACCCCCATCTCTAGCGCCCTGCCGTGAGGTCCCATCTCTTGGTTTTTCCATCCAGTCGAGGTAGTTTTCCGTTTGTTTTCTTGCTGCGTAGATAGCCAGTAGTTCTAGCTTTTAGTTCGTACATTTCGTTTGGTGTTCAATCTATTAGTTAGTGTAGATTTTGCTTTCGAACATTCTCGGCGGAGCTCTGGAACTCCGGTGACCATCACCGACTTCACGCACGCCATTCACCGTCGATAAAAGCCTCTTCCTGCTTGCGAGAAATCTGCCGACCCTTTTGGTTTTATTTGCAGGTTGAGAAGGACACATCTGAGCCTCGATTCCGCCTGGGGAGGACTTACCAGGCTCGCCGGAAGTCATCACGACCTCCAGGGACCTATCATTGGTCCCCGGAGAATTTGAGTGCACCTGGAGACTCCCCGGAGGTGCAAGAGCATGACGCGCCTCAAGAGAGCTCGTGGTGGTCGGAGGCAAAAGTGGGCTCGATTCCAAACTCGCCACGACGAGTTCATCTGCAGTTCTTCCTCCATCGCCTAGCATTGCTCGATCGGGTCTTGTTCTTCCAGGTCTTCCATCAGCCGTCCGATCTCGCAGCCCAGCGCCGTCAGATCTTCATCGTCCTTATAATCGTAGCCTTAAGGTGCGAATCATTATCGGGCGTCCAAGCGTCGATACATGGCGTAAGTGGACACATTCTCCGCCATTGGATGCGCCCTTAGCTTGTGGGATTTTGTAGACTAACCCGCACACTTTTTATATTAATATTTGCGCCTAATCTTTCATTTGCAACTTTAGGATTTTGTAATAACTATAAAATGACCCCTGTACTTCACTTATTGCATATGGGTCCCAGCCACGTCACCTCACGTGACACGTACATGCGAGGGAGGGCATTTTGCATCTGGGGACCACAGAATTTTTTGTATTTTGAATTAGTCTCGGGAATATTTGTCACACTTATATTTTTCAAGATATTTTGCATAGCAGGCCCTAGGTTTTTGTTATTTGCAGACTCGTCCCTGCCTGGTCCTGTGTCCTGTGCACGTGACACTGGCGATTTTGCGGCGATAACCTCGTGCTTATGGCTATTTGTATTTAATCCAGAAATATTATTATTGCCTTATAATATTGATGCAGAAATTGCACATTGCCCCTCTGGACTTCTGCTTATTTACAAATCAACCCCTACCAATAGTGTAGTTTCTCTTTGTTGTTGGCATTTATTTCATGCATCTATAAAATTCGAAAAATTCCCAAAAATATAAAGTTAAGCTCATGTTTGATTGCACTATCACGCCATATTTTTATTTTGAATTTTTGAATCATTTTCATAATTATAAAATTCAAAAATATGCATTTTCTTCACTGTTTGCATTATAAAATACATAAAAATTATATAACATTTTTGAAAAAATCCAAAAAAATAAACTTTGTGTGTTTTTGCATCTTTTAACTTCAAACCAAAAATCATAAAGAAAAATACAAAAGAAAACTATAAAAAATAGCAAAACCTCAAAAATCTTCATAAAAATATTAAAAATTCCCAAAAATCTAATTTCTGTTCCCTAATTTTTTCTGTTGCATTCTCTTTATTTTAAAATTAATTTGGAGGATTTTGACTTCTGTTTGATATTTTATCTCTCCATTTTAGTTTCAACCTTTTATCTTGTACACTGTTTTCAGTATTTTTGATTTCAAAAAATATCAAAAAAATAGGAAAAATCTAGAAAAATCACAAGAACATTATAAAATATAAAAAGCATAAAAATATTTTATTTACTGGATTCTGAGTATTTTTACTTATATATCTCTCTCTCATCTCTCTTGTATTTATATATTCTATATAGTCTTATAGTCTTATTAAAAGAAAAAGAAAATAAGAAAATATAAAATACAAAAAGAAAATACAAAATCAAAAAATTAAAAATCAAAACACAAAAAATATAAAATCAAAAATTTGATAATATATATAATTAAAAACCCACAAAAATAGCACTTATAGACAAATTGATCACTCTCATTCTTGAGCTTATTTTCTCGATCTATCCTGTTTGTTCCCTGTGTTCGACACTCTACACATACTTGCACCTATACACATCTTTGTTGTAGAGTTATAATAAATTTTAACTCCACATGTTGCTTTACAATGTTTAATCATTATTGTGGGTTAATTGTTGATTGACCCGGGTATTGTGAGCGGTCGCCACATCGACTTTGTCTCCGCCCTGTGTGAGACATATTTAGACCCTCGCCAAATCCGCGTCAACAAATGGCACCATTGCCAGGGAGCAACAGCTCATAGATCGTCTTTTTGCTTGATTGTGATATTTGTCTATATTTGGTTCATTTAGTTGATATAATTGTTTGACTCATCTAATCATCCTCTCTTGTTGACTTTGTGCCAGGAACCACGGATCGAGGAAGGCGCTCCACCCTAGGCGCCTGTGCACCCACGTGAAGGCGACAGGAGACATCTGACCGAGCATCAAAGAAGGCTGGGAGGACTTGAGAAGATAGTCACATTTTGAGCATTTTTTTGTATTTATTTACTTATGTAATTTTTGCAAGAGAGAGACCACTATTTATTGTAATAATACATGTACTCAGGACTTGGACATTCGGGCCCAATTTCCAAGTGATTGTTCACTTGGGGTTTCACCGCGGTTTTCACGGTTTTTGTCGCGCTTTCATAGCCTTCTTTTATTTTGTTTCTCGATTTTTGTTTTCCTTACTTTGTGTGATTGACCCTTAGTTTTAGGATTGGATGCGATAGATTAAGGCCAAAAACTTAATATATTTGCCTTTGCCTATAGATTTGTTTGGACTTAGTCAAATTTTAAATTGCTTCTCACTTAGTCTCGGAACCACCGCGTCGCGAGAGTTCTCCTTACAACACGTGCATGACCCACTGTGGTGGGCACTGAGGAGACTCCAAGACTGGACATTTCGGTTTCATTCTGAGTCATTAGCATCGGTTCTTCACGTTAATAGCAATTTCTGACAGTTAGGGCGATATCATCGGCTTGCATTTGCATATAGATAGGTTTCAATTCTGCTGAGCATCTTTGCATGAAGAGTGCTGGAGGAAAGATGAGCATTTCTCTTTAGCATACATCATTGATTTGCCGCTTGCATTGCTCTTCCGACTCTCCCTCTGATTTTTCCAACCAAGGTGCTTAAAGGAATTGACTCCTCGATAGGCTCGTGCATTTCTTATTAAAAATCCAAAAAAAATGATAACAAATAAAATTGGGACTGCTAACATTACTTGACCCTAAAATCAACCAAAAAGAAAAATATTGTATTAGGGCGAATAATCCCCTCATTGTCTTCGTTTTACTTGCTCGCGCACACACTAAGGAGTAGTGCCCAAATCCCATTTCAGCCCCCTAAGTGTTTGCAAACTTTTGGACTTCTCACCTAACTCTAAAATAGACAAGATAAAAAGACCGCTTTTTTTCGATCTCTACCGAGTTGAGTAGGTGAATTGAGGGTTTGTATTGTGTGAGTTTTGCTTGTGATTGCTTGTGTGTATTCGAGATCGCCTCTGCGCATATGCACCTTTTCTCTACTTCTCTTGACTTGACCATCGTGCTCTCCCGATCATTCTCGTTTATTTTCAAGATGGACCCATGGAGCGTATTTTACCCGAACTTTGCGGATCCCTCGTTCACTCCCGCCGGTCCATCTCACTTTTTCCAGGAGGACTTTTCTCCTGATTTTTGTACATATCCGACCAACCCTCTATTTCAGGATTCGGACTTTGACATTCACCAATCATTTCCACCACCATCTCCTACACATTTCGACAACCCGCCTCACGTGACACGTACATGCGAGGGAGGGCATTTTGCACTGGGGACCACAGAACTTTTTGTATTTTGAATTAGTCTCGGGAATATTTGTCGCACTTATATTTTTCAAGATATTTTGCATAGCAGGCCCTAGGTTTTTGTTATTTGCAGACTCGTCCCTGCCTGGTCCTGTGTCCTGTGCACGTGACACTGGCAATTTTGCGGCGATAACCTCGTGCTTATGGCTATTTGTATTTAATCCAGAAATATTTTTATTGCCTTATAATTTTGATGCAGAAATTGCACATTGCCCCTCTGGACTTCTGCTTATTTACAAATCAACCCCTACCAATAGTGTAGTTTCTCTTTGTTGTTGGCATTTATTTCATGCATCTATAAAATTCGAAAAATTCCCAAAAAATAAAGTTAAGCTCATGTTTAATTGCACTATCACGCCATATTTTTATTTTGAATTTTTTAATCATTTTCATAATTATAAAATTCAAAAATATGCATTTTCTTCACTGTTTGCATTATAAAATATATAAAAATTATATAACATTTTTGAAAAAATCCAAAAAAATATACTTTATGTGTTTTTGCATCTTTTAACTTCAGACCAAAAATCATAAAAAAATACAAAAGAAAACTATAAAAAATAGCAAAACCTCAAAAATCTTCATAAAAATATTAAAAATTCCCAAAAATCTAATTTCTGTTCCCTAATTTTTTCTGTTGCATTCTCTTTATTTTAAAATTAATTTGGAGGATTTTGACTTCTGTTTGATATTTTATCTCTCCATTTTAGTTTCAACCTTTTATCTTGTACACTGTTTTCAGTATTTTTGATTTCAAAAAATATCAAAAAAATTAGGAAAAATCTAGAAAAATCACAAGAACATTATAAAATATAAAAAGCATAAAAATATTTTATTTACTGGATTCTGAGTATTTTTACTTATATATCTCTCTCTCATCTCTCTTGTATTTATATATTCTATATAATCTTATAGTCTTATTAAAAGAAAAAGAAAATAAGAAAATTTAAAATACAAAAAGAAAATACAAAATCAAAAAATTAAAAATCAAAACACAAAAAATATAAAATCAAAAATTTAATAATATATATAATTAAAAACCCACAAAAAATATCACTTATAGACAAATTGATCACTCTCATTCTTGAGCTTATTTTCTCGATCTATCCTGCTTGTTCCCTGTGTTCGAAACTCTACACATACTTGCACCTATACACATCTTTGTTGTAGAGTTATAATAAATTTTAACTCCACATGTTGCTTTACAATGTTTAATCATTATTGTGGGTTAATTGTTGATTGACCCGGGTATTGTGAGCGGTCGCCACATCGACTTTGTCTCCGCCTTGTGTGAGACATATTTAGACCCTCGCCAAATCCGCGTCAACAAATAGCACCATTGCTAGGGAGCAACAGCTCATAGATCGTCTTTTTGCTTGATTGTGATATTTGTCTATATTTGGTTCATTTAGTTGATATAATTGTTTGACTCATCTAATCATCCTCTCTTGTTGACTTTGTGCCAGGAACCACGGATCGAGGAAGGCGCTCCACCCTAGGCGCCTGTGCACCCACGTGAAGGCGACAGGAGACATCTGACCAAGCATCAAAGAAGGCTGGGAGGACTTGAGAAGATAGTCACATTTTGAGCATTTTTTGTATTTATTTACTTATGTAATTTTTGCAAGAGAGAGACCACTATTTATTGTAATAATACATGTACTCAGGACTTGGACATTCGGGCCCAATTTCCAAGTGATTGTTCACTTGGGGTTTCACCGCGGTTTTCACGATTTTTGTCGCGCTTTCATAGCCTTCTTTTATTTTGTTTCTCGATTTTTGTTTTCCTTACTTTGTGTGATTGACCCTTAGTTTTAGGATTGGATGCGATAGATTAAGGCCAAAAACTTAATATATTTGCCTTTGCCTATAGATTTGTTTGGACTTAGTCAAATTTTAAATTGCTTCTCACTTAGTTTCGGAACCACCGCGCCGCGAGAGTTCTCCTTACAACACGTGCATGACCCACTGTGGTGGGCACTGAGGAGACTCCAAGACTGGACATTTCGGTTCCATTCTGAGTCATTAGCTTCGGTTCTTCACGTTAATAGCAATTTCTGACAGTTAGGGCGATATCATCGGCTTGCATTTGCATATAGATAGGTTTCAATTCTGCTGAGCATCTTTGCATGAAGAGTGCTGGAGGAAAGATGAGCATTTCTCTTTAGCATACATCATTGATTTTCCGCTTGCATTGCTCTTCCGACTCTCCCTCTGATTTTTCCAACCAAGGTGCTTAAAGGAATTGACTCCTCGATAGGCTCGTGCATTTCTTATTAAAAATACAAAAAAAGTGATAACAAATAAAATTGGGACTGCTAACATTACTTGACCCTAAAATCAACCAAAAAGAAAAATATTGTATTAGGGCGAATAATCCCCTCATTGTCTTCGTTTTACTTGCTCGCGCACACACTAAGGAGTAGTGCCCAAATCCCATTTCAGCCCCCTAAGTGTTTGCAAACTTTTGGACTTCTCACCTAACTCTAAAATAGACAAGATAAAAAGACCGCTCTTTTTCGATCTCTACCGAGTTGAGTAGGTGAATTGAGGGTTTGTATTGTGTGAGTTTTGCTTGTGATTGCTTGTGTGTATTCGAGATTGCCTCTGCGCATATGCACCTTTTCTCTACTTCTCTTGACTTGACCATCGTGCTCTCCCGATCATTCTCGTTTATTTTCAAGATGGACCCATGGAGCGTATTTTATCCGAACTTTGCGGATCCCGTTCACTCCAGCCGGTCCATCTCACTTTTTCCAGGAGGACTTTTCTCCTGATTTTTGTACATATCCGACCAACCCTCTATTTCAGGATTCAGACTTTGACATTCACCAATCATTTCCACCACCATCTCCTACACATTTCGACAACCCGCTCTTCCTAGAATATCTTGAGTCAGAATGTGATTTTTGCCCACACCCACCGCCCACATTCGATACTCCCGATCCTGAGATTTTGGAGTCACCTCTCATGATATCAACACTTAAGACCTTGAATCAGATGATGGAGCATATGATCTCGAGGATGAGCGATATAGTTAGCGTAAATAAGACCCAGAACATAGCTCCATTCTTTAAGGATTTGGATTCACTTGAGGATTATCATGAGAGCTTGCAATCGTCCAAAACACAAAAAAATGAGAAAAATTTAAAATGCAAAAAGAGTTCGGGATACACGTGATCGATTCAGACTGTGAGGAGAGTGTCCACCTACCAGATCCCTTGACCACACATCCATTCACACTCTGTCCCAACTTTGACCCCGAGGATACCGCTGTACAGACTACTCTTGGCATGCCTTGTGTAAATGTTGATTCCGACTTCCTCCCTTGTATGGAGGAGGACTAAAAATTCAAAAAGATGTTGACTGAACCCAAAGTGGTGGCCACTATTCATGAGATCATCTGTGCCCCACTTCAGCATGCCATGACTGATTTATTTGCTCCTCTTCCTAAGAAGAGAAAGCGGAGGAGCAGATCTGAGTATCATATTTTGACCATGGCCACTGCCCACGCCATCATACACCATCCCATTCTTAGGAAAAAGAATACTGCCATACCTTTCATTAGCTGCACCATCTCTGACCACACATGTGATCACACTCTCCTCGACGGCGGTGCTTTGATTAACATATTACCCTTCTTGCTGGTACAATATCTTCTCTTAGGGCCTCTCAAGGAAACCAGGATGATCGTTCAGTTTGCTGATGGATCTATCAAGAGGCCTAAGGGTATCCTTGAAAATGCCATCATATCGATTTAGGGCACAAGATACAATGTTGATTTTGTGGTATTGCCCATGGAGACCTCCACAGGGGAGCACTCTCCAATCATCCTGGGACGACCATTCCTCGCCTCTGCGAGGGTCGTTATTGATTATGGATCAGGAGAGATAAGCTTCCATCTTGTTGACAAGAGCGAAGTATTGATCACCGCACCCGCAGTTGATGAGAGACATGCACCTGATGCACCTTCACCTATCTTGGCTGACCCTGAGAACCATGACCCTGATGAGACTATCAGAGAATTTTGTTGCTTATTGGATTCCACTGAGACCCAAGAATTCCTCTCCAAGGAGGAAGACTTGGAATGCACGGACCTCGGAGTTCCTTCTTCTGGGATTTGGCGTTGTGTTGATGACATCCGCGGGATTTACACAATCGACACCATTGAGCGGAGGGCAGATTTAGAAACTAGACAGGACAGACATGACTTGACTACTTTCACTGATACACCCATTCCTGTTCACTTAGATTCAGATGAGACAAAGGCCGAATTTGATTTGATTGCTTTCATTCGAGAATTCGGGTCTTTTGATGAGAAAGATGATCCGGTTGAGATTATTGAGGACGAACAGAGTTCGACTACTTCCACTGATGAGTTCGTTCCTTTTGGTTTTGACTTGGACGAGACCTCACATAACAACACTGATTACACTTCTTTCTATGATGATGAGTTCGTTTCATTTCACTTTGATATCAATGAGACTCCCAAGGCCGGACCTAGCCGTACTTCTTCCATCGATCCGCCTGTGCCTCTTCACCCTAGGGCCGTTGAGGACCTTCACCATGTTGACCCTGATCGGTTTGTGTCATCTGAGGTCCCCTATGTCGACCTGCACCTTGTCAGAGCTATTCCTCAGCGGTCCCGCAAGAAGGTTTGCTTTCGACCTTCTTGATCCTCTGTACATCCACTTTGTTGTGTATTCGCTTTTGTTCACCTCCGTCTCTCTCTCTCCTTCTTTTCTCATTCACCCATTCTCGTGTTTGCCTTGATTAGGACGTACTTTGTCCTAAGTATAGGGGGGTGGACGAGCCGAGTGTTCGTTCATCATTCCGTTTCATTACTCCTGTTGTTGCCTATACTTAGGCCTTCTTTTACCCTAAAGTATAGGGGGAGTTATGTGTACATCCTTCTCTATCTTCTTCCATCTTCTGATCTCTTTTCTTCTTTTCGTCTTTTCCTTTCTATTTTATTTATCTACCGAAAATGTGTCACCCCTTTTTGTCAGTCTTCTATACTTAGGACGTACTTTGTCTTAAGTATAGGGGGTGTGCACCCCGAGATCTTCTATTCTTTGATCCTCTCCACTGTCTCCTCTTCTTATCTATACTTAGTGATATCTTACCCTAAGTATAGGGGGAGACAGTCTGAGTACGATCTGTTCATTCCCACCCTGGACCCTCCCTACGTTGTGTACAGTCTGCTATACTTAGGATTATTTGATCCTAAGTATGGGGGGGGGCGATCGGCTTCTCATTAGTTTATTCATTCAACTCTTATTTATTTATTCTTTTGACTTTTCTATACTCAGTACGAGTTATCTCTTATCCTTTTTGTCTGATCTATGAGGACATAGCTCAAGCTAAGTATAGGGGGGGTGGTATATACTGTGTATATACTTTAGCCATAACTCGTACTTTCATATTTTTACTAATACCTATAGCTATTACACTTATAAAATTCATTAAAAACTGTAATGAAAGATGTAATTATTCCTCAAATTCTTTTTGTATTTACTGATTAATAAATCAGGTGAAAATATTTTTTGCAAAATGTTTGAAAAATAGTTTGAAAATCTTTGTGAAAAATCTTTTTAAAACTATTTGGAAAACATTTTGTTACATGTTTTCAACCTTTGTAAATTTTTTTGTTTTTAAAATTTATTTTCTTTGTGTAAAATAAAAAGTTTGAAAAATTATTTGCAAATGGTTTGAAAAGTGGTTGCAAAAATATTTGAAAAATCTATATATACTATTTGAAAAACCTTTGCAAAATGATTTTCAAATGTGTGTACATGTTTGTAAAAACTGTTTGAAAAAATTAGTTTGGACTATAGTTTTCAAAATTGTTTGAAAAACCTTTGTCAAATAAGTTTGAGAAATACATACACCTCACCTAAAATTCATTATTGAATATACCTACAAAATTGACCACTTACCCTTGTAACTCCTTAAAATCTAATTGTTGTAAACATAAGATGCATCCTGTGTAGATATTTGTACCTAGTTTTTGACCAAAACCTTTTTGTTTTAAGAAATCCCAAAAACATTTGCAAAATTAAAATACCAAAAAATTTTGAAAAATCTTTTTGAAAATCTAAAAAAATGCATATGCATCATCCTTTCAAAAATTCAAAAAAAAATTCAAAATCTTTGAAAATTGCATCACAAAAAGATTTTCTGCATGGCATTTGCATAGCATTCACATTTTTCGGATTGAGTTTGATAGTTGAACGAATCTAAGTAAAATCCGAAGATTGGAGCTTGGTTGGACCTTAAATCTACCTAATAACAGGAACCTTATAGGGGTTGGAATTGAGATACTTCAGGTCTATTTGACTTAATTCTTTGAGGATCACGAGATTTGGTTCAATGGATTCTTGACTGCCTAAGTAGAGTATTTCTAAGCACATGCACAACTCTTGTCGATAATAACCTGACTTGGACACCTGCACTTTTCACTTGGCTCAACTTAGTTGGAGTGGTGAGGGGGTTGGATTTGCCGGCATGAGACGCACACAAGTGGAAACATTTGTCCTTCTCTAGGGAGGGAAGTGCACCCAAACCCATCCGGTGATGATGAGTTTTGAGGACAGGAGATTGTGGGTTGCAATAAAGCTTCAAAAGAGGGATAGTCTACTGGCTCAAGGGGAAAACTCCCTATGTAAATGCTGTTATATATAGTATTAAAAAAAGTAAAAATCAAAAACTCCAGAAAAGTGGATATGCTTGTACAAAAATAAAAATGCCTGCCGGAGTGTACATATGTTGTATAGTCAATAAAGCAAGCTTGGCCTTCAAAGTCAAATCATGTGAGCATGCAGCTGGATGTATTGACTACACTGGTCTTGCATCCTAGGATAGGTAGCTACACTGGCTACCATCCATTCTTCTCTTCATCCCCTCCTCATGAGCTGGTTGCCACTTGGACTTAGGAGGGAATACCCCGCTCCTCAAGGAATGAGTAGTTGGATTAGGGAATCATTGGGTTGTCATATTGGAGAAGTCAGTCTCTTTGCCATTTCAGTTGGGAAGAGCCACTATCACTTACATTGTACGAGTCAGATTCATAGTCGTAAGGGTTAGCATATGAGTTGAAGTACTCTGACCTGGCTATTGAGGAGACTTGAGCAGAGTTTTGGAATTCTCGAAGGCTGTTGGATTTCAAATCCGATTCTCATTAAGGTTCCTCCCGCACTAAAATTTCAAGTGTCCAATTTAAGCTCCAAACTTTGATTTTGTGAAGACAAGTTTGATAATTAAATTCAATGCAATTTTCTTCTTTTTCTTTTCTTTGTTTTTCTTTTCTGTACTTATTGCATAAGTGTTTGCTAAGGACTAGCAAAGGCAAGTATAGGGGGATGATGAATCTACATTTCATCATCTTTATTCTATCATTTTGGCCTTAAAAGCCCTAGTAAATGCGTGTAAATAGCGTTAATTTAGGCTTTTTATCATCCACGCATCATTTTGTAAATTGTGTATAAAATACGGGTTTTAAAGCCAAAATTAAAAAATAATGAAAAATAAAGAAAAAGAATAAAATATTGGAAATATTTTATGACCCGAAACCCCGAGACCTAGGCATCTCGATGACTAAGTCGACAAGGAAAGATAAGGGCCAAAATACAATTAAAAAACCTTTAATTTAATTCATTCTTTATTCATTTTGGGACCCATTTTTGTTCCACTCTTTATACTTCAAATAAAAAACTTTGAACATTAAAGTTGTAGATAATTAAATATAAAAAATACAAAATTGATTTCATACAAAAATAATGTACGGCTAAAAAGCTATGATCTGAATAAGTTTCCAGAATCCCAACTTCTCAAACATGTATCTCTCATATAAAAACTCGAAATATATCAAAATCATCTTTAATTGTATATAACTTTTAATAAGCTATTTAATGAAGGTGGTTTCATATTTTTCAGAGTTACGGTTTGAAAGTTGAGTTTTGGAACGCACTTGTATACTTATATCGATTAAAATATTCATTTTATTTATTATTCATTATTTTATAATTTTATATTTTTAGAATTTTGTAAATATTATTTGTAATATATGTGTATATTAACACATGAGTAAAAACATAAAGAAAACACAAAATAAAATATGTAAATAAAACACATAGGTATAATACTTATAAATATACCTATATAGACTATACTTATATTTATTTAATTATAGATAATACATCAGAAAAATAAAATAAAAAATATTTAAGTTCATACAATAAATTTATAAATTTATAAAATGATAAATAAAATTAATAAAATTAAATATACGAAATAAAATATAAAAATATATAGATGAATATACATGTATATAGGCCATATAAGGTAACTTGGAATTTTATACCTCAAAAAAATAATAAAAATCATCATAAAATAAGTTATAAAATAATAAACATTTTTCATTTTATAATCAAAAATTAATTAAATTGTTTATTATTTTTAATCAAAAAAGAATCCTTTTTTGCCAAGGATTTTTCTGGTTGGTCCACGTGGACCAACCAGAACCATGCGTTGGTTGACCCCGGTCAACTCTCTGACCGAGGTCTGTACAGTATCAGAAACAAGTTTCGCCTCGATTTTGCTGAATTTTGGAGGGCGCACCTTGCATCCTTTCATGATGCGTCCTGAACGACTTTTTCTCCCCAGATGTTGACCTTACACGCCTAAGCTTCATCTTGGGGATTGATCAATCGAATCACCCGCCGCATCTCATATTTGGAGCCTGTTCACCACCCGTCAAAATAGTCCCCGAGCCTTCCTTCAGAGTTTAAACCCCTTTTGGTCCTTGTTTTGACCCTTTCTTCCAGCTCCGGATCGACATCGGTGATAGGGGCGTCTCCATCTGGGCTAGGCGCGCTCAAGCGAGGTTTAAGGAGTTCTCCAACCCCCCATCTCCCGTGTGCCATCATGAGGTCCCATCTCTTGGTTTTCCCAGCCAATCGAGGTTGTTTTCCGTTTGTTTTCTTGCTGTGTAGATAGCTTGTAGTTCTAGCTTTTTGTTCGTACATTTCGTTTGGTGTTCAATCAATTAATTAGTGTAGATTTTGCTTTCGAACATCTCGCCGGAGCTCTAGAGCTCCGACGACCATCACCGACTCCGTGCACGCCATTCAACACCGATAAAAACCTCTTTCTGCTTGCGAGAAATCTGCCATCCCTTTTGGTTTTATTTGCATGTTGAGAAGGAGGCATCTGAGCCTCGATTCGGCATGGGGAGGACTTCCCAGGCTCGTCGGAAGCCGTCATGACCTCCTGGGACCTATCATTGGTCCCCGGAGAATTTGAGTGCACCTGGAGACTCCTCGGAGGTGCAGGAGCATGACGCACCCATCAGGAGAGCTCGTGGTGGTCGGAGGCAGGAGTGGGCTCGATTCCAAAGTTGCCACCGGCGAGTTCATCTGCAGTTCTTCCTCCAATGCCCAGCACCGTTCGATCGGGTCTTGTTCTTCCAGGCCTCCCATCAGCCATCCGATCTCGCAGCCCAGCGCCGTCAGATCTTCATCGTCCTTCTAATCGTGGCCATCGGGTGCGAATCATTATCAGACGTCCAGGCGTCGACATGTGGCGTAAGTGGACACATCTCTACCGTTGGATGCGCCCTTAGCGTGGGTATTTTGCAGACTAACCCACGGACTTTTTATATTTAATATTAGCACCTACTCTTTCATTTACGGCTTTAGGATTTTTGTAATAATTATAAAAAGACCCCTGCACTTCACTTATTTGCATATGGGTCCCCGGCCACGTAACCTCACGTGACACATACATGTGAGGGAGATCATTTTGCACCAGGGACCATAGAACTTTTTGTATTTCGAATTAGTCTCAGGAATATTTATCGCAGTTAAATTCTTCAGGATATTTTGCATAGTAGCCCCTAGATTTTTGTTATTTGCAGACTCGTCCCTACCAGGTTACGTGTCCCGTGGACGTGACCCTGGCGATTTTGCGGCGATAACCTCACGCTTATGGCTATTTGTATTTAATCCAGAGATATTTTTATTGCCTTATAATTTTGCTGGAGAAATTGCACATTGCCCCCTGGACTTCTACTTATTTACAAATCAACCACTCCTAGTAGTGTAGTTTCTCTTTGTTGTTGGCATTTATTTCATGCATCTATAAAATTTGAAAAATTTCCCAAAAATAGAGTTAAGCTCCTGTTTGATTGCACTATTGAGCTATATTTTTATTTTGCATTTTTGTGTTATTTTCATATTTACTAAATTCAAAAACATGATTTTCTTCTCTGTTTGCATTAGAAAATACATAAAAATTATAAAACATTTTTGAAAAAATCCAAAAAATTACACTTTGTTTGTTTTTGCATCTTTTAACTTCAGATGAAATAATAAAAAATACAAAAGAAAACTCTAAAAAATAGCAAAATCCCAAAAATCTTCATAAAAATATTAAAAATTCCTAAAAATTCCTAAAAATCTAATTTATGTTCCCTAATTTTCTCTATTACATTCTATTTATTTTAAAATTAATTTGGAGGATTTTGACTTCTGTTTGGTATTTTATCTCTCCATTTTAGTTTTAGCCTTTTATCTTGTACACTATTTTCAATATTTTTTATTTCAAAAAATACCAAAAAATAGGAAAAATCTAGAAAAAACAAAAAAACATTATAAAAATATAAAAAGCATAAAAATATTTTATTTCCTAGATTTTGAGTATTTTTACCTATATATATCTCCCTCTCATCTCTCTTATATTTATATATTCTATATAGTCTTATAGTCTTATTAAAATAAAAAGAAAATATAAAATATAAATATAATATACAAAATTAGAAAATTAAAAATCAAAATACAAAAAAATATAAAATCAAAAATTAAATAATATATATAATTATAACCCCACAAAAAATAGCACTTATAGACAAATTGATAACTCTTATTCTTGAGCTTATTTTCTCGATCTATCCTGCTTGTTCCTTGTGTTCGATACTCTACACATACTTGCACCTATACGCATCTTTGTTATAGAGTTATAATAAATTTTAACTTTACATCTTGCTTTACAATGTTTAATCATTATTGTGGGTTAATTGTTGATTGACCCGGGTTTCGTAAGCGGTCGCCACAACGACTTTGTCTTCTCATTGTGTGAGACATATTAGACCCTCGCCAAATCCGTGTCAACAATTGTACAACGCTTTCTTCAATCTACAACACTTGCTCAGTTTCCTGTATCTAGGGGGCATTTTCATTTAGACTTCTTCTTTGAGATTTCCATTTAAGATCACATTCTTGACATATGGCTAATACATCTTCTAAGAGAACTGTACGACCAGACAAATAATAATACAGACCGTATTCATTTTGGCCACAGGAATAAACATCTCAGGATAATCTATCCCGTACTTCTGGCGACACCCTCTTGCAACTAACCGTGCTTTGAATCTGTCCACTTTTCCAGCAGATTATACTTAATCGTGCAGACCCATTTAGAACGAACAAGATGAGCACCTTTTGGAATGTCCACAACATCCCAAGTGTCGTTCTTCTTTAGAATCAAGAAGAGTAAGAAAGCTTTTATAACTCGAACTCACCTTAGAGTACGAGACAAAATCTTCCACGGGATATCGAGTAGAAGGCCTGATTAATCTGGCTACCTTGCGCATAGCAATGGGACGATTATCATTTAGATTTCCATCATTCTCGTTCACATAATTAAGCATAATGTTAGTTTCAACAATTTGAATATCAGGAGAAGAGAAACTACTTATAGAGTTGTCGAAACTTGGATCATCCGGGGAATAATTAAGATGTTGATTTGGTAGTAGATTATCCACACAATCTCTCATAGCATCTAATATTTCTTCTTTTCCATTCAGGTCATCCATAACCCTGCCACTGTCACTGTTATTACCAGTGGTAAATTTATCTCCATGGTCATCATATGGATTCATAAATTCATCCAAAAAATAATTGTTGGTAATATTATCCATGGCCTCCCCCTGAGAAAGAGAATTCCCATAGTAAGATTCATATTCATGAAAAGTGACATCTTTACTCACATATAATTTTATCGATAACGGATCTAACATTTGTATCCTTTCTATGTACAAGAATAGTCGAGAAAAATACACTTGATGGCTTGAGGATCCAACTTCCGTCTATCAGGACCAGAATTGTGAACAAAACAAACGCAACCAAATATACGAGGAGCAAGACCAAAAGGTGATTTTTTAGGATGCAAAACAGAGAAAGGGACCTTCTTTTTAATAGCAATAGAGGGCCGTCTGTTAAGAAGGTAAGTAGCAGTAAGCACTGCATCCCCCAAAAACTCTTAGGGACATTATGTTTAAATAAAATAGCACGAGTCACTTCCTAAAGAGTTCTGTTTTTCTGCTCAGCAATGCCATTTTGCTGAGGAGAATAACTGTAAGAAATGCCATGTAAAATCCCTTTTTCTCAAAGAAAAGTCTAAAGAGACATCCAAATATTCCTTAGCATTATCTGATCGTAAGGTTTTCATCCTGGTATCATACTGATTTTCAACCATGAGAACAAAGTCTCTAACAATTTTAGGAACTTCACTTTGACTTTTTATTAAGTACACATAGGTATAATGATAGAAGTCATCAATGAACGTAAGAAAATATTTGTGACCTCCTAAATTCATCACACTTGATGGACCCCAAATATCCGAATGAATCAATTAAAAAGGAGCAGTACTTCTACTATTCGAAATAGGATAAATATTTCTAGTATGTTTTGATAACTGACACACTTCACAGGAGAAAAAATCATGGTCCACTTTACTACACATGCTAGGAAATAAAACAGAAAGAGTCGAGTAATCAGGATGGTCCAAATGATCATACCATTTCTTCAGTTCACCAACATATCCATGTTTGTTACCAGTAGCAGCTGCAACCCAAGCTGAGACGATCCTAGTAGGAAGACGATACAAGCCATCAACTACTAAACCAATCCTAATATGCTTCCTCGTCCCCAAGTCTTGCAGAACGCAAGTATTTGCATAAAAAATTAGACAGCAGCGTAGGTCCTTAGCAATGTGATAAACAAATAATAAATTGATTGGGAAATCGGAAACATGAAGTGCATTCTTCAGGATAACTTTATCAGTGATAGATATACTTCCTTTTCCAGCCACAGTGACAGAGGGTCCATCTACTAAATTAACTCGATCTCTTCCCGAAGAAAGTTTATATTCTTGAAACATCTTAGAATTTCCTGTCATATGGTCAGGTGCCCCACTATCAATAATCCATTCATCATGAAAGATATTGTTACCTTTGTAGGTTGTAGCAGCCATGACAACATTGATGACATCAGCATCAGGTTGTAGCAGCCATGACAACATTGATGATATCAGCATCACCCTTGGTATTATCAGAGACCGATATCTTCTGAACATCTGCATAAAATCCTTTATCTGTTCAGTTGTCAATCTCTTTCCTTCAGCAGTCATTGCAAGTGGATTTTTTTCCTTTGTTCATCTTTCTTTCAAGATGAATTTCCCAATAATAGTCAATCCCATGCCCAGTTTTCTTGTAGTGACTGCATTTCCTTCCAATACCCACTCTTGCCCCCCTTTTGTTAACATGTCAGATCTTTCAAACTGAGATACTTGATCATCATTCATAACAGTACGTCATTGTTCTTCGGACTCAATAGCATATGGTAGATATCTCCAATATCAGACCCAATCCCACCTATCAAGGGTTGGCTTTTGATTGCCTCAAATTCAGCATTCGGTCCTCCAAGGAAATTGAAAATTCTCTGCTTCCAAGTCTTATCCCAGTATTTTTTTGATCCATAGAGCTAGTCTAGGTATTGTCACAGTAGTAATTGATCTCCTCCTACTTGGTATTTAACGAAGCATAATATCCAGCAACAGTCATCTCTCCTTGTCTTATAGTATAAACATCCCTGCTCAATTCGTACATACAAATGTCTTTCTTCTGCCCATACATGCTCTCGAGGGTGAGCCATTGGTCTCTGGTCGACTTCTTCTGAAGAATAAACGGTTGAATGTCAGATGATACAATATTGATGATCCAATTTCGGCATTGGCTATCTCGATGTACCACTGTTCATATGACTTATCAATGACTGCAAGAAGTTTTTTCGACCATCTATGTATCCTCCCCTACCACGTGAAGCTAAGGCAACCTCCATTGCTGCGGATCACATTAGATAATTGGTTTTCGTCAAATTCACGGTGGTGACATGAGCCGGAACATTATCCATTTTAATGTTTATCACATCCACAGTATTTTCTAAATCCATGAAATCTCAGGACAATTACAATCACACCACAAGAAGGAAAAGAACTAACAGATAGACCAAGGGTCAGAGGTCGACAGGCCAGAGATCGTAAAGACAAAGGGCACATCAGGCCAAGGGCTTGAGGGCAACACTCTTGGGGCGACATGCCTGGGACTGGAGGAGTCCACGACGCGTAGGGGGCGACACCGCGCCAGAAGCTTCACGCATAAGGGGCGGCAAAGGCCAGGGTGACACCGCGCCAGGGGCTTCACGCACCGAAGGAGGGGGGGGGGACTCAACGCGCAGGGGCTTCACGACGCGCAGGGGATGACACCGTGCTATGAGGGCCCCACGCGTAGGGTGGTCCAGGGTCCGGAGGACACCACGCGCGGGCAGCACAGACAGGAGGTGGCTGAAGGCGTTGAAGGTGCAAGCGTTGGCGGCGAAGGCGCTGAAGGCAGGAGGATGCAGGATGTGGCTGGCATCGGACGACACAAACAAGAGGATGGGCTAGGACTTGCACATAGAATGAAACGAGTCTCAATTAGGCTCTGATACCATGTTGAGGACAAAGATTAGAGAACATGAATATTAACATCGGGATTTACATGGAAAACCCTGCGATGAGGGAAAACCATAGGGGCATACATAAACCTTAATCTCCCTCACAAGAGATTAGGGACGCACTCTTTACTAGGTTAACGAGAAAGGAGGGGGGATGAATATATTTTATAAGACGGTGGGTAAACGATCCCTCATCCAAAGACCCGTTTACCCATTTAAGCAATACAACTCAATAGGCTCCTTTGCCAAATGCCCATTACCCAAATGCTACTCTCGGGCGCCAATTGAAAACAGTCAAAACGCTGAAGGGGCTCAAATAAATCCACCAATTCCAAATATTAAAACCTCTCCGTCCGATGAGTTGAACGGATGGCGTGTTATACAACCCAAAAAAACACAACATAACCGTTTTCCTACAAATACAAACGGTAGACCTATGGTTGCAGCATAATTCCAAAATCTGAGACAAATCTTCGCAGCAGTGGGAGAAGATCCTAAACCCTGAAAAAAGATATAAAAAAATAGCTTGCTCTACTAACGTGCCAAGGACGGATAACAAAAGTTACCATACGCTGTGGATGGTCAAAAGTGAAAGGCATGGGACCTCCTGCGACTCTTCATCACCATCTCGACCGTGGAGATCTCCGTCTGTCACTCGGCAAGTGACGACGGAGCCAGTTGGTTCTCATTGCCTCCGCTGCCTGGAAAATGGTATTAGTATATTGCAATCGAAGAAACCTGTGGTTACCATTGTACTTGCAGAGTCATAAGCAACAGTTAGAAATCGAACTAGGGGCTGCAGTGCCCCCAACATGGCTTCATGGCCAGAGATACTGTATACCAAAGAAATACAACAAAATTAGAAAAAGGCCTGATGGAATAGCCTCCCCTTATCCCCAGAAACGCTTCCGTGCCTCTTCTCCTATCCAAGAGGCCAAAAGCTCCAGTGCCACCACTCCACCGATACCTACAAACATAAACTCTCTCTCCTCCATACCAAAACTGATCAAAATCCGTCTGAGTTAAACCTTCGATCCTCCACTCGGCACCTAAGGTCCGAGCAGACATTCAAGGCAAAAACAAACATGTCTTTTTGGAAGTCCGAAATCTGCAACCTGATTATTGAATACTCATCATGTTTCGAATCGAGACATTCTTTCAAGGGAAGTTTAGAAGGCTTCGTTTGAGCGTCTCTGGAAAATCTAGAAACACGAGTTGGTTGGAGAGGTGGACTCTCCAAGGATCTTTCAATCCAGTGTAAGGAAAGTGGATGGCTTTGGTTCTTCAAGTGGTCGCCATCTTTTACTGCTAAAATAGTCGAAGAGGTGGTAGCATACTTGGTGGCCGTTGCCGGGCTACCATTACATCATAGGTACCTTACATATTATCAAATGTGGTTAAGTAATTTAGTAAAATTTTTGACTATGATTGCTCGAATCTATCAATTTACTGAGATGAAGCTGCAACTGTTAAACTCCTTGTTGACATCCTGGATGTCACCCTTTTGGTGGATTCCACCAAACTCAAAAACTCTCCGGTCCCTTACAAATTGGAAGAGAAGATTAAAGAGAAGTCAAATAAATTGTTCAGAAACAAGTCAATAGGTTATCAATCACCCAAATAGAGGATAAGAAGTTTGACCTATGTCCCGAAGCTGCTTGGGAGAAAATCAATCTTAATGTAATACCATTCCCAACACATATGCGTCCTTCAATTGGAAAAAAGATCAAGAGCGAGGATGAAGTGGTCTGTTCTCATCCAGAACAAGTGATCGCATGGCTATAGAGCACGAGTCAGTCTATTAAACTCGAGTTGTGGGAACACATTAACAAACTTCCAAACTCTGAGGTGGTAGAAGAAAATCATTTGCTCAATGCTCAAAATTTGGTGATCGATCTTGATCCCAATAATAAATATGCGGGATTTGCAACACCGGACAAACTTAATGCAAAAAGGCAAAGGTAAATGCCTCCAACGCCTACCTCTGATTTTGAAATTAATCACCCCTTTATTTCACCACTGGCGCTGCAAAGAACCAAGAACTTGTTGAACTTTTTTGAATTCAGCCTTTCAAACTCTACTAAAAAATGATTTATTGTTGATTTGTGGAATGGTTACTCAAAATCCTAAAAAAAATAATGGGTGCATTCTTAAAAAAGCACTGATTATCAATACAAGTAGGTCTGTGGGTGATTATTTACCGTTAGCTATGGAATTTACTATCATATCATGGAATATTAGACACTTGAGAGGTCCCAGAAATTTGGGGGGACTTAAGAATTTGATTGAAATACAAAATACACGTTATTTACCTACAAGAAACAAAAAGCAACTCTTCCCCAAACCTGGATACACACTCGCACATGTCAAATTTTATTTGGCATTCAAATCACCTAGGAAGAACATGTGGCATTATGAGAGGATGGGATCAAACTTGGGTTTCTTTAATGAATCACGTAGACTATCGATATTTCAACATTTTTTATTTCCGGTTGCTTAACATGCATATTTGTTGTTGTGTTGTCAATATTTATGGTCCACCAAGGGATGACCTCAAATCGAACTTCCTTGTCTCCCTCCATTCGTTATCCTTCCATGTGGTACCGACCGTATTAATGATTTTAACATGATCATAATCAGAACGAACCGAGTCTCTAATAAACCATTGAGAAACCATGATAAGAAATTTGATGCTTGGATTGCTCCATTAGGGCTTCTTGATCTAAAGGATAGATGGGCAACTTTTACATGGTTCTAATCTCAAGATTGCAATTTGTGGGCTATACTTGACTGAATTCTGATTAACTTAAGCTTCATAACATTTTCTCTGCTGTCAAACAAAAAGGTTACCAAAAACCTTCTACGATCATAACCCCTTATTGTTAAGAGGCGTCTCCTTTAAATCACACAACCATATCTTTAGGGTAGAAAACTTTTGGTTAAGAAAAGAATCCTTTAGTCCTATGATTAGAGATTCTTAGACTCTCGATCTAAACTCAAATAACCTCTACCATCGTTGGGCGACCAAGGTGGAGCAATTGTAATCTTCCCTAAAGCGATGGATAAAAGAACTAATCCCTGATATCAATGGCGAGATAGCCAAAATTGAGCATGAAATAAATTAGGCTGAATCTCTCCTGGATGTTGGAGATTGATCGATAGATCAGATACTAAAAAGCCTATATGACCGACTAGAGTCTCTAAGGCATGATGAGAGGCTCATTTGGGAAACTTGCTAAGGTAAACTACATCAAGCATGGAAATGATAACACCAAATTTCTTAAAATTATGATGTCAACAAAATCCTCACATAATTTTTTCACTAATTTGAAAAATGATCCTTGGGAGATAGTGGTTGGTAGAGAATCTATTAGTATGATTATTTTGAACTTCTATGAAAACCTCTATGAGGACAATGAAATGTGAAAAGAAATTTAGTGGCGCATGCCATCCCTACGAACTTAGTAATTAACTTGGTTGATCATTCCCTATTTACACCATTTAGCTAGGTAGAAATTCAAGATACGATCAAAAGTTTCAAAAATAACAAGGTTTCGGACCCTGATGGACTTACTATCGAATTCTAAAGACAGTGTGGCCCATATTGAAAGACGATTTCATGAATCTTGTCTCTTATCTCCACAATTCAAGATTCGTGGGTTCAGAATTGAGACACATAAATAACACACTTATCTCTCTAATTTATAAGAAAGGTGAAGTTGAAAACATTGAGAATTACAAACCGATCAACTTGATTAATCTTCTGATTTGCATCATCTCTAAAGCAATTGCAAACATATGGCTCCTTTCCTGGCAAGCAATATTCCCCCTTCTCAATGTGCATTCTTAAAGAATAGATCGATGAGCGATGCCTTCCTCATCACTTTCCTTATTGTTAATGAGTGAGACAGATTGGGAACCGATGAAGTTGTCTAAAAATAGACTTTCGGAAGGCGTTTGATACTTTGTAATGGCCATTCATCCTCGGTGCCTTTCAGGCGCAAATTACCCACCTATATTTATCAACTGGATTAGAGCCCTTTTGGAAACTACGGGGGTATATTTAGGGTCAACGGCTCATCAGTAGGCTTCCTCCATCTGAGAAGGAGAGTTCGGCAAGGAAATCCCTTATCACCATTCCTTTTGATCCATTTACTTTCGATCTTGGGCTCTATGCTAATCAAACTTGTGGAGGTTGGTAAGTTCATCGGTTTCTTCAGTAAGGGGATGGAAACTCAGCTCACTAATTTCTAGTTTGTGGATGGGCTTTTCATCTTCTGAGAATACATAAAGGAAAATCTTAAAAATATTCTCAAAAATCTTAAAATCTTCAGTACAATGTATGGTTTGGATATTAACTAGAGGAAATCAGCCTTCTAATCTCATGACAACACCTTAAATATTAAAAGGTCCTGTTTTAGGATGAGAGGTGTCATTCCCTATCTACTCTTGGGCTATACCATCCTAAACGTTAGAATGTTGAACAAGGATTGGTCGACTTCAATTGATAGATTCGCCGCAAAGCTCCAAGGGTGGAAGTTGAAAATTATGCCGCTTTCCGCAAAAATCACTTTTCTAAACTCTTCCCTAACTCCAATAATCATACATGTGATGTCATGTTTTAAGATACCGATAGGAATTACTAAAAAATTGACAAGATCAGACGCAATTTCCTTTGGGGAGGTATGAGTGATCTACAATCGTATCATAAAGTTGCATGGTCCAAAGTTACTCGCCCAAAAACCAATGGTGGTTGGGGGATTCTCAACCTATTCTCTTTCAATGATGCCTTCTTGACAAAATCTGCAATTCATATTGCTAACTTTAAAAGACCTTGGGTTACCGAGGTGATCGGTGCGACTAACTTCAAGGGTGGTCGTATCACACTACGTGATGGCCCTAAACGGTCTCATTCTTTTGTTTAGAAATCCCATATTAGGGGCTCTTTTTCTCTTCAATTTGTTCTTTAAAAAAATCTGTAAAAGGGTAGGTGTTCTTCATTTCGGAAGGATCAATTTTGCGAGGACCCTTGTCTATGATGTTCTTTCCCTTTACTACGACCATTTATCAGAAAACACCTTTTCATTCACGACCTCAAATCTTGGTTGACGCGGTTCGATTGGTTTAAATCATACAAAATCAGCTACCACTCAGTTTGTGGGGAGAAGGAGATAGGCTAAAGATAGCTTTAGATAAAATCTTTAGGGCGTTACACACGCTAAAGTCAGACTCAACAATTTACCCCAATATTTCTTACAGTTGTGAGTAATCAACAACCAAAAGATTATATACACTTCTTATGGATGGGGGTATCAATCTCTGGATTATGATAATTTTAGAAAGAGACCCCTGGAACCAAGAGCATACTACTTTATTTGCACTAGTGCAATTTTAACCTACCTCGACGTTTATAAACGTCGACCTAGACACATTTAGACGTCGTCCTAGTTTATATCGACGTTTGTTCAACGTCGTCAAGATATGTCGCCTCAGCCTCGTCGTCGTAGGATAAGTCGACACTTAATAACAAACGTCGATCTTGCTTTCTAGCCAAGGCCGACGTTCAAACGTCGATATTAAAAGTTTATAAAACCGTTTACAAACTCCGTTAATGATTTTGCCCGACATTTGAATGTCGACTTTAATATTACAAATGCGACGTTTGAACGTCGACTAAAACGCTCTGAATTTTACACTTTTATAAGATTATATTTTAAAATCCATTGTATATTAAGATTATATTTTAAAGTCCATTGTATATTGTAGGGTTTAATTTGTCTTTTTCCAGAGATCTTTAGAGCATCATATCTGTGCATCTTCCAATCATATAATATGAGGCCACGGAAGTTTAATCTGCAGCGGTCATAATGTCAAGTGAAATTAGACTTCAATGGAGTTCTGCAGCTGCAATATATCATCTGTGTGAAAAATGTAGATTGAGTTAAAATGTATGTATATATATATATATATATGAATCGTTGAAAAAATCCAAACTCCAAACAAGATAACAATATTGGGATCAATGCAGAATTGTTGTGGGAAGCATACAATAATATCATCCATATGTCACAGTTACGCAAAAAAAAAAACAAGTTAGACATAGGCAGTAAGCACATCTCTTTAAACGTTCATCAAAACATGCCTCAAACCTCACATCTGATGTGCCTTTCTCCCTCGACCATTTCCACAAACACCTTGCGTGCACCATAACGAGACCCAACAACACCTCTCGTACAGCTGACCTCGTTCCTCAACCATCCTCCTCTCCGTATCCTCCTCCCATCTTGCAAATCATCTACCATACGACGTGGGACTTGCCTGAGTGGTAGAAGAAGCAGAGGTCTCCTCGGCCATGGCCTTCATGTGCTTCTGCGCCTGAAGGTTCTTGACCTTTCTCTTCCCGATGGGGCCATGTGCCCCACTGTCTCCTCCGACTGCAGCCATGTGCGTCGCTTCTCTGCGTCCACTTGCCCACAACGACCTCCCCTTCTCTAGAAGAAGAGGAGGAAGTGGAGCATCTCTAGAAGGCCTAACCGCGAATCGTCTCTTCCGCTCCTCATCTTTCTGCTCACCGCCATCCCCTCGCAGCTCTCCAGGCAACCACGGGTGGCCCCTCTTTTCGTCTACACCACGATGAGGAAGAGGATGGATTTAAGATACAGATTTAGAGGTTATTTTATATATTGCAACTTATACCATAAGGGAGAGGAACCGACGGCTCGCTAATCCAAAAAAGCAACCCAACGTTTATACGACGTTTAATTGAATAAACATCGGCTTATACAACTTGTAATCGACGTTTATATACAAACATCGATAAATTGAAGATAATTTCGACGTTTAAATAAGCGTCGATGTAAATTTGAGCAAGGCCAACGTTCTTGATAATGGAATGTCGCCCTTAATGAAATTTCTTGTAGTGTTGGTTGTTGGCTCACAACAAAATTACCACCTAAGATCACCTTGAATAGATGAAAATCACGTCTGTGAATAGATATCACCTCTGCAAACGTGATTTGGAAAATTACAGTCATCTATTCAATGGTTGCAGAATAACTAGAGATATTTTCAACTCATGTGGTCTAGAACAATGTTCTAGGATTTCTTGAATATGATTATCATTAATAGGATAATAAATTTGAGGGTCGAGGAATGGCATTTGCTATGCTTCAAAATTACGAGATGGTGGTTAAATTGGAAAAATCGATGTCACCTCTTATATGACAACATACCTATCAACAAGCCCAGTTTAATCCTTTAAGAAACATTCGTTTGCCATACTAGATTTGAGAGTGGGTCTGATGATATATGGAATAATCGCTTGAATTTCGATATAAACATCAGCTAGCTATTCGATACATCTCTAACATTCTTTTTAACATGCCTATGGATTTAAATTAACTTTTCTGTATGAGTCCTGGTAGTTACTAATTCTCCACAATCGAATGGTCATTGTGCACGCTCTCTGAGCTCGGGTGCCGAATCCTAGAAACCTACCAACTCTGAACTTCTGTGATGTGGTGAGAGATTGTGTGTGATCTACATTCGAACATGGTGACTTAATGTTCCTGGTCAGTCTTTTTAGGTGGCTTTACTACGCTCTATAATCATCGTCACCTACTTTGATGGTGGCTTTGGTGTGCTCTGCATTCGATCTGTTCCTTTTTGGCTTTATTTCTTTGGTGTTCGTAGAGGTTGATGGTTCTTTTTATGGCTTTATCATAGGGTGTTAACATATTTGTGCCGTGTATGTGCGGACCTCCCTCCTATTGCTGTTACAAACTTTATTGCTGCTAGCGCAAGCATGATGAATGAAATAGAACCGTTTATCTAATAACAAGAAATAACATACTAGATAGATCACTCCTAGTTAGACTGTTCATTTGACAGAATGGTCACCGTCGTCCCAGATGTTGGTTAAGTAGAGCGACATGCCTCTCTAGCTTTTCTAATGGGATTAGGGATGCAAACAATTATGGATATATCTGTTTCCGATCCGTCACCGTATCCGTTTTATAAGATTTTGACATCCGTATCCGTATCCGTTTGAAATGGATACGAAATCATTCTAATATCCACAGACATCCGTATCCGCATCTGTATATCTGTTTTCGTATATAAGTACACTCACATATTTATTTTTAACCCTTTATAACATTATTCTATATCTTCTTTTATCATATTTGTATATTTTTTTATGATACAAACACTTTTAGTAAATTTATATCATGTATTTTCCTTTCAATTCGGATATATTTAAGTCGATTCTATAGAGCATTTCTAACATTACTCATGCGGTCAATATCTATTTTACATATGTATCCGTTTTTTAAGGATATGGTAAGATAATTTTAATATCCGTCAATATCTGTATAGCTTCCGTAAGAATACGGTAATACCTATATCGGTATCTGTATCCGTCCGTTTGCATCTCAAAATAGGACGGTCATGTCTCTCCATTTGGAAGCCACCATTAGTTGTGGTATCTCTCGGCCTTGATCATATAAGGGAGGATCATAGTTGTCCCCTCCCGTCATATAGAAGAGTCATGCACTATCAACATCATATCATAACAGATGAGACAGTTGGTACCCGTCGTCTAATGTGTGGTTGTTTGCAGAAAACCCACAAGCTTGTTGCTATTTTTTTGTGCTACTTTCATTTTTTACAGCACAATGGTTATCTAATAACTGCATGAATGGTATACGTCATCTTTTTTTGAATGCTGCATTTTACGATTACAAATCAAAGAAGGATGTTTGATTATGAGTAAAATATTACAAGCAATACTTAAGGCAAATCTGATTTTTGAATTTGAATAAAAAAGCTACGAGCAATCCTTTAGCCAAATTAGTCCACTGGAACAGGCATCCACTCCTTAATCATTTGAAGTTGGTTCTAAATTAATGTTTTATCGGAATTATCGTTGTTGGGATGTTTAATGCAATTTGACGGTCAATATTAAGTTATATTAATGTATTTCAATTCCTGAAATTAAATGCTCCAACCATGTGGGGTGGTATTTAGTCCCATATTGTAGAGTGTCAAAACTGTCACTTGATTTTTATATGGGAAGTCCTTAGACTAGTCTGGAAACAGACTAGAGAGGACTTTAGATCACCAGACACGCGCACGTGCGTGCTTGCCCACCGTGCCATGTCGGGCACGGGCACATGCTCGGACGTGGGCGCGGCACTGCAGCCTGACGTGGCGTGAAATAAAGACCAGATCAATTTTGTAATCGCAGATTGGTTTGAATTCCAAGGGATGTGTCCCTTAATTCTCTCATGTTACGTAACTGTCTCGACGACTTTAGGTATCAATCTAAAAGCTGTGGACTAAGGTTACGAACACTCACGACTCTCATTCCCACTGCCTCTCTTCTCCCTCTCATGATATTAGGCTTTGTACATAGGTGACTTAAGAGGACGTTAAGGCACGATGTCGCTCTAAGGGGAGTCCTACAACATGAAGCTTCGATTGTGATCTCTAACCCTCTATTTCTTTGTCGCATTTTTCCCATGATGTTCGTTTCCAGATTTTTCCCTTAATCTAATATGCATACATTTCTAAAATGGATATTTTTCTTGTCAACAATGATCTGGATGCATATATACATTGGTTTAAACCTGAAACCTGTTGTAAATTTGATTTTTGTATGTATGTGTTTGCCACATTTTTCAAACATCTTAGAGAGACAGATATATAATATTATAAGAAAAATGTCTGATTTGAGGTTTTGGTCTCAAGTGGATTTCATTAGTACGTCAGAGAAATTTGGGGGCCAAAATTTCAAGCATGGGCAACAATGCATGAAAATCTGACTAACAACGATTAGATTGATTTCAGGTCTGAAAATCGAGTTCCCTTTGTGGAAATTGAGTGGCTGACCACAATTGGCTTGATTTCAGTTATGAAAATCTGGCTGACCATGATTCTGAACAGAACCCAGATCCAGATGCGATCAAAATAGCAGATGCGTGGAAAGAACATGATCGTTTATGAAGTGGATGCATCCTTACTGCACTATTGAATGTTCTATTTTATGTCTATGTCGTATCCATCAAGACCATTAAGAATATGTGGGAGGAACTGGATAAGAAGCACAACACAAAAGATATGGGCATTTAAAGTACTCATTATCCAAGTTTCTGAAATTTCAGATGATCGAGGAGAAATTGATTTCTAAATAGTCTCATGAGTTTCTATTATTACTCCATGAGTTAATCGAGGCGGAAATGAAACTTTTTGAAAAGTTTCAGGTCATGTCGATCATCGAGAAATTTCTCAAAATCTGAGAAGATTTTAGGATGTTCCTAAAGCACAAGAAAGGTAAAATTTCTCTAAATGATTTAATGGTCTCAATATCTATTGAAGAGACGTATATGAAATAAAAATCTGTGATGCCTGTTGACGTGAACCCTAAGGTCAATATCATAACCTCAAAGGGAAATAATGCTAAAGGGAAAAATAAGAAACTGCAAGCCAAGGGAAAAATCTAGAAAAAACCAAAAATCAAACCTTACTGGCAGTGTGGATAGATTGGACACTGGAAGAAGGATTGCTCTTGTCTAAAGACTCAATAGACATCCTCAGATGTCGCTCCTCAAGCTCTCGTGATGACTGAGGGAGGTAGGCATGGCGAAGGGTATGTCTCAGTGAAATATGAACTCTATATAGTAAATAAGCCTAATGAGTTGCTTTTTGATACTGGTGCAAATGTACACATTTGTACTGACAAGACCTTCTTTGTGTCTTATCCGTCTTCATCCGATGGAACAATGATGATGGGGAATATATCTGCGGTCAAGGTGATTGGTTCTGGACGATTCAAGCTGAGATAATAAACTGGAAGAGTTTGGACTTTGTGCTGGTGATGCATGTTCCTGACATCAAGAAGAATGTCTTGTCTAGATCTTTATTAGTTAGAGAGGGTTTCTGTTGATCGCGAAATTCGAGGACGGAAATTAATTGGTGGTAAAAATATGGTCGTTGTTTATCCCCAAAATCCCGCGTCAACAAAAAATATTTTTTATGATTTTTGCTACTTATTAACCTGTATAGCGGACAGGGTCGAACTCAGGGAGGCTACAATTCCCGAGGGTTATTCAATTAATCAGAAACTAATTAAAAGAAAACAGGAATCTCAAAGACAACTATCCTTAGTTTTTGTGATTTTTTATCTTTTCTATTTTTTTATTTTTTATTTCTAATTTTTTTTATATTTTTTGATTTTCAAATTTTTAGTGATTTTGATTTTGCAATTTTTTTATTTTCAAAAATAACACGATGCAATATTCACAAGATTAAAAACACACACACCAACTCTTTTTGTAATTTTTCAATTAGTCAAAAAAATGTTCAGAAAAATTCAAAGAAAATATTGTTGGGTTTTAAAAGTTTTGAAATGTTTTTAAGAATTTTTGTGGAATATTCAGATGTTTTGGTATTTTTCTAAAAATCAAACAGTGAGAAAATAAGAAAATGTGCACAACCTGGAGTACTTTTCAATTTAATAATCTTTAAATGCCCAAAACTCCTGGAAATTATTTTTAAGACAAACTAGAAGAAAATATCTACAAACAGGAACAGAAATCACAATTTTTGGATTTTTGTAGAATTTTTTTATGATTTTTATAAGATTTTTCATGTTTTTCAAATTTTTTCGGTTTTATAAAGAATTAATACATGAAAATTGGTCTGAAATTAAAAGACAATGAAATAAATCTACTCTATTTTTTTTGGAATTTTTGGAGCTATTTTCGAATTTTTATGAATTTTTGAATTTCAAGAAGACAAAAAGGCACTGTTTTTTATTTTTTAATAATATCAAATCAAGTCAAAATGCAATGAAAAGTTTATGCTAATAAAATAATCACATGAAGAGCATAGCATAATTTTCTCAGAATTTTTGGATAACAAATGACATTTATTTTCTTCAAAAGACCAAGCAAATCATCGTTATGCAGTTCAGGGGCTAAAATGTAAATAGTAGAAAAGTTCTGTACTGAAATGTAAAGTTTCAATGTTTTTGCCTCAAATAAATAATATAAATGAATAGAAAGGCTAGAATGCAATTTACCCAGTTTGGCACATGCTGAGCACGTGACTTGCTTGTAGACAGGGGCTTTTGTAATTTTAGAATCTTCCGAGGGCTGATCTGCAACTATTCCAATATAATATTTTTTTCTTCAAAAGCCCTAAGCTAGGGCTTCTTCGTTTCACGCACAGAGGGAGCACAAGGGGCAAGGCCGCCGCCCCTTCTTCTTCGTCACGCACGGGCGGCGCGATGGGCTGGAGCGGGGAGGCGCGCCTCGCGCGGCGGCGCGGTGCGAGATGGAGGGTCGCGCACAGCCGCGCGCCCAGCTGCTCCGCAGGAGGATGCGGAGGGGGGTCGACGCGTGGAGCGGCTGGCGTCGGCGCCGCGTGGCGCGTCTGAAGGCGGAGGAGCGGTGGGCGGATGGAGCGGCTGGCCGTGCCGCTGGCAGGGAGAGCGGAGCCGGCGGGGCTCGACGGTGCGCGGGAGCGATGGAGGAGCGACGGCGGCCTGAGATGGCGCTCGGCAGGGGATGCTTCAACGGAGAAGGCGGCTGCGCGGAGTACGCGCGCTGGATGCGGGCGCACAAGGCGGCGCGACGGAGCGCCTGCGGTTGGGCGTGGTGGGCGGCGGGGGTTGGCAACCCCGCTGCTGTGGCGAATTTTTTTATTTTTTTTAATTTTTTTTGATTTTTTTATGGAATGTAAACAGTAAATCCAAAATAGTAATAAAAACTTGTTGTTTTTTTTTTGTGAATCTGAAAATAAGAAAAATGAGAAATCCGAAATAGACAATAAAAAATGATGAGAAATGTTTTTTTTTTGTTTTTTTATATTTTTAATTAATTTTTTTGTTGTTTTTTTAATGACCCTGCAAAACAAGCGTTAAATAGAACAGAATTTTTTTTATTTATCCTGCAAAACAACCGTTAGAGATAAAAAACAATTTTTTTTATTTATCTACAAGATTGGAATGTGAACGAGGATTCGGCGATAGTGAGGGATTCAAATCCGGCTCTCCGACCACCGTACGTAGTCGGAGTTGAGAGATCGTGGAAGATAGAAATTGAAGGCGGAGAGATCAAGAAAGTGAGATGAAAAATCGAGTCGATGGCGGATCAATTCGAGATGGAGAATTTTTTTAAAGATCTAGAAAGAAAAATGACGATGGGAAAAAATGTGAAAAAATAGAAAGCGATTAAACTAGATAAAAATACGAAGAAAAATTTGGATCTCACCTTAGGAGCGGAAAATGGATCGTGATCGCCTCGACAAGGCCGACTCGCTGTCACCTGACGGCTTGGAGGCTCGACACCTTTTCTCGACAAGAAGACTCTCAGAGATCGGGCTCCTCTCACCAAAGATTGATCAGGTTGGAATGAGAGAGATGGAGCCATATAAATAGAAAAGAGACACATTTGAATTTTTGAATTTTTGGATAAGAGAGATTTTTTTGGTGGAAGAGATAACATGAGAGATAAAATAGAAAGATAAAATGATTTACAAAATTATCTAATTTTTTTGAATTTTCGTCACTTTATTTATTTGAATTAAAAATGTTATTTTTTTATTTTTTTATGATGGTTAGTTAAAAATAGCAACTATATACATGTACTATATACATATATGACATTATGTACAAGGATAAATGGGGAAATTAGCCTCTTTTTTTGTTTTAAGAATTTTATTAATTTTTTTATTTTTATTTTTGTTTTAAGTAATTAGTAAAAATATTTACAAATATATACAAATACAATATACACAAAATACAAGGGAAAATTGCACAAACCACCCTAGAAAACCGACTTTTCAACCGTAACTCCAAAAATTATAAAATCACAGTCATTTTGAAGATAATTTAATTTAGAATTCAATGAAAGTGATATTTGTTCAATTTGAGATCATATGGAGCCGGAATTGATCTTTCAATTAGTGCTTAGTGGCTTTTTCCAAGTGTGGCTACTTTTATTCTGTACATGATTTAATTGTGCAATCAGTTTTATTAATTAGGACCCATTTTTATTTACAACTTTGATTTTGAATGTTATTTGATTTGGGTCAATTAAGGTACAAATAAATTAGTTTCATTTTTATACAGATATACACAAAATAAGTGAGAAACACATTTTTTTGGATTTTCTGGTTGAGGACCCTATCTCCCCCTACTTTATTCCTGGTCGATCAGGTCAAGTCTTGACCTTCTCTCGGGGTTCGGGTCATCCTGTATACAGTCTTCCTTTTTTTTATTTTCTTTTCTTTATTTTTCCTTTCTTTCTTTATTTATTTATTTTAGATTAAAATTAGTAAGGAATGTACAATATTTACACACAAATGCAAGTTAGTAAGAATATGGAGTTAGCGTTATATGCAGGTGTTTTATAAGGGATTTTAAGCTAAAATAAATGAATAAAGATGACGAATCGCAGATTCATCATCCCCCTATGCTTTACCTTTGCTAGTCCCTTAGCAAACACTTATTTGAAAGAATAAGTGAAGAAGAAAAAGAAAGGGAAAATAAAGAAAGTAGGACAACATTGAGTATTAAACTTATCTTCATAAAATTGTAGTTTGGAGCTCTGTCGGACCTTTGGATTATTTGTGTGTCGGAACTTCTGTGAGACTTAGAATTTTAAAACCAACAGCCTTCAAGTTCTACACATCATTGTCACAATTTTGGCCCAGAAGTCATCTTAGATCAATCCTATTCCCAAAGCATACCCTATAAACATTGAATAATCGACTCATGTGTGTGAAAAAAGTTTAGATCTTCCCATCCAGAATGCTGGACTACCATGCAAATCTCCTCTCCAATAACTCGTCCTCGGGGAGTCAGGTATTTCCTTCTAAGGTCTGTCGTGCTGTGTTCACAATCGAATTGGGGGAGAAGTTAGAAGAATGAGAAAAGAACTGGAGGGTGGTTTGGTGTAGTCACCTCTCCTTGTGAAGCTGGCCAGTGTAGCCGAGTGTCCACCAAGATCTGCAGGTTTTCTTGAAGCTTGGACCTTTTTGGTCAGATTTTTATTTGGTAGTAGCTTCTTTGTATTTGGAGTTTTGGTGGTTCTGCTTGGATCTTGTTGTGCCCCTACGGATATAGAATCTTTTTTTTCCGTACATGTTTTGGGGTCTTAGAAAAAATTGTGCCCAGTCGTCCATCCCTTTTCCGAAGCTTTATTTCAACCCGTACTCCGGTCTTTAGATTTCCACGCTACCAGAAAAGAAACTCATACAGCCTTCCAACATCCCATCTGAGTTGAGCTAAGTGCATAGTGCGGGAGTACAAATTAATTCGCTATTCCAGAGTTGTACCCAGAATGAAGAGACCAGGTTAGACACTAAGGGTCAAATGCTGCACCTTGTCATGTGGAACTCAAAGAATTAAGTCAAAGACCTGAAGCTTCTAAAATCCTATTTCTCGGTGAAGTTCCTCTAAGAATTAGGTGGATTAAGGTCCAACTAAACTCCATTCTTCAATTTTATTCCAGACATAGTTTAAATATCAATACTATCCAGAAAAATGCACATTCAAATGCAGACTATGAACAATGCAGAGATTTTTTTTAAAGAATGATGCACATGTGAAAAGAACCATTTTTAAACAATTTTCTAATTTTGAACTTTTTATGGATTTTTGGAGAAAAATGACGATGTGAAAAAAAGTTTTTTATGCAAATTTTTATGATTTTTGGTTTTGTAGTTTTTTTTAAAGGAGAAAGGGTTAGTAATATATACAAGTATATACAAGAGACTTTTTTTGTTGTTTTTTTTTGTTTGTTTGTTTTTTTTTGTTTTTTTCTTTGTTTTTTTTTGTTGTTTTTCTCTCTCTCTCTTCCCATTTTTTTGTTTGTTTTTTTTTGTTTTTTTTATTTTCTCTCTCTTTCTCTTCTCTCTCTTTTTTTTTGCTTTTTTTTGTGTGTGTTTTTTTGTTTTTGTTTTTGTTTTTGTGTTTTTTCTGTTTTACTTTTTATTTTCTTCTTTTTTTTGTTTTGTTGTTTTTTTTTGTGTTTTTTTGTTTTGTTTTTTTATAAAATATACACATAACCCCCCAAATAAATGTATTTAAAAGTACGAGTTATGTCTAAAGTATATATACAATATATACGACACCCCCCTATACTTAGCTCGAACTATGTCCTCATAGTGATCAGAGAGCGACAAAGGAAGACATAACTCGTGCTAAGCAAAGAAAGGTGAAAAGACTCCTATGCTACAATGACTCAAAGAAAAGATAAAATGAATAGAAGTTGGCGATCCCCCCTATACTTAGGATCAAGTAATCCTAAGTATAGTGGAATGTACAAAGGGGAGAACCGATGAAGAGAATGTACAGACTCACAGAGACACGATATGAACAACATCACCCCCCTATACTTAGGGTAGAGTATCCCTAAGTATAGGCAACAACAACAAAGGTGATAAACAGGACGAATATGAACAACACAAATCCTTCACCCACCTATACTTAGGATAAAGCACATCCTAAGTACAGCATATATACACACACGTACACGGAAAAGGGGTGAATGATAAAACGAGAGAAGACAGAGTGAAACAAAAGGATATACAAGAGGAGTGGATTTACACAGGTTAAGAAGGTCGAAAACGAACCTTCTTGTGGGACCGCTGAGGTATGGATTTGACAAGATGTAGGTCGATATTGGGATTATCATTAGATATGAACTGAGTAGAATCGACCAAGAATGTATGCTCAGCGGTTTCAGATTGTGCAGGCCTAAACCGGTTATTGGAAGTAGTGTGGTCATGTCCTGCCTGGGAAGTCTTGCAAACCTCAAAGTAAAATGGCTCGTAATCATTATCAGAAAAAGTAGGATCAATTTCAGCTTGGCGAGCCTCTACTGGATCATCATCTTTATCAAAAGGCCCAAATTCCTTTATAAAAGCAATCAAATCAAATTTGGCCTGATCGGTCTCATCTGAATCAAGGTGAATAGGAACAGACTCATCAGTGAAAGTAGTCGAATCATGTCCTTCCTGTCTAGTCTCAGGATCTGCCTTCCACTCTAGGGTGTCTATCGTGTAAATTCCGCGGATGTCATCAATGCATCGCCACGTACCAGAAGAGGGAACTCCAAATTCTATGCTTTCTGAGTCCTCCTCCTTGAAGAGGAATTCTCGGGTCTCAGTATTATCCATCATATAGCAAAAATCTCTGGTAGTATCATCATGTTCAAAGTCCTTGGGGTTGTCTAACACGGGTGGGCTCTCATGGGATACGGGTTTCTGGACGGTAGTGGGTGTAGTGATTAACACATCGCTCCCTACATCAGAACGGAAGCGAATCTCTCCTGAACCATAGTCAATAACGGCTCCCGCAGAGGCGAGGAAAGGCCGTCCCAGGATGATTGGAGGGTGCTCCACAGGGGTGGAGGTCTCCATGGGCATTACAACAAAATCCGAAGTAAAATCCATGCCCTGAATAAGAATGACGGCATTTTCTAGAATACCCTTCGGCCTCTTGATAGATCCATCAGCGAATTGAACTATCATCCTGGTTTTCTTGAGAGGCCCAAGATGAAGAGACTGTACCATAGAGAAGGGTATTATATTAATTGAAGAACCGCCGTCAAGGAGAGCGTTATCACAAGAATAGTTAGATATGGAGCAACTCACAAGAGGTGTGGTCGTGTTTCCTTTCTTAAAATATGGACGGTGAGAGATGGCGTAGGCAGTGGCCATGGTCAAGATATGACGCTCAGATCTTCTCCTTCGCTTTCTTTTCTTGTGTTGAGGAGTAGATAAATCTGTCATGGCCTGTTGAAGTGGGGCTTTAATGATCTCATGAAGGGTGGCCACCACTTCGGGTTTAGTCAACATTTTTTTGAATTTTTGGACCTCATCCATACAAGGGAGGAGGTCGGAATCAGCATTTACATGAGGATTGCCAAGAGCAGTCTGTACAGTGGCATCCTCGGGATCTAGGTTGGGACATGGCTGTGTGCGTAAATGATCGGGCATTTGGGTTCTTTTCTCACAAAATGAATCAATAATATGTATCCCAGAATCTTTTTGTATTTTCAAAATTTTCTCATTTTTTTGTGTTTTGGATGATTTCAAGCTCTCATGATTATCCTCGAGTGAATCAATATCCTCAAATATTGGAGCAGCGTTCTGTCTCTCATTTATGTTAATAAAATTGAAAATCTTCGAATTCATATGCTCCACCATTTGATTCAATGTGTTAAGTGTGGAAATCATGAAAGGTGACTCCAAAATCCCAGGATCGGGTGGGTTGAATGAGGGTGGGTGAAAATCAAAGTCCTCCGTCTCCTGAAATAATGGGTTAGGCGGATATACACAAACATCAGGATGAAGATCCTCCTGGAAAAGGGAAGGTGGATCGTCTGGAGAGTACAAGGTATCTGCGAAGATCGGATTAGAATAACTCCAGTCGGCCATCTTCGAAACAAATGATGGGAGAGCACGAGGGTCAAGCCAAAAGATATGGAGAAAAAGGCGCAAATGCACAGAAAAGATCTGGTATGCACACAAACAATCAAACACAATACAAATCCCCAATTCACCAACTCAACGCAATGTGAAGACCATGAAGGTTCGGTCTCTTAATCTTGTATGTTTTAGAGTTAGGTGATAATCACAAAGTTGTACAAACACTTAGGTTGAATTATGGGATTTGGGCACTAACCTTAGTGTGTACGCGAGCAAGTAAAAACGAATACAATGAGGGGGTTACTCTCCCCAAGACAATGATTTTTCTTTGTATTTTTTAGGGTCGAGTTTTCTTTAACAGTCCCGGTTTTAGGCAGTTGTCACTTGGTTAAGATATTTTCAAAGAATCGCCTACCGAGTGTCCAATTTACTTTTTAACTTATGTGAGTGAAAACAAGGGAGGAGATCGGAAATGCCAATGCGCGATTAAAAACGATGATGCATGCAGGGGTTAGAGATGCGTACCTTGTCGCCAGCACTCTACATGCAAGTGATCCGCGCAGAATTTAAATACAGAAAATAAACTAACCTATATGCAAATGCAAGTGAACCGTCCTAGGTGATAACTTCTATTAACGGGCCAGAACAAGTTAATTTGACTAAGTCCAAATTACGATCTACTCTATAGGCACAGAAATTCTTGTTTAGGGTGTTTGGACCTAATTAATTACCTGGCTCAAGCAAATTAATTAAAGAAATCAATAGGTGGCTTTCAAAATCCGCGGAAAACAAAGAAAATAAAGGCGATGAAAACAAAATCGGTGAGGTCCCCCAAGTGCACCGGCACTTGGCGAAACAGACCCCGCAACAAATGAATGTCCGTTTACAAAGTTCAAATGATAGAAAAAAAACTCTCTCTTTTTTTTTCTTTTTCTTTCTCTTTTTTTTCGGCTCTTTCAATTTTCTTCTCCTCTTCTCACGCTATCCTGCGGCTTGGTGAAGAATCAAGCCGCCTCCACGTCGCTTGGGTGCTTCGGCTCTCCTAGGATCGCCTCCTTCGCTCCGCGGGCCCTCGCAAGAAAAAGAAAAGAGAATGTGTAAGAAACACAATTTTCAAATATGAAAAAATGATGAAATGAATGCAATGGATATGAACAATGGAATAATGTGGCAAACAGATATTTACAACCAAGAATAGCAGGTCAAAAGAGAAACCTAACTACCCTCGCCGTGCCTCCCCGACAACGGCGCCATTTTGTTGATCGCGAAATTCGAGGACGGAAATTAATTGGTGGTAAAAATATGGTCGTTGTTTATCCCCAAAATCCCGCGTCAACAAAAAATATTTTTTATGATTTTTGCTACTTATTAACCTGTATAGCGGACAGGGTCGAACTCAGGGAGGCTACAATTCCCGAGGGTTATTCAATTAATCAGAAACTAATTAAAAGAAAACAGGAATCTCAAAGGACAACTATCCTTGGTTTTTGTGATTTTTTATCTTTTCTATTTTTTTATTTTTTTATTTCTAATTTTTTTTATATTTTCTGATTTTCAAATTTTTAATGATTTTGATTTTGCAATTTTTTTATTTTCAAAAATAACACGATGTAATATTCACAAGATTAAAAACACGCACACCAACTCTTTTTGTAATTTTTCAATTAGTCAAAAAAATGTTCAGAAAAATTCAAAGAAAATATTGTTGGGTTTTAAAAGTTTTGAAATGTTTTTAAGAATTTTTGTGGAATTTTCAGATGTTTTTGTATTTTTCTAAAAAGCAAACAGTGAGAAAATAAGAAAATGTGCACAACCTGGAGTACTTTTCAATTTAATAATTTTTAAATGCCCAAAACTCCTGGAAATTATTTTTAAGACAAACTAGAAGAAAATATCTACAAACAGGAACAGAAATAACAATTTTTGGATTTTTGTAGAATTTTTTTATGATTTTTATAAGATTTTTCATGTTTTTCAAATTTTTTCGGTTTTATAAAGAATTAATGCATGAAAATTGGTCTGAAATTAAAAGACAATGAAATAAAACTACTCTAATTTTTTTGGAATTTTTGGAGCTATTTTCGAATTTTTATGAATTTTTGAATTTCAAGAAGACAAAAAGGCACTGTTTTTGATTTTTTAATAATATCAAATCAAGTCAAAATGCAATGAAAAGTTTATGCTAATAAAATAATCACATGAAGAGCATAGCATAATTTTCTCAGAATTTTTGGATAACAAATGACATTTATTTTCTTCAAAAGACCAAGCAAATCATCGTTATGCAGTTCAGGGGCTAAAATGTAAATAGCAGAAAAGTTCTGTACTGAAATGTAAAGTTTCAATGTTTTTGCCTCAAATAAATATTATAAATGAATAGAAAGGCTAGAATGCAATTTACCCAGTTTGGCACATGCTGAGCACGTGACTTGCTTGTAGACAGGGGCTTTTGTAATTTTAGAATCTTCCGAGGGCTGATCTGCAACTATTCCAATATAATATTTTTTCTCTTCAAAAGCCCTAAGCTAGGGCTTCTTCGTTTCACGCACAGAGGGAGCACAAGGGGCAAGGCCGCCGCCCCTTCTTTTTCGTCACGCACGGGCGGCGCGATGGGCTGGAGCGGGGAGGCGCGCCTCGCGCGGCGGCGCGGTGCGGGATGGAGGGTCGCGCGCAGCCGCACGCCCAGATGCTCCGCAGGAGGACGCGGAGGGGGGTCGACGCGTGGAGCGGCTGGCGTCGGAGCCGCGTGGCGCGTCTGAAGGCGGAGGAGCGGTGGGCGGGGGGAGCGGCTGGCCGCGCCGCTGGCAGGGAGAGCGGAGCCGGCGGGGCTCGATGGTGCGCGGGAGCGATGGAGGAGCGGCGACGGCCTGAGATGGCGCTCGACAGGGGATGCTTCAACGGAGAAGGCGGCTGCGCGGAGTACGCGCGCTGGAGGCGGGCGCACAAGGCGGCGCGACGGAGCGCCTGCGGTTGGGCGTGGTGGGCGGCGGGGGTTGGCAACCCCGCTGCTGTGGCGAATTTTTTTATTTTTTTATTTTTTTTTGATTTTTTTATGGAATGTAAACAGTAAATCCAAAATAGTAATAAAAACTTGTTGTTTTTTTTGTGAATCCGAAAATAAGAAAAATGAGAAATCCGAAATAGACAATAAAAAATGATGAGAAATGTTTTTTTTGTTTTTTTTTATATTTTTAATTAATTTTTTTGTTGTTTTTTTTAATGACCCTGCAAAACAAGCGTTAGATAGAATAGAAATTTTTTTATTTATCCTGCAAAACAACCGTTAGAGATAAAAAACAAATTTTTTTATTTATCTACAAGATTGGAATGTGAACGAGGATTCGGCGATAGTGAGGGATTCGAATCCGGCTCTCCGACCACCGTGCGTAGTCGGAGTTGAGAGATCGTGGAAGATAGAAATTGAAGGCGGAGAGATCAAGAAAGTGAGATGAAAAATCGAGTCGATGGCGGATCAATTCGAGATGGAGAATTTTTTTAAAGATCTAGAAAGAAAAATGACGATGGGAAAAAAATGCGAAAAAATAGAAAGCGATTAAACTAGATAAAAATACGAAGAAAAATTTGGATCTCACCTTAAGAGCGGAAAATGGATCGTGATCGCCTCGACAAGGCCGACTCGCTGTCACCTGACGGCTTGGAGGTTCGACACCTTTTCTCGACAAGAAGACTCTCAGAGATCGGGCTCCTCTCACCAAAGATTGATCAGGTTGGAATGAGGGAGATGGAGCCATATAAATAGAAAAGAGACACATTTGAATTTTTGAATTTTTGGATAAGAGAGATTTTTTTGGTGGAAGAGATAACATGAGAGATAAAATAGAAAGATAAAATGATTTACAAAATTATCTATTTTTTTTTAATTTTCGTCACTTTATTTATTTGAATTAAAAAATGTTATTTTTTTATTTTTTTATGATGGCTAGTTAAAAATAGCAACTATATACATGTACTATATACATATATGACATTATATACAAGGATAAATGGGGAAATTAGCCTCTTTTTTTTGTTTTAAGAATTTTATTAATTTTTTTTATTTTTATTTTTGTTTTAAGTAATTAGTAAAAATATTTACAAATATATACAAATACAATATACACAAAATACAAGGGAAAATTGCACAAACCACCCCAGAAAACCGACTTTTCAACCGTAACTCCAAAAATTATAAAATCACGGTCATTTTGAAGATAATTTAATTTAGAATTCAATGAAAGTGATATTTGTTCAATTTGAGATCATATGGAGCCGGAATTGATCTTTCAATTAGTGCTTAGTGGCTTTTTCCAAGTGTGGCTACTTTTATTCTGTACATGATTTAATTGTGCAATCAGTTTTATTAATTAGGACCCATTTTTATTTACAACTTTGATTTTGAATGTTATTTGATTTGGGGTCAATTGAGGTACAAATAAATTAGTGTCATTTTTATACAGATATACACAAAATAAGTGAGAAACACATTTTTTTGGATTTTCTGGTTGAGGACCCTATCTCCCCCTACTTTATTCCTAGTCGATCAGGTCAAGTCTTGACCTTCTCTCGGGGTTCGGGTCATCCTGTATACAGTCTTCCTTTTTTTATTTTCTTTTCTTTATTTTTCTTTTATTTATTTATTTATTTATTTTAGGTTAAAATTAGTAAGGAATGTACAATATTTACACACAAATGCAAGTTAGTAAGAATATGGAGTTAGCGTTATATGCAGGTATTTTATAAGGGATTTTAAGCTAAAATAAATGAATAAAGATGACGAATCGCAGATTCATCAGTTTCCAATTAGACTTTAAATATAATAAAGTAGTTTTTATGAGACATGGCATTTTCTTTGGCAAAGGATTTTTGGCTGATCATGATCTTTTATTTAGAATCAGAAGTATCATTGATCATTCGGTTAATAATATCTCTAGTTTTCATTCCTCTACTTATGTTGTTTCAAATATTGAATCTACCGATTTATGGCATGATATGCTTGGACATGTGAATGTAAATTATATGAAAATAAAGATAAAACTCACTAAATGTGAAATATGTGGTAAAGCTAAGTTGCCTATGAAGCCTTTTCTCTCTGTGAACAGAGAAACTTTAGACTTCATACATTCTGATATTTGTGAGTTTGGTGGTCATGACTAGAGATAATAAAAGACATTTTATCACCTTCATAGATGATAACAGTAGATACTATTATGTTTATCTGCTTAAAGCTAAGGATGAAGCCTTAAAAAGTTTCTGATCTTTAAGAATGAAGCAGAAACATAAGTCGGTAAAATAACTAAACGTCTAAGGTCAGATTGGGATGGTGATTACACATCTAACATATTTGATGAACAAAGTAAATTATTTGGCATAGTTCATGAGGTCACTGCACCGTATTCACCACAGTCCAATGAAATGACATAATGAAAGAATATGACCCTGACTGATATGGTCAATGCACTTTTACAATGTTTCGGACTACCATCTTATATGTGGGGTAAATCTTTAAATATGACTTGCCATATTCTGAATAAAGTTCCCCTAAGGCATAAAGGTAAGAGTCCATTTGAACTTTGGAGAAATAGGAAGCTAAGATTAAAATATCTCAAGGTGTGGGGATGCTTGGATAAGGTCTTAGTCTTAGAACACAAGAGAAAAACTTGGACCTAAAACAGTTGACGTTGTCTTCTTGGGGTATCTGGAAAATAATTATGCCTATCAATTCTTAGTAATTTGATCAGAGATCACATGCATAGATAATAATACCATTTCATGATGCTACCTTTTTTGAGGATATTTTTCCAATGAAAAAAAGAAATTCTTAAAAAATTAACTAGTGGCGCAACCTCCACATTTGGTTCTATTCCACAACAAATAGAAAAGATGTCAAATGTGGGGGCTACCTCTTCTGAATCCAATAAACTTTTGGAGGATGTTAAACCTAGATGAAGTAAGAGGCCTAGGATTTCCAAGGATTTAGGTAGTGGCTTTGTCTCCTACAAAATTAAGGGCGATCCTCCCACGTACAAGGATGTCATGACTTCTACTGAAGCAAGGCATTGGAAGGACGACATTAAATCTGAAATAGATTCGACCATTTCAAATGGCACATGGGAACTGGTCGATCTATCTCATGGTTGTTCTACAAAAGGAAGCAAATGAGCATTCAGAAGGAAACTTAGACTGATAGATCCATAGAAAAATCTAAGGCAAGACTTGTAGTCAAAGGTTTCAAGTAGAAGGAGGGTACTGATTATTTTGATACATATTCTCCTGTTACTAGGCTGACTATGATTCATACGCTCATTGTGTTGGCATCTATACATGAACTCACAATTCATCAAATGGATGTGAAGACTTCCTTTTTATATGGCTGTCTTGAGGAGGAGATCTTTATAGACCAACCTGAGAGATTCATAGCATACGGCAATGAAAGAAAAGTCTGCAAGTTTGTAACATCCCTTTGCGGACTAAAACAAGCTACGAAATAGTGACATGAAAAGTTTGATAATACTATCCAATCTTATGGCTTTATTATTCATGAATCTGATAAATGTGTGTACTCTATGATTAAAGGTGATCTGTTTGTTGTCTTGTGCCTATATGTCGATAATATGTGATATTTGGATCAAACATAAGGATAGTGGAAGAAACCAAGATGTTCTTGAGCGGTAAGTTTGAAATGAAGGACTTAAGAGTTGTAAATGTGATTTTAAGGCTCAAACTGATTAGATCTACTAATGAAATAGTTGCATCTCATTCACATTATATTGAGAAAGTTCTTGAGAAATTTGACTATCAAAGCTGTAAATCTGTATACACTCCCTATGACCCCTCTATAAGAACAAGAGTGGACTACATGTAGCACAACTACGTATTCCCAAATTATAGGAAGCTTGATGTACCTTGCAGACTGTACTTGACCTGATATTTCATTCACGGTTGTAAAGTTAAGTAGGTATACAAGATGTCCTGACCATACTCATTGGGAGGCCTTGTACCGAGTGTTAAAGTACCTTAAGAGTACTGCACCTCTTGGATTGCATTGTGATGAATATCCTCCTGTTTTAGAAGGATACAGTGGAGCAAGTTGGATTGGTCAAATGGAGGACTCCGGAATTAACAATGTGAATGGGTATGTATTTACCCGTGGAGGCGATGTAGTCTCCTAGCGGTCTGTGAAACATACCATCTTGGCTCGGTCTACTTTTGAGGCAGAGCTATGTGCTTTGGACATAACATGTATAGAAGTTGAATGGCTTAGGGAATTTCTCTCTAAGATACCCATGGTGGGTAAGCTGATATCAATGATTTCTTTACATTGTGATAACATGACTACTATTGCAAAGGTAAAGAGTTCAAAGTACAATAAAAAAACTCGAAGAAATATCCAAGTTAGGCTTAAGTATATTAGGGATTTGTTATCTTCTAGAGTGATTGTCATGGAAATTGTTGGTATCAAAGATAACACGACCGGTTCACTTAAAAGGGACTTGATAAATCTTTAGTCCAAATATTTAGACTTGGGATGGAGCTGAAACCCACCGAGAGTTTACCCGCAGTAGCAAGCCAACCTAAATGAGTGGAGATCCTACAAAATAGGTTCAATGGGAAATTAAGATATAAAGGGAATTGCACACATTATGCAATACTTTGCATGTGAGTCCTATCCTTGAAAAGTCGAGTGCCTGAAATCTGTAAGAGAAGGTTGAGCATCATGCTCTTAATGGATTCAAGCTTTTATAAGCAGGCTGTGAGCAGTGCATCCTTGAAGAATGCCACATATATGAGTATTTCTATTGACTGCAGATAAAATGATAAGGATTTATCCTAAATATACTCATGAAATAGGGTAGAGTGCATGGCCATTAATAGCACCAAAATCAGAAGATTGTCACCATAGACTTCACTCTGGTTTTACCACTCGATACGATTACATAAAAGAATTAAAGTTCAAGATTTAATTCACTTTATTCTTGTAATGGAGAAAGGGGATAATTCAGGTAAATGTTCGAACCGGAAGGTGCCTTTACTGAAAATAGAGTGTGGAAAGCTGAGATTTTTTATTCTTCGTGTTTCAACAATGAATTCGTGGGGGATTGTTAGAATTAACTTGATTGAGATGTTTAATGCAATTTGAAGGTCAATATCAAGTTGTATCAATGTATCTCAATTCCTGAATTCAATGTTTTAACCATGTGGAAACTGTTTAGTCCCACATCGTGGAGTGTCAAAATTGACACATAGTTTTTATATAGGAAGTCCTAAGATCAGTCTGAAAATAGACTAGAGAGGACTTTGGTGAAGGATATGGTAAAATCCTTAAGCGCATCAAAGAAGCGCGGAGATCGCATCATATGCAATCGAGAGCGACTAGTCGTACTAGTGGCTCGGGGTAGTGGAATTTAAAAATTTTGAACGATGAAACCACATGATCCGAGAACACTTCTCGGATAGTTTCATGTAAACCACCAATAGGTATTAAGGTTACCTCTTGAAGCTTGGTTGCGAACGAGTCTTTAAAAGAAGAGACCTTCTGTCTCAAGTCCGATCCGATAGAGGAGACACTTGCAAGAGAGCTGATGAAACACATGCCCCTCGTAATCCATGTTGATGATTCAAGCGATGAATCTCCTGATCTTTTCTCACAATATCCGACATCTTCTTTGCGAGCAAGATGCATCGAAGGGGACGAGATCCACGAGTAGCCAAAGCGATGGCACACCGATGTGGCGATGACGATGACGATCTATCTCTACAGCATCAAGGTGGACAACCATAATGAGAGAGAGACAGTGTGTACTATGAGAATGTGAGAGAGAGAGAGAGACTTGCGAGGTGTTGTAAAAAGAAGAGCTAGAGTTTCCTCTTCTTTTATAGTATTTTGAGAGTGCATGTGTCAAACACAAAATCAATAGTTGAGATTGATTTTGTTTCTACTCAATGGCTTTGATTTTGTTGTAAAAACACAACAATAATGAATTTCTTGTAATCATCCCACCTCCCTAAAAAGGGGAGGCGACCACCTTTGAGACCAAGTCAAGTGCGGCCATCCACCATCTATTGAATGGATGGTGGTGGCTTCTCCAATCCTTTCATATTTATTTACGAAAAACTTTTGTTGTAAATTAATTCATAAAGATAATTACATATTATTATTTTTAAATATTGCAATCATGTCACTAAATAATTGTGAATGATATTCACAACTCAGAAAAAAATGTAAATTGTATTTCCAACTAATTTTCAGTGTGAATCCAAGACACATCAATAACTAATTTGAATATACTATTTACAATAAGCTCTCTCTAATAAATTATAAATTACATTTATAATATACATAAATAAGATGGATAATACTATCCAAATTATTCACATCCTTGATAATTAAATCACATTTAACATCTTGGATATCTTATTCTCCTCTACCCAAATAAGATGAATCACATTCAACTTATTCACATCTTTGATCACATTTAATTATTTTAGATAACTCTCAATATAATATGAATAAAATTAACATTATTTATGATAACTAAATCACATTTAACTGTCAATTTTTCTCAGTGATAAGACACATTAATTCAACAATGGAATTATTCTTGAGGACTTTCAAGAAAGATGCGCTTTTTCTGTGGATACTTGGAGATAAGGACATGGCGATAGTAAGTTACACGTATAGTGACTTGGATATTGAGATCACATCTCAAATCTAGATCTCTAGGATCTCCCATAGATTTTTCATTAAATCAAAGTTGTAGATCTAATCTTCTGATTGTATCTGAATCATATTGAGATCAAGGTCCAACATTTGGATCAAGTTTAGATTACTTATATCTGCGAGGAGTCACTAAAATCCATACTTGTTTCAACACTTCCTCAGAATGGAAGCATCATGGTTATACAATCGTTTATTGATCACAACACGCTCAGGTATCCCTAATACATATACATCCTGCAAACTGGAAGATTTAGAATAAACTCGAAGTTTTAGATCTATTTAGACTATCTTCTTCAGGGTTTTATCATTAAGTTTTTCATTTGATCATTGTGAGTTGATATCGATCATATACTTTACAAAAGCATATATCATACCTAAGTATTGATCATGTACTTTTTAAAAGCATATATCAACCTACAAATTCAGTCAAGCTTCCAAAGCGAGATGACAATGCACGGAATTTGATCCCAATATTTCAAATGTGATCTTATGTCTTCCGGTTCATTAAATGAACCTATATGAATCCTTTGAGAGATCATATTACTCATATGACCTTGTACGCATACTAGTGTGCCGGTGTGTAGACCTTTATTAGGTTATCAACCTATTGGTCTACCAAATGTACATACTCAAACATATAGTAACACTTCTGTCTCCGATCAGAGGATGCACGCATATATCGTGACAGTATACAACATAGGTATTTGGTTATCTCGATCTCGTTAAGTCAACTCTTTGACCAAACTTATGTAACACCTCTGTATCTCTATTCCTATATAGAGGATCTGAATCAAGAGGTAGGTCATGTATCCGCCAAAAGAGAAAGGATTGCTATCTCCTACTCAGGTTGGAAATCATACCTTAATAATCATTTGACAGTACTTGATGAGTCCTCGGTCTAACTCTTTAGATATTCATCTAAGTAACAACCTTCATGATTCAACAATAGAATCAACATGATCATCAAGATGGCTATGGCACATGACCTTAATTATACTATGGGACCTATAATGCAAATTAATTATTCTTCATTTTCATATTAAGGAATGACATTTGCAATAACATTTATTGCATAATGGCTTACCGTGAGATCGCATGTCCAACAATCTCCCATTAGCCCAAAGAGCACGTAGTGGGCTAATCTTTAAACCCCCACTCATATGACAATCATAGGCTATTTAGAAAGAGAGCTATGTAAGCTGATCAATCACTCTATTCCTGAGAGACTACGCCAAGTCCTTTCATGATACTTGTATATCCCTTAGTAATAGTGCTCACATCCAATGTGAATGTCCCATCTTATGCAACTGATACTCAAATTTTGTTAGAGCAGTTATAATGTCTTAAGTAACTAGTATGTAATTTCTATTATCCTTACAGAATACCGTTATTGTCGGAGATCTCTATCTCCTAAGGTATCTGCATTTAAGATCCTCTTAGATCTCTATCTATAAAGTCTTAAGTTCTTGAAGATAAGACTTTGAGATCAATATTTCAAAAGTCTTGTGATCATTGATTTTGTTATTACTACAATTAAGTATTTTACCTCCACAGTAGAATTAATAACGATTTACTACTCCCACTGCATGGTAGACATCTGGCTTCTGTATACATTTAGCATACACGAGGCTTCTCATAACTGACGCGCAAGTGCAAGCAGCTTTAGCATTAACTTCCTCAACTCTTTGAGGTGCTATCCCTTTAGATTGGTCAGTATCGTATCCTAAGAGAAAGAAGATTTCCTTGGGTTTTTCCAAGATCAGAACATGTCCAAGGTGTACCACTTAATATGACGGTCCTAATACCCTCTTCTCTTTTCTTATGAAATGAAGGATATGGTTAGATCCTCAAGCGCATCACGGAAGCGTGATCGTCGTATCGGATACGACGAAGAATGACTAATCGCACTAGTTGTTCTATGCAGCGGAATTTAATTTTTTTTTCATACGACGAAACCACATGATCCAAGAACACTTCTTGGATCGTTTCGTCTAAACCACAAACAAGTAATAAGATTACCTCTTGAAGCGTGGTTGCGATCAAGTCTCTAAATGAAGAGACCTCCTGTCTCAAGTCCGATCCGACGGAGGAGACGCTTGCGAGCGCGGGGATGAACCGCGTGCTTCTCGCAATCCATGTTGATGATCCAAGCGGCGGATCTCCTGATCTCTACACACGAGATCCGTCATCTTCTTCACGAGCGAGGCGCACCGAAGGAGACGGAGATCCACGAGCAATCAGGCAGCATAACGACTATGCCGTGACGATGGAGAGCCTCTCTAGGGCATCCATGGTGGACGGCCATGAGAGGGAGAGAGAGAAAGAGAGAGAGAGAGAGAGAGAGAGAGAGAGATGCTTCTTAAGCATTGTGTGTAAAGAAGAGCAATGGGGTGCCTCTCCTTTTATAGGGTTTTGGGATCCATGGATCTCAATCCATGGGCCAACACAAATCCAATGGCTCTCATTGATTGTGTTTCTTTTAATGGTCAAATTTGTGTTGGTAAAACCAACAACAATTAGTTTAATTTAGATTAAATATATGTTGATAAATCAACATAATTTAATTACCAAATTAAATCAAGATCTCTTGGAGATCATAGGAGAGAGAGTGCCTCCTTCCATGTTGGAAGGAGGGGACGGCCACACATCCTTATAGGAGTGGTGGTCGTCCACTCCATATACATGGAAGGTGGCTCTCATCTCTTTAATGTTATCTCCAAGATTATGCAACAATTTTTGTTGCAAATTATTCTACAAAAATAATTCACAATTATTTTGTAGACATTGCAATCTTGCCATTAAAAATTTGTGAATCACATTCACAAACCAAAATAAAATGTAAATTACATTTTCAATTTAATGTTCAATGTGAATCCAATTCACATTAACATTTAATTAATAAATGTAAATTACAAACATATCTCTCTTATATATTATAAATCACATTTATAATATATATGACTAATATGGATATTGCTATCCACATTATTCATATCCATGATAATTAAATCGCATTTAATCATCTTGGATCTCTATTCTCTTGTTCTCAAATAACATGAATCATATTCACATTATTTACATCTTTGATAATCAAATCATACTCAATTATCTTAGATAACTCTCTTTATAATATGAATCAAATTCATATTACTCATGATAATTAAATCACATTTAATTATCCATTTTCTCAATACTTGGATATATATATCAACAATAGAATTATCCATGAACTCTTTCAAGGATAATGCGCTTTCTCCGCAGATACTTGGAGATAAGGACAGAGCGATTGTATTGTTCCACGTATAGTGACTTGGATATTGAGATCGTATCTCAAATCCAGATCGCGGGCCTCCCATAGATGATTGGTTAAATCAAGACTGTAAATCTAATCTTCTCATTGAATCTGAATCACATCCAGATCAATGTCCAACATTTGGACTAAGATCAGATTACTTTTCTACTGAGAGGAGTCACTAAAATGCAGACCCGTTTCATCACTCCCTAGGAATGGAAGCGTCATGGTTATACAATCGTTTATGATCACATCACCCTCAGGTATTCCTAATACCTGTACATCCTGCATACTGGAAGACTCAGATTAAACCTGAAGTATTTGATCAACTTTGTATTGTCTACTTCATGGTTTTATCAGTAAGTTTCTCATTCGATCATTGGATCATATACTTTCCAAAAGCATATATCATACCTAGGTCTTGATCATATACTTTCCAAAAGTATATATCAAACCTACAAATTCATTCAAGCTTCCAAAGCGAGATGACCATGCGCACGGAATTTGATTCTTCCCAATATCTCATGAGTGAGCTCATGTCTTCCAGTTTAGTAACTGAACCTGTATGATCCCTTCGAGAGATTGTATTACTCATATGCCCTTATATGCACACCAGCGCGCCGGTGTATAGACCTTGATTAGGTCATCAACCTATTGGTCTGCCAAATGTACATACTCAGACATACAGTAACACATCTGTCTCCGATCAGAGGATGCGTGCCTATATCATGACAACATACAATATAGGACTTTGGTTATCTCGATCTCGTTAAGTCAACTCTTTGACCTAACTCATCTGACACCTCCGAATCTCTATTCCTATGCAGAGGACCTGCATCAAGAGGTCGATCAGATATCAACCTAACTGAGATAGGATTGCCATCTCCTACTCAGGCTGGAGATCATCTCTTAACAATCATTTGACGATGCTTGATGAGTCATCAATCTAATTCATTAGATATTCATCTAAGCACCAACCTCTATGATTCAATAATTGAATCAACAACTGTATGATCATTAAGATGGCCATGATACATAACCCTAATTGTACTAAGGGACCTATTATGCAAATTATGTACTCTTTATTTCAGATTAAGGAGTGAATTGCAATAACATTTATTGCATAATGGCTCGCCGTGGGCTCGCATTTCCAACAATCTCCCACTAGCCCAAAGAGCCATTTATGGGCTAATCATTTAAACCCGCACTCATGTGACAATCATAGGCTATTTAGAAAATAGCTAGGTAAGCTGATCAATCACTCTGTTCCCAAGAGACTACGCCAAGTCCTTTTATGGCACTTGCATATCTCATAGTAACAGTGCTCGCATCCAATGCAAATGTTGCATCTTATGCAACCAATACTCAATCTTGTTAGTTATAGTGCCCTTGACACTACATCTTATTAATTATCATAACCAGTATTTCCATAATCCTTATTAGAATACCTTCATTCCTGGAGATCTCTATCTCCTAAGGTATCTACAGTTAAGATCCTTACAGATCACTATCTACAAGGTCTTAAACTTTTGAAGATAAGACTTTGAGATCACTATCTCTAAGTTTCATCATCTTTGAAGATATTGTTATTTCTGCAGCTAAGTGTTTTATTTCCAGAGTAGGATTAGTAACAGTTTACTACTCTCACTGCATGGCAGACATATGTCTTTTGTACACATCCAGCATACACTTCAGCTTCTCGTAACTGATGCACAAGTGCAAGCAATTCTAGCATTCACTTCCTCAACTCTTTGAGGTGCTATCCCTTTAGACAGGTCACTACCACATCTTGATGGAAGGAAGCGTTTCTTGGAATTTTCCAGAAAATGAAATAAGTCCAAGGTGTACTACTAATGCTACAGTCCCAATATCCTCTTCTCTTTGCTTCTGAACGACTTCAGAATTAAGATCTAAGAGGTATCCTTGAGATCGTATCTCAAGGTGTGGAACAACCAAATTATAAAACACTTATTATTATTCTTATATCATTCTAAATGATTAGAATAATCTACATTTAGCACGATGAACACAATGACACTCCCACTAAGCTTCACATGGTTCATCAGATTTTATCTGAAATCATAACAATTATAATTTCATCAAATCTTATGTTCCAACTACAAGAAGCTTATTTGAGTCCAAAGATGGAGTTCTTTAGCTTGCACATCTTGCTTTCCTCAACCATGTAGCCCTGGGGTTACTTCATATGAATATCCTTAGAGAGGTATTCATAGAGGAATGCAATCTTGACTCACATCATGAAGATGTCATAGTCAAGTTGTGTAGCTATAGTTAGCAATATTCTGATGAGTTTAAGAAAGGTCACTGGAGAGCAAGTCTCATCGCAAGCGATGTCTTCTCTTCGGTGTGTAGCTCATGGCTACGAACCGTGCTTTGAAGGTCTCTACCTTCTCATCAGGTTCCCTCTTTCTCTTGAAGATCCATTTACACCTTAATGGGTCTTACCCATATAGGTGGATCCTCGAGGGTCCATATACAACACTTGTATATGAAGTCTACATTAGACTTTATTGCTAACATCCATCTTTCCATGTCATGATCCTCAGGAGCTTCATCACATGAAATCCGATCATCGTCAGATTTAACTGACACATGGAATCCATCCTCAAACTTATTTGAAGAGGTATTAATGTTTCATCTTTAATTGTCTATTTAGTTTCTGGTTTCAGGAGCCTCATTATCATCTCAAGATTAAATGAGTTCCTACACTTCATTTTTCATCTTGATTCTCAAGAGTCTTAACCTCTAAGAATCACATTCTCAGAGATGAGATATTTTAAGAATCTCAAGGTCATAAAGTAGGTATCCAATACCATCCTTTAATTTCCTAATGAAGTAGCATTCTCTAGTGCCAGATTCCAGCTTAATCACATGGAACCTTATTAAGGATATATAATGTAGTCTCTACCACATATATATACCTGGAAACTAAAAGATAATTATGCTAAGATTAATCATTGCTCAAATCATATCACACATGATCAATTGTATCTCCCTACAACTCTATTGAGTTAAGGTCCATTAGGAGGATTGAGATAGGAATGATATTCATATCTCCATAAGGTATTTCTTGAATTCATCTAATAGGTACAAGCTACCTTGGTTGGATCAAATTCATTTCATCTTCCTTCAAACTTTGGTTCTAAACCAAAATTGTGAAATCTTTGAACATTTCAAAGTTTTCTCAGTGAAGAGAAGAAATCTCATATCACAAATAATCATCAATAGATATCACATATCCATAATGTTTACTATGATATAGATGATCCGCATACATCAATATGTATGAGATCCTGAATACCTTGACATTTTACACCTTTCCCAAAGAAGGGTGTATTGGACATTTTACTTTGAATGCAATATTCATAAGTATGCAAGTTTTGAAATTTTAGACATTCTAAAGTTTCATCTCTTACTTGTCCATTGATCTCATCAATAGACATATGTCCAAAATATGATGTCAGATCATTGTCAAATGATTTTATCCTCCTATTGATTTTTAAAGGTTTAATTTTCAGTATTAGAAATCTTAATGAACCACTCATTAATTTTCTAATTTAGTGGAGTCCACTAGATGTTAGATTACTATCTAAAATATCTCCATCATAACTCTTTATGATAGGTCTATTCCAGATTTCATGTTTATTCCCAACATTTAGAAACAAACAATGAGTGTATTCTAATATCTAGGTCATAGAGACATTCTCTAAGACCAAGGACTCCCACTGAAAATATGAAGTATATTCATCAGGTGGAAATTGTTGCAACAATTGCATCAATTCCAACTTAGATGACCATTAAACCTTAAGATCAAATTTCTAATATTCTAATACATATGCAACCAATTGCAAGTGTCATTAGAAGATTGAGATACAATTATTAGACTTTATATTATCAAATAAGTAAGTCAATTTCAATGATTATAAGTAGATTATTATGATGTACTATCTGATTCCTTCTCTAAGGAGTCTAGATAGATATGGTAGTCATACTATCAACACATCAACTTATTGCAGTATTGGCATTCATCCAACTCTTTGGATGTTACATGGAAGTCACAGAAGTACATTCAACTCTTTTGACTATACTTCTTACTTAGGTCCAACCCATGCTTCCACTGCGCTCCCTTTATCTATAAGCAACCATTGCTCAAAAAAGAGGATCTCTTATGTTAAAATCAAAAAATTTCAATATAAGAGAACTTCAACATTTATACATGCTTCATTCAATTCATACAATATGAATATTATGAAGCTTCAGGAATGACTAGAGTAAAGATAGTAGAATGATGACATTCATCGTATCTACATCCATCTAGACTCTTAAAAATATTGGTTCAGGTAGATACTCAAACAATTTGAATACATCATCTCTTATAGAGCCACCATTCTGCATGATGCCGAGAACCACATCATTCATGATTAAATGTTTAGAGCACATATGTATGCCAGAACGTCTTCATTGATTTTATAAGGATTAATTGACAATTGTGATCATCATCGACATGTCACTTTCAAAGTACATCCGATGAGATCAAGACTATAGAGACATACAAACCCTAGGGTTGTAATCCTATTATCTATTTAATTGTCATTCCTCAATATTATGAGGAAACTTGCACATTGCAACCACATACATTATGTGTCCAACTGCAAGTACAGTATCTGGATCATGAGTCTAATCCATGATATTTTACTGGTTATTATTGAGTATAACATTGAGTGGGTTTAATGAAGGATTATCTGAAATAAGAAATTTGCATAAATATATATATATATACACACACACACACACACATTTTACTTTGATTTAGGAATTTTTATATCAAAGTTGTCTTGCCTTGTCAACGCTGAAAGTTCATTCCCTTGATCACTTTCAATGTAAGAGATATACTTACCATTATATCTCAAGCAAGATCTAGGATCTCCTTCCTTATCTTTGTTGCATCCCAATAATATGAGAACTTACAACTCGGATAAAAAGAAGCGGGAACTCATTTCGCCTTGCAAGTCCAACTTGCATTTTCCCAATTCGGTCTTTAACACCCGGGCCCACCACCCCTAAGGTAATGTTGACCTGTCATTAATTGAACCAACCATCAACAGGAATACAACTCGCTATGCGCAATCCAATATCGCCCCAATAATATGAGGACTCGATATTGGGGTCACTACGCATACGTCCTTACTCTTTCGAGAAGCGACGAGCCTGATCCAAATGGATCATATGCAGGACCTGTCACTTCGGACAGGCGTCTCCTACATATAATATCTGGTGACGGAACCCATCGCCTTGACGGGAGACCATGGATGTCACTTATGTGATCCTCCATCTCTTATTCAAATTTAATTAATTACTATGAATCACATTCATATAATTAATTCTTCCAAGGGAATTATTAACTCTAATCATATTAGAGTATTCTAATTGGACATAACTAATTCAATCATATTAAATTAATTATCAATCCAATTTAATCAATCAAACTTGAATGTCTTACTTGAATATATATGATATTATTCTCAAAGTACGTATTAATTCGTATTTTAATAATTAAAAAAATACATCTTAATCCCTCGAACATTATCCCGGCCCTACCTGCTGTCATGGCCAATACCGACGGGAGTGGGACGGACCGCATACGTTGCAACCCGCTACCCCATCGATCCCCGACTAGACACCATATCCACCTCGGGAAAGGATAATGCCAAATTGATTAATTTGTACTTGAGATGATCATCGGTTCTTCAACCGAAAATTATACCATATAGTAATCAAAACAATTTTGATTATAAGAAAATTTGCTAGACAAATTTCCCAATCCTATTCAAGCAAGGAGTTTGATGATTGTGATTCCAATTAAGATTTAGATCAAATCTAAATAATTAATTGGTTGGGGACAAGTCAATTAGGCAAATAATCATGTTCCAATATTTCACAAATATTTTTCAAGATTATTTCACTAAATTAACAATTAATTTCATTAATTGACAATCACATGGTTCTTGATTAGGAATGTAATTTCAGCAGTGACCCCTACTTACTAAAATTAGCATATCTCAATCATATTAAATCTAAATTAGACAAAATCAATTTTCAAAGATTGCTAATTTGATTTAGGACGAATTCAAGTGATATTTCACGCATTTCGAGGCAAGTCTAAACAGTAATTAACATTTTAATCACGTTAAGATCTACAGTTCCCGCAACAGTGCATACATGTTTATTAAAACAACCATATCTAGAGCATACGAAATCCGATTTACGTAAACTCAGATCCTATGGTTTACTTATTTAATGGGGAACAAAATACAAGTAAATAATTCATGCTTAAACAATTTAAACATGGCCGAAATTATTTACTAAACAGATCTGCGAAATCAAATGCGATAAAAACTTTCGCGACCTTAATGAACCCAAGTCGTCCTCGGTTTGCGAATCATATTCGAAACCGTCGACCTAAGGCTCTGATACCACTTGAAGGATATGGTTAGATCCTCAAGCGCATCACGGAAGCGTGATCGTCGTATCGGATACGACGAAGAACGACTAGTCGCACTAGTTGTTCTATTCAGCGGAATTTTAATTTTTTTTCATACGACGAAACCACATGATCCAAGAACACTTCTCGGATCATTTCATCTAAACCACAAACAAGTAATAAGATTACCTCTTGAACCTTGGTTGCGATCAAGTCTCTAAACGAAGAGACCTCCTGTCTCAAGTCCAATCCGACGGAGGAGACGCTTGCGAGCGCGGGGATGAACCGCGTGTTTCTCGCAATCCATGTTGATGATCCAAGCGGCGGATCTCCTGATCTCGACACACGAGATCCGTCGTCTTATTCACGAGCGAGGCGCACCGAAGGAGACAGAGATCCACGAGCAAACAATCGGGCAGCATAACGACTATGCCGCGACGATGGAGAGCCTCTCTAGGGCATCCATGGTGGACGGCCATGAGAGGGAGAGAGAGAGAGAGAAAGAGAGAGAGAGATATGCTTCTTAAGCATTGTGTGTAAAGAAGAGCAATGGGGTGCCTCTCCTTTTATAGGGTTTTGGGATCCATGGATCTCAATCCATGGGCCAACACAAATCCAATGGCTCTCATTGATTGTGTTTCTTTTAATGGTCAAGATTTGTGTTGGTAAAACCAACAACAATTAGTATAATTTAGATTAAATATATGTTGATAAATCAACATAATTTAATTACTAAATTAAATCAAGATCTCTTGGAGATCATAGGAGAGAGAGTGCCTCCTTCCATGTTGGAAGGAGGGGACAGCCACACATCCTTATAGGAGTGGTGGTCGTCCACTCCATATACATGGAAGGTAGCTCTCATCTCTTTAATGTTATCTCCAAGATTATAACAATTTTTGTTGCAAATTATTCTACAAAAATAATTCACAGTTATTTTGTAGACATTGCAATCTTGCCATTAAAAATTTGTGAATCACATTCACAACCCAAAATAAAATGTAAATTACATTTTCAATTTAATGTCCAATGTGAATCCAATTCACATTAACATTTAATTAATAAATGTAAATTACAAACATATCTCTCTTATATATTATAAATCACATTTATAATATATATGACTAATATGGATATTGCTATCCACATTATTCATATCCATGATAATTAAATCACATTTGATCATCTTGGATCTCTATTCTCTTGTTCTCAAATAACACGAATCATATTTACATTATTTACATCTTTGATAATCAAATCATATTCAATTATCTTAGATAACTCTCTTTATAATATGAATCAAATTTATATTACTCATGATAATTAAATCACATTTAATTATCCATTTTCTCAATACTTGGATATATATATATATATCAACAATAGAATTATCCATGAACTCTTTCAAGGATAATGTGCTTTCTCCACAGATACTTGGAGATAAGGACAGGGCGATTGTATTGTTCCACGTATAGTGACTTGGATATTGAGATCGTATCTCAAATCCAGATCGCGGGCCTCCCATAGATGCTTGATTAAATCAAGACTGTAAATCTAAATCTTCTCATTGAATCTGAATCACATTCAGATCAATGTCCAACATTTGGACTAAGATCAGATTACTTTTCTACTGAGAGGAGTCACTAAAATCCAGATCCATTTCATCACTCCCTAGGAATGGAAGCGTCATGGCTATACAATCGTTTATGATCACATCACCCTCAGGTATTCCTAATACCAGTACATCCTGCATACTGGAAGACTCAGATTAAACCTGAAGTATTTGATCAACTTTATACTGTCTACTTCATGGTTTTATCAGTAAGTTTCTCATTCGATCATTAGAAGTCGGTATCGATCATATCCTTTCCAAAAGCATATATCATACCTAGGTCTTGATCATATACTTTCCAAAAGTATATACCAAACCTACAAATTCAGTCAAGCTTCCAAAGCGAGACGACCGCGCGCACGGAATTTGATTCTTTCCAATATCTCATGAGTGAGCTCATGTCTTCTGATTCAGTAACTGAACATGTATGATCCCTTCGAGAGATCGTATTACTCATATGCCCTTATATGCACACCAGCGCGCCGGTGTATAGACCTTTATTAGGTCATCAACCTATTGATCTGCTAAATGTACATACTCAGACATACAGTAACACATCTGTCTCCGGTCAGAGGATGCGTGCCTATATCATGACAGCATACAATATAGGACTTTGGTTATCTCGATCTCGTTAAGTCAACTCTTTGACCTAACTCATTTGACACCTCCGAATCTCTATTCCTATGCAGAGGACCTGCATCAAGAGGTCGGTCAGATATCAGCCTAACTGAGATAGGATTGTCATCTCCTACTCAGGCTGAAGATTATCTCTTAACAATCATTTGACGGTGCTTGATGAGTCCTCAATCTAACTCATTAGATATTCATCTAAGCACCAGCCTCTATGATTCACTAATTGAATCAACAGCTGTATGATCATTAAGATGGCCATGGTACATAACCCTAATTGTACTAAGGGACCTATTATGCAAATTATGTACTCTTTATTTCAGATTAAGGAGTGAATTGCAATAACATTTATTGCATAATGGCTCGCCGTGGGCTCGCATTTCCAACATGAACATCTTCAGAACTAAGATCAAAGAGGTATTCTTGAGATCATATCTTGAGGTATGGAACAACCAGATTATAAAACACTTATTATCATCTTTATATCATTCCAAATGATTAGGATATCATTTACAATCTGCATGATGAACACAATGGCACTCCTACTAAGCTTCACACGGTTCATCAATATTCTATCTGAAATCATAACATTTATAATTTCATAAAATCTAATGTTCCAACTATAATAAGTTATTTGAGTCCATAGATAGAGTTTCTTAACCCTGCACACTTTGCATTCCTTATCCATGAAGCCATAGGGCTACCTCATATGAATATCTCGATGAGGAATTCATAGAGGAATGCAATATTGGCTTCCATCTTGTAGACGTCAAAGTCAAATTGTGTAGATATAGTTAGCAATAATCTGATGAGTTTAAGCATGACCACTAGAAAGCAAGTCTTGTCGCAAGCGATGTCTTCTTTCTGTATGTATCTTGAGGATACGAGCCGTGCATTGAAGGTCCATACCTTCTCATTAGGTTCTCTCTTTCTCTTGAAGATCCATTAACACCTAACGAGTCTTACCCTTATCCACAAAAATTAAATATAATAAAAAAATCCACAAAAAATCAAAAGTAGAAAATACAAAAAATTATTATTATTAGGTTTATTAATTAATAATAATTATACCTATCCACCGTGCTTTCAGTGGTTCGACCCCTATACTTGCTTGTTATAAACATTTATTTATAGGGTATAATAAATTTCACTCCATATTTTATCCATTGACGTGGGTTGATTGTAGCTCTGTTGATTGAAATACGTGTCGAGTACCGTGAGAGCGGTCGATACAATGATTGCAGGATCTGACTTGTCGGACACCACATGTCCTCCAAGATCGGGCATTAGGCACCTCTGCTCGATCTTCAGTTATCAAGTACAGAGGAATCCTTTCTTTCTCGTCCACTTTAGGGAGCGTGAATGACAGGTCATGGTTACAAGAATGGCGGGGAAGTGAACTGTACCCTACGACATTCAGGGACCGATCCAACTACTTAGAACTGTAGAAACATCCCGAATGAAAAATAAACACCTATATGATTTCGTAGCTGGCTCGGTTTTAAAGATCCGTTGTTCAAACATTTTGTTTATAGCTAGCTAGCTAACTGAATGCAGATTAGTAGACGTTACTTAGATTTATTCAACTTTACCTTAAACAATTTGCTAATGATTCCAAAAAAAATCAGCAAAGATGTCTTAGCTCAACCCACTGAAATGATCCGTGGGTTAATCAGATAATCATGTGCCCTGATATCTGAAATTATCATTGCGTTTAAAAATCCGAGAATGTCATTACAGTAAATGGAGACGGTGACTAGGTCGAGAGACATGGGTTTAACCTTGCGTTAGCCATCACTTTTTTAGATAAATGATTATGATTCATTTCATTTATCTACCACAGATAAAGCAAAGTAAAACCCATACAGCTTTGACATTTAATACAATCAAAGACTACCACATGCATGGAACGAGTAATTTCTTTTTTTCGAAGGTGCATACTATTGAGATATTATTTTACCTAATTTATTTTGTCATTATTAACCATTTTAGTTACTTGCCAGATTTTATTGGTTGCATAAGTGGAAATGATTCGAAAATATTTGGTACTAGTATTTATAATGATTTTTTACAAGCACCACATTGTAAACTTTATGATTTTACAAACTAGCAAAAACATTAGCTTACACTATAATACATCTGGCATAAGGTAACACAAAATTTCATATTCATTATCATATGTCAATATTATATATTTTTCATTCATCGTTGACTTTTTCTCATAATTTACTTTTAAATTAATGACAATTAGTACACAATTTATCAACAAATAAATAGATAATCGTCATTATAAAAACACGTAGCGACTAAATTCATCGTGGATTACAAGCATAAACAATGTATAATGTTCAATGTTATTAATTTAACGTCAAAAGATACACCAATGAATATATAAAATAATCATCATCACTCAACCATTTGATTGTAATGCAATCAACAAAAGACTTCCATAGGAATTTTCCGTTAACACCCATTCGTTTTTTTGCTAACGTTTATAGAATCCTTCCATTTTCCCCTTTATGTTCATGATAATTACAAATCCTACCACTTTCCTGCCTTCTCTTATCTTTTCTTCTCTTCCATAAATCCATCACCATCGGGGAGGAGGTGGGCGACGACGGAGAACATCGGAAGGAGGAGGTCAGGAGAGGATGTAGGCGATGACGAGAGGACTCGGGGAGGAGGAGGAGGGCGACAACGGATGACCTAGGAAGGAGGAGGAGGTCAGGGAGGAGGAGGGTGACAACGGGGGACCTTGGAAGGATGAGGAGATTGGGGGAGGAGGTGGGCGACATCGGAGGACCTGGGAAGGAGGAGGTCGGGGGAGGAGGAGGACGATGATGGAAGACATAGGAAGAAGAGGTCGGGGGAGGAGGAGGGCGGCGACAATGGACCTGGGAAGGAGGAGGAGGTCGGGGGAGGAGGTGGGTGACGACAGAGGACTTGGGAAGGAGGAGGAGGTTAGTGGAGGAGGTGGGTGATGACGGGAGGACCTGGAGGAGGAGGAGCAGTAGGTCATGGAGGAGGAGGGTGATAATGAAGGATCTGGAGGAGTATGTCGGGGAGGAGGGTGGCAGTGGTTGGAGGACATGGAGGAGGAGATCGGGGAGGAGGAGGGCATCAGCTGGAGGACCTGGAGGAGGAGGAGGAGGAGGTCAAGGAGGAGCAGGATGGCGACATGAGGACTTGGAGGAGGAGGTCAGGGAGGAGCATGGTGGCGACAAGAGGACTTGGATGCACTACAAGAAAATGGACATAAGGTAACGAATAATTTGAATATTCATCGTCATATCTTCTGATGTTAAAGATGTAACAACGAATAGTATTCGTTGCTAAATCATCTTTTCTACTTGTAATTAGCAACGCATATCATACTTGTTGTTAAAGGTCCATATAACAAGTATTTTTCGTTGAACTATTCGTTAAAATTCACAGTAATCATTGTAAACTTTAGCAAAGATTAGAAGAAAATAGCAACGAGAAATCGTTGTTATATGATTCATTGGGAGGAATATAACAACGAATACCATTATTCGTTACGAATTTCAAGAAGTAAGCAATGAATAATATTCGTTGTTATATATTTAACTACGAAAGATATGGCAATGAATATTAAAGTATTCGTTACCTTAGGCCACTTTTCTTGTAGTGATGAGGGGGTCCGGGAAGTGGATGGCGACAATAGGAGGGAGGGGTGGGACACTGGAGGAGGAAGTGGGAGGAGTAATTTTTATTTTTTTTTCTGGAAATTTTAGTAACAGTTAGATAGTCATGTGTTAGATTAACCAATGATCTAGTTGGATTAACAGACAAATCTAACAAATGGTTATGGATGTGAGATGGAATGACTATTCCAAGTTCTTGGTGTAATTCGCGATTACATGGAGTCATATACATACTTACAAAATTACTTAGTGTTATGGGTGTAGATATTCCTTTATAGAATTACACTTTCGTTAGTGTGATTTTAAGAAAACTGTTAAATTTATCATTTCTAAATAAAAAATATTATACAAATGTATCTGATTTCTTATCGTTTCTAAAATGTTAAACAAATGGGTGTAAATATAAACATATCTCATTTCTTCCTGAATCATTTTATACATATTTTAAAATTTGTATTTGTATTTGTTTTTACAATAGATAATGATATTACAACAAAATGAGTCTATAGTAACTTTTTTAAAATCCGTCACTATTGGTAACTTTTTTTAAAATCCATCACTATATAATATGTTATTAAATGTGTAATATTGAATATAATTCTTTTTAAAATGATTTCTTAAACAAAAAATTAGCGACAAATTTCATATTTATTGTACGGTACATAGAATAATGCTTATTCGCTATTATTTTCAAAATTTGAACTAATTGTCGTAATATTTTATTTCAAAAAATAAGGACGAGATAACAACGGATAAGTGTTTCGACATGCACCGACGCTAATGATATAGGCACGGGCTATCACTATTGTCGTTGTTCTTGTATAGAAAATCATTCAATGAACAATATTCGTTGTTACATACTTAATAACAGACGATATAGCGACGAGTTTAAAAAATGACACTATAGACTCATTCTTTTCGTAGTGGTATAGAGATGTAAATTTAATATAGGCATATGTCTGTATGTGTGCTTGCATACCCATTATTATTTTATATAATTAAATATATTTAGTATGTTTATACGATGATAAGTCAATCAATCATGTATATTTAAGTATATATATAGTATTTTACTATTATAATGTATTTAACTCGTATCCTTTTTATTTATTGTCTATTTTTTAGTCAATCAATAATGTGTTTTTCTTATTCATTAATATTGTATATGTATCAACATTCATATTTTATAACTGATATAGGTATGGTTGACATGTATCTTTATCCACAGCCCCACATTTTACATCTACTAGGGTGCTTCCCGCTTCGCAGTGGTATTAAATTCAAAATTATTTTTATGTGAATTGAATGATGAATTGGTAAGAATTTAGTAGAAACTAAATTATTAATAGGCTTAAAATACTATTTTTCATAATATTAGAAATATCATTCCTTTGAAATTCGGGGGTATTTGTCGCAACCGATGTACAAATCAAAATTAACAAATCTATATAATGATAATATATTTTCTTTTAGTGTTGGAATTTGAAAAATGAATTTTATTAACAAATCGAAATTACCAAATCATCTCAACTTGAAATCTATTTTTAAATGGTATAAATGAATATATTTACCTATATGGTATATTTTTTAAACTATTTTAAAAAAATAATAAAAGTGGATCTATACTATATCTTGATTTTAATGTGCATAAATTGTGTCAAGTTTTAAAAATGTTAGTACTTGTAATATTGTGATCGAAAAAATAAAATGAACTGGATAGTTCGGGTTAGCCTATAATGCAACCTAGCATAATATCTGGAAAAAAGTTAAACCTTCTGTAAATACACATTGAAAGAAATGAAATAAAATTGTTTCATGTTATAATCTTTCAAAAAATGGGAAATTTATAAGATGTAGAAAAACAAAATTAGGGAGAAGTATCCAAAGAGAAAATTATTTGATATCTTTACAAACAATATGGATTTGAATTATATTAAATTAAATATATTAGAATTCGACACCACAATTAGGTTCAACATGATAACTATATAGTTAACTTAGTCGGTATTTAGTATATAAAAACACCAAATAATAGAAAAATAATTTTTAATTTTTACTGGATAGACATTTTCGTTATCTTTAAAAGTTGCTAGTATGCACACTTTTTGGTGTTTTTATGAATTACTTGTGATTTTTAAACATTTTAAAGTATTTTTTAAAATTTATATGATTTTTGTATTTGCTTTTTATTTTCTTTTTATTCTAATATCTATAATTCAATAAAACAAATGAAATTACATTTATTATAAGTTTTTTCTTTGATTTTTATATTTTATGCATTTGATTTACTATGAAAGTATGTGTATGATTACTTAATACACTATAATTTAATACACAGTAAAAGAGTAGGAATGTAATATGTGTAAAATTTCGATATTGTCAAAGGAGTGTGTGGGACCCACTGGCAGGGTCGATGTGACATGTGCTTAATCGTCATTGATGGGGTCTTGCATTAAACTCTCGTGAACCGTGGACGTCAGATGGGGCGCATGGGTCCCAGGAAGAAAAAGGGGGATAGTGTTGATGGTGGACACGTCTTCTTTGGAGCTAAATAGGGGAGGGCTACAAAAGCAAGGAGCATACTTGAAGCTAATGATGCCACGTGTCTGCAAGATAGGAAAACACCCAACTTTAAAGTATTTATATAGATGTTTGTATATTACAAGATGTAATACTTTCTAACTTTGTTATTTTGGTGACTTATTTAATAATGTACCTTATATATTATATTTGAAAAGAAAGTAATTCAAAAATTATGAAAATTAAGTATTTATATATAAATTATGATAATTTTTAGATATTTTATTAGATTTACATCACCTATCAGGAGACTTGGGGGTCAAGTCCCCTCACCATAGGGGTGGCAAAAATTAGCTTAGAATAAAGTTTTTTTGTTAAAATAAAAAGGATAAAAAAGGGAAGGTTTAATCTTTCGGCCATTGAGGAACCATGTCAGTCACCGTCGGAACCTACTTCTTGCTCGCAAGTTGTTGGCATGTGCGGGGATGGAGGCTTATGGAGCATGCAAGGCCTTAGTTGCAAATCACAAGTTTAAAAATAAAATCAAATCGCACAACAACTAAATGAGCAGTGTAAGATAGGAAAAAACAAAAATAGAATGAATGATTAATGAGAATGGTTGTGCGATAGGCATCACTGGAGATGACCTGGCATAACCTTTTGAGATATTTACACCATAACTCCGAGTAATTTCATAATTACAATCATAACCTTGTGTAATCGTGAATTACACCTAGGACCCTCAATATTGCTTAACTCACATAACTTCATATTAACTTCCATCAAATTTTCTGTTAATTATGAAAAAAATTGGACAAATATTTTACATTTTTTACCTTTGAATTTCTCATCATTTACAAATGAGACCTTTCTCTTCCAGCCCCTCCTACCCGCTCCCCTCGTGGTCGTCGACCACCTCCTCCTCCCCATCCTCCTCCATCACCCCCTCCCCCACAACCGACCACCTTCCTACCTCCTCGTATCGTTCCTCCTCCAACGCCCCCTGTCATGGGCATCACCCTGATCACCCCCTGCTCGTCCAACTCTTGATGAATCACCCCCCTCTAAGCCCTCTTCTTGAGCAGTCGAACAAAGAAGTAAGGGGGCGGTGGGTGATGGGCATCTTACTACCCTTGTTAATTCAATCAAATTAATGGTCAAATTAATCGTTGTGTCATTCATTACAGTCGGATAATAAGAGCTAGTCAAAAATCACTTTCAATTATAGTTAAATTAATATAGAGCGGTAAATTTATTTTACCTGGGCAAGCCCAAGGTCGAACTCAGGGAGGCAGCTGTCTCCTTAGGTAGATTTTAAGCAAATTTGCAAGGACGGATTGTCAGAGGATATTTTTTTGGTCTTTTTCAATATATTTTATGCAAGAAAGAAATGACACATGAAAAATCAGGCCAGTTTCCAAGTTACTTCAGAAAGATGGTCAAATTGATTTCAAAAATTATGAAACTTGGCCAGATGGTGAAATATGATGAAATGCAGCTACCCTAATTTTTTTTAGATTTTTTGACACTAGATGAATTTACTGGGAATTAAAAATGAATGTAAAGTGATTTTAGTTTAATAAATACAAATCACAATATTTCCAGATATAAAAACTATCCTAGATAGATCTAAGTGTGAAGAATTCAGGAAAATTAATAGACCTAAATTTCTATGTAAATGGACCTATTAAAAATTAATTAAGAAAATCACAAAATGATTTATTCAGGCCTCGAGGTGCATGCAAATGAGATGATTTTTAAAAATAATGTAAACTTAATTATCCTAGGTCTAATGTGAATTTTTGGTGATTTTTGGAGTCACAGGGAAATTACTACAAATTAAAAGGCATAAATGGGTAAAAATATGACAAAATTACACCAATTAATTAATAACAAAATCCACTACTTTCACTAAAATATGCCAAGTGTCACATATAAAAGAGGACTAATTAACTACACAATGCAATTTTCAAACTTGAAAAAATGAGTTAAAATGAATGCCTAGATATGCGTGCAAAGACAGGGGCCTAACTACAATTACAAGAAATGAAATTGATAAAAGTTAAACATGCTGACAGGAACTAATGTGCAATTACCTATAATGAGGGGATATGTATGCAAAATACCCACAGAACACGTGTGCCTCACGTGGGGGCTCCTAGTAGGGACTGAGATGTAAATATGAAAACCTCCAGGGGCCTCGCTGCAAAATACCCAGGATGCATGTGCCAACCACGTGGGGTCCTAAGCTCGGTGGGCTGCGAAGGCTCGGAATGAGGCTCGGGGGACTCTAGAGGCTCGGACTCGGCTCGGATGGAGGCTCGGCTTGCTTCGGGCGCTCCGAGCCTAATGTCGGGGAAGAGGCTCGGAGTAGGCAAAGTGGGGTGCTCTGGACCGTAGATCAAGTGAACATCCAACGGCTGCTGGTGGCTGGCGCGTGGCATGCGACGAACTGTTGGATCAGGATGAATCCAACAGTCTCTAGATCTCGAGGAAGGTGGACACGTGGGCGATCAGATGCGTAGGATCCTCTTGATCCTACGGCTGCGGGACATGGGCGACATGGCGTGCTCCAGACTGTCCAATCAAGGGGATCGGACGGCTGCTGCTCTTCTTCCTCAACCGATCTGCCGCCTCCTGCAGCAGAGATGGTTGTGCTCCGGCGAAGGAGCTCTCGCTCCGCCTCCTCCTTAGGATGTTGGTGAAGGTCGCCGGTGACTCCAAGTGGCTAGGAAGAGTCGTGGATGCATCGGGAATCCACCGAAGGTCTCAAGAGTGGTTGAACGGCTCTGGAAAGCGGTGGCGGAGAAGCTCGAATGGCGATCCGATGAGGTTCCAGCCAATCAAAGTTGAAGTACCTCCAGGGTTCAGTGCAATAGCCAAGGCGTGCGAATGTGCTCGTGGGATGCTTATGAGTGTGGAGTGAGGCCTGTGGGGGAGCTGAAATGGTCCGGTGATCGAGCTCCACCAAGGTGGCGGAGCTTGCATCGGCGTGGGGTGAAGTGCATCGTCGGGGCTAATGAACTAGTGCGCGAAGATGCCAGCTCCGAGGCGAAGCTCGGAGGATGGTCAGCGGAGCGTGAAGAGGAGTGTGGACGACGAATAAAATAGGAGGTAAATCACAAAAAGTAGAAGGGGATCGGGAGGGAGATGGAGGTATCTACCAAGGGAATGGATCTTGATGAAGTGCTTCTAGTCGTCACTCGAGGGACGGTAGAAGGCCCAAGCTCAAGCAGTTCATCGGAGGAGCTGCAGCATGGCGTGGTGACGTCGTGGATCTCGCCGGAGGTGAAGGACTGTCTTCGCTCAGATTTACGCTCAATTGCTGTCACCAATAGGTAGTTCTGAACTCTAGGACACCTCTCGTTGTGGTGGATGAGGGTGAAGGTTGAAGACGATGGAGTATTTAAAGGTGGAGATGACGGAATAGGTGGTGAAGCAATGGAATTGGTGGGCATCGTGGAGCGAGGTGGATGGAGGTTATGGCATTCGAGGGGTTCGGCAAGGACGAGGGATGAGTGGAGTACGTAGTGGTGGTGCCGGGGGGTGGAGACGGTGGTCAGCGTGGCTCCCAAATGGCAAGGTGGCGGCCCTCGTGCACGGTGGACGACGTGGGGCGCGGGACTTGCGGAAGGTAGGAGACAATGTATCGACCGTTGGATCGCGTGATCCAACGGCCAGGAGAAGGGCAGAAGAGGATGGTTAGGATTAGATCGGGAGGAAAGGGAACGAAGGGATTGATGGAGCCACGTGGAGGGTGTGGGTAAGGGAGATAACGTGTGGCTAAGATGATGTTTAAGGGTTTGATCGAAGGGTTGCGAGGTGTTGCGAGATGAATGGCCAAAATGAGAAGTCTCTGGCAAAGATCGGAGGGCGTAGGCGTCTCCACGTGGCGTAAGGGGGCGCGGCGCTGGGCGAGCGGTGTAGATTAGATCCAGGTTTCGATCAAGCGGCTGGAAAGATTTGCAAAGATGAGCGGTCCGGATAAAGAGAGAAGGCGAGCGATCGGACGATGGAGATGATAGGGCGCGTGGCGTGCGAAGAAGCGGGTCACACGGCGCAATCAAAGGCGCCACGTGGCCTGCTCTGAGTGGCTGAGAAAGAGAGTGAAGTTAGAGAGGAGGCCGAATTTGGAAAAACTCCAAACATGAAAGTTGTAGATCTTGATGAGATCTACAATTTTTATGTTGACCAAAAATGGAGATGAGGTCAAATATGATACAAAAATACAAGAGTACAAATATACATACATATAGTATACACATGGGCCTAAAAACCCAAGTTTTGCGTACGATCTCCAAATTGAATGAAATTGGTCTCATTTTAAAGGTCTCTAGATTTGTATTAATCTGGAAGTGAGTAGACCTAATTTGGAGGTTGTGCATGTATTGTGGATTTATGCATGAATGCTATTTATGCAATATAAAGGGAAATGTGCTGCTAAATATTCGGGAACAATGCTCTATTTTCAACATTAAGAGTGATGAATCACATATTCATCAACCCCCTATACTTAAACCTTGCTCATCCCCGAGCAACTAAATGAAATGCAAGAGTGAAATGATTTTGGGTTCCATACCAAGGTCATGAACAAAAGTTGAAAATGGAGCTTAACTTAACCTTTGGATTAATTGTGTGGCGGAACCTTATTGGGATCTGAATTTAATACCTAACAGACTTCAAGTTCCACAAGTCTTCTATTCAAGACGTCTCAACAATCAGGTCAGAACAAATCCTCAAACGCAGATTTCTGATGACTATGATTCTTACTTGTATTATGTAAGTGATAAATAGCTCTCCGCATCAGAAATGGCTAAGAAGCAACCTCCTCTAACAAGGTAACTCTAATTCCCCGGTCCAGTAACTCTTTCCTCGAGGAGCGGGGTATTCCCTTCTAAGTTCAAGTGCGACCAGCTCACGAGGAGGGGGTAGAGAGAAGAATGGACGGTAGCTAGTGTAGCTACCTATCCAGGGATGCTTGACCAGTGTAGCCAAGTCATCCAGCTGCTTTTCTTTGCTAATATACTTACTCCGACATGTATTTTATTTTCTCTTGGACCTGTCTGATTTTTTTTTGGAGTTTTTGCATTTTTTTTCAAAATTGTATACAAGGTGCAGCATGTACATCAGGAGTTTTTCCTCTTGAGCTAGTAGACTATCCCTTTTTTGAAGCATTATTGCAACCCACAACGTCCCCTCCTCAGACGTCAACACGACCAGACTAGGTTGAGATGCACTACCCTCCCTAGAGGAGGACGGATGTTTCCACCCGTGTGCTACTCCAAGCTAAAGGATTCTACCTCCTCACGACCTCATCAATGAAGAGCTACGTGCATTGTGCTTGTCCAAGATTGGTCACTGTCTAAAAGAATCATGCGTGTGCATGAGATATTCTATTTAGACTAATCAAGATGACATGTGAACATAGACTTGCGAACTCAAAGAATTAAGTCACTTGACCTGATAAATCTTAACTCCAGATCCTACAAGGTTCCTCTGAAATTAGGTGGATTAAGGTCAAGCCAAGTCCATCCTCAATATCTACTCATAACTTGGTTCCGAACACACTAGCTTTTCACCTTACATATGCCAGATATGCAGATGACATGTAGATGACATGCTATGAATGAAATGCAAGACTCTTTTTTTCCTTTTCGGGTGCAGAGATGATATGCAAGAGTAGAATAAGAAGCCTTTAATTTTGCCATTTTTTGACACTTTGGTATGCCTCCTAAGTGTTTTTATGAGTATTATATAGATTATACAAGTGTATTTTACAAAACAAATTCTCCGATTTTACCCATCCCCGTGATTTATTGCATAATATATACAAAAATACCTGAAAATACGAGCTATGGGTAAAGTATATATGTAATATATACACGCCCCCCTATACTTAGCGTGTGCTATGTCCTCAGAGCACGAAAAGTAAAGACAAAGACATAGCTCGTGCTAAGCGTAGGAGAGATAAAAATTACAAAAGTATAGAAGTCATTCTGCCCCCCATACTTGGGCTCTGGCAGTGTAGAAGAAGATAAAAAATGGGGCGAACGAGGGTAAGAGGAAAAATGGATGAGTATATACACGGCGGGCATCGGTCCCCCCTATACTTAGGCTCAGGTCAGCCTAAGTATAGGACTACAGTAAGTATGAGGACCGATGTGATCTGGAGGATGTACAGAGGATAGACTCAGTTGGACTCATCCCCACTATACTTAGGATCTGGTCATCCTAAGTATAGTCATGGATGGAGATAGATGAAGTTGGGGTGAGTTACTAGAGTTGCGGAAGGGATGGGAAGAATGTACAGAAATGATGGATATATACAAGGGTATCGGTCTGAATCTTTCTAGATGTTGGTAATGGCCAGAGTTCACTGTTGTAAGGTCTAATGCACAGCTTGATGTGTATCTGCTGAATCTGGCTCGCGCATGAATACAATCTCCTCAACATGGACTAACTGCTCATTGGTTTCGACGAAGTGCTTCAACAGTTGTCCATTCACTAGGAATGTCGGTGCATCATCTGCGAGATTTGAGATCTCGACACATCCTCTATCATGCACCACACGGACAATGAATGGGCCCGTCCACTTGTATTTCAACTTACCTTGGAAGACTTTTAGCCTTGAATTTAACAACCATACCTTCTGTCCAGGAACAAAGGTCTTTCGTCTGATATATCTATCGTGTCATCGCTTAACCTTGTCCTTGTACACCAAACTATTGTCGTATGCGCGGTTTCTGACTTCCACGAGCTCGTTCAGATCCATTTCTCTCTGCTTCTGCCTAAGGTATGTGTTACAATTGACCTTCTTGATTGCCCATTCTGATTTATGCACTAACTCTGCGGGCAAATGTCATGGCTTTCCGAATACCATCCAGAATGGGGAGGTTCCTAAAGGTGTCTTGTAAGCTGTCCTATAAGCCCATAGGACTTGATCCAATATCTGAGACCAGTCCTTCCTGTCTGGGCAGACAAGCTTCTGTAATATAGATTTCACCTCCCTATTCGACACCTCAGCCATACCATTAGTCTGTGGGTGGTAAGGGCTAGCGACACGATGTTCGATGCTGTAGTCTTTCAGAAGTTTCTTCACATCTCTGTTTACAAAGTGGTTACCCCCATATGATATCAACATTTTGGGGATCCCAAACCTAGAGATGATATGCTCTCTGATGAATTTAGAGACAGTCCTGCTGCCTGCGACTCGGGTTGGGATAGCCTCCACCAACCTGGATAGGTAGTCTACCGCAAGAAGGATGTACTCGAATCCGTGGCTAACAGGGAATGTGCCCATGAAGTCGATGCCCCAGGCGTCAAAGACATCACAAATGATGATATGCTGCATCGGCATCTCATCCTTGGAATCAATGGTTCCTCCCATTCTCTGGCATACTGGACATGACTTCGCAAAGGTGATGGCATCATGAAACAGAGTCAGCCAGTAAAAGCCACACTAAAGTACCTTCCATGCAGTCTTTTTCCCGGAGTAGTGTCCTCCTGCCTCCAAGATGTGGCATAGAGAAAGGACACTCTGGTATTCCTACTGAGGAATACACCACCTCTAGACACAATCCGGTCCTTCAAAGAAAAGGATTGGATCCTCCCAATGATAGTGTTTAGCATCCGACTTCAGTCGGTCAATGTGGCTCTTGGGCCAACCTTCGGGAACCTTCTTGGAGACAAGATAATTCACGATATTGGCATATCATGGGAATGAGTCGACATCAAAAATCGACTCGTCAGGGAAGGAGTCTCGAATTGGTGAATCCTCAGAAGTATTAAGATCTTCAAGACGGGAGAGATGATTAGCTACTACGTTCTTCTTTCCAGGTTTATCACGAATATCTAAATCAAACTCCTGGATAAGCAAGATCCACCTAAGAAGATGTGCCTTCGCATCCTTCTTTTCCATTAAGTAACGTAGTGCTGTGTGGTCGGTGAACATGATTACCTTGGATCCAATTAAATGAGATCTGAACTTGTCCAAGGCAAACACTACCGCAAGCATCTCCTTTTCCGTAACTGTATAGTTACGCTGAGCGGTATCAAGAACTTTGCTTGCATAGTGGATTGCAAATGAGACGCCATCCCTCCTCTGTCCTAACACAGTCCTAATAGCAAAATCTGATGCGTCCATAATGATCTCAAAAGGTAGAGACCAATCTAGGGCTTGTAGGATCGGGGCATCCATGATCATTCCTTGCAGTAGCTTAAAGGCCTCAAGACATTTGTGATCAACAATAAAGTCCATGTCCTTGCCTAAAAGCTCGGTTAGCGGTCGGGCAATGTTAGAAAAATCCTTAATAAAACTCCGATAAAATCCGACATGCTCGAGGAAAGACCGCAACTGTTTAATGTTGGTTGGTGGCTGGAGTCGTCTGATCACATCCACCTTGGTAGGGTCAACCTCCATTCCTCTCTTGGAGATGGCATGCCCCAACACAATGTCCTCCGTCACCATGAAGTGACTTTTCTCCTAGGAGAGTACCAGATTAACCTCACAACATCGTTTGAGGACTCGATCTAGATTCTCAAGATAGGAATCGAAGGAATCATCGTGGACCGAGAAGTCATCCAGGAAGACTTCCATGAATTCACTGACCATTTCGGTGAATACAGCAATCATGCACCTTTAAAAAGTACCTGGAGCATTGCATAACCCAAAGGGCATGCGCCTGAAAGCATCGGTACCAATGGGGCATGTAAACATGGTATTTTCCTGGTCCTCTGGAGCTATGACTACTTGATTGTAGACCGAAAACCCATCCAAGAAGCAGAAGAATTCTTTCCCCGCTAGTCTCTCTAGGATTTGATCAATGAACGGTAGGGGGAAATGATGCTTCTCCGTCGCAACATTCAAGTGTCTGTAAACCACACAGACGCGCCATGACGTGGGCACTCGCGTCACGATCTCCTCTACGTCCTCGTTGGTGGTCGTCTGAATTCCCGATTTTTTCGGGACAACATGGATCGGGGTCACCCATTTAGAGTCGGAGATGGGATAATTGAAACCCGCGTTGCACCATTTCTCTATCTCCTTCTTCACTACCTCTCGTGAATTTGGATTCAAACGACGTTGGAATTCACGAGAGGGTTTAGCTTCATTCTCCAGGTAGATATGGTGCGAACACAGAGCGGGGTTTATCCCGTGGAGATCGGAACTGCTCCAGCCTATCGGCTTGCGATTTTTCTCCAGGATCTCTAGCAAGCGAGATTCCTGCTCCTCGGTCAATCACGAACTGATGATGATCGGATATTTCTTCTCCTGACCTGCAAGGAAGGCATAATTGAGTATTGTGGGTAAAGGTTTGAGCTCAGGTAATGTGTGATCATCTGGAAAGTCTGGCTCAATCGAATCTGGATTAGTGTTGAAAGTGGCCGGATCTGTCTCTAAAATTACTGCCACCAAGTCATTCGTCTCTGGAGTCGGATCGTCAAAGATTTCCATGTAATCGGCAAAAGCCACGTCCAACTTGTCATCCTCATCTTCTGATTGTCCTAAAGAGGGAAGGACTAACAGGCCCAACTGGGCCTCTAAGTTATCGAAGATGTAGGGGGATGCAGGTTCTGAGCTGTACTCGTTTCTTAGGACCTCGCAAACTGACTCATGCACTGGATCTTCTCCGGAGGGGAGGGACTCATCGGTGCTGGCTGGGTTCTGTCTCCATGGCCCAACTGTGTCTACATGGTCGCAGTCTGCTTCGGATGAAGAGTACTCGGTGATGGATTTGGAATCCGGTCTCTGCCATCTAGTTTGCTTCATCTCAAGTTCCTCATCTCTGCTTGGAGTTTGGAACTGGATTTTCCTGATCTTGTAATCAAACAAGGCCCTCACTATTCTGAGTAAGGGCCTTCCTAGGATGATCTGGGAATCTCTCCAATTACGAGGGGTTTCCATATCTAGGACAGTAAAGTCCACCATGTATTCCTGACCCTTGACTTTGATGACAACATTCCTCAATTCTCCTTGGGACCTCTTGATTGATTGATCAGCGAACTGAAGGAGGGCTCTAGATTTCCTAAGAGGTCTGAGATTAAGCCGCTCATAGAGGATTGTAGGCATTAAGTTGATTGAGGAGCCGTTGTCTAGGAGAGTGCGTGCAAACGCAATGTCATCGACATAACTCACCACATAATGTGCACCCATGTCTCTTCGTTTCCATGGAAACGAGTTCTTTATTTCACAAGTCGTGGCCACTGACAGAACATATTTCTCAACACGACTTTTGGTCTTCCTGTTAATCCTGGTAGGTGTGCATCTCACCTTAAGGTATTTCTGAAACGCAGGTGTCGTCTCCACGTACTTGTCAAAAGGAATTGTGACCTTGATATGTTTGTTACAAAACTCTGCCATCTCAGGGTCATCTTTTTGGATTTTTTTAGTTTTCTTCTTTCCACCCTTGAGAGCTCAGGGGAAAGCGATTATTGACTCCAACTCAGATTCTGAAACTAAAATATTTTCATTCAAAGAGGGAATGAGTTCTGTACGGGACTCGAACTCTGAAACTGACTCTGACTCTGACTATGACAAAAAGGAAAATGTTGCTGCGAAATCGGTGATGCATCCTCCGCGACTGTTGTACTGTCCTCCTCAGATGGAGGTGTGGGCTTTTCATCGGTTTCTGTGGACTCTCTGATGGTGCAGTTCCCTTGCTTCTTTGAGGACTCAGAAGTCCTCTTCTTCTGCGGTGATGGTGGTGGTGGTGGTGCTGCTCCTCAGCCTCCAAGTTCTCCTCAGGTAGAGACTTGGCGGCTTCTTCCTCCGGTGCTTGTGCCCGATCAGGTACGATCACGGTCCTTCCTCTCCTGAGGGATATATGGTTTACATTATCGTACGAAAGGATCTCATGTTCAGACAAAGAATTATCTGAATAGTATACATGATCTCGTGGTCGGTTCTGGCATGGGTTTAGGCTATTCGGGTTGTCCTGAACCTGGGTGGGAATTGAGGTCTTTGGCGCCATCTGTTGGTCCTGGGTACGAGAAACACGATTCAGATCAGTTGTCATATCCAGATAGTCATTCTGGATCTATTAGACCCTATCAGTCAGGGTCTGGATCGTCAAGGTGAGGGACTCCAATTTGGTGGACTGGGCTGATTGATGTTGACCTGAAGATGAGGTCCTATACTGGCCCTGCTGGCCGTGCCGATACTGCTGCTGATGTGATGGGCCCTGTTGTCATGAGTGGAATGTACGTTGTTGTTGCTGGTGCTGCTGAGGCTGGTATCCTCGTTCGGGCCTGGACTGAACAAAGCGTGGTGCGGGGATGGAGCTGTTTTCCTGGTAAGCTAGGGTAGGTCGGTGTGGCTGATCGTTCCCTATCCCTGGCTGTCTGTTGATGGTGTCATGGTTGTACCACAGCCGTTGATCTCGAACACCTGCAGAGGCTCCTCGTATCTTGTCTCCACTTGTGGGGGTGCATGTTGATCTTGTTGAGTGTAAGTCTGCTCCTCTACCCAGTTACTCTGAGGCCCGGTACCTGTTCTTGTACAAGATGGACTCGGTGTACAGGTACAGGTGGTGCAGAAGGGGCAGGTAGCTTTATCTTATCTACCTTATCAGTAAGTTTCTCAACTTGCTTCGACTATTTCGAGAGAGACTCAAGTTCAGTGACTCTCTTGTGAATCTGTTCGACCGTGGTTAATTTATCTGCTATTATCATCATGCTAGGGATAAGGTCGTCCGTCAGATTCTTTAAACTCCTCCGGCTCGTCTCGTTGGAAAGGCTCGAAGGAGACAACTGATAGGTCCGGGTGGCCTAAGATCTGCCTGTTTCCACCATCTGCTCTAGGATCTTCCATACAACATTTTCATTCTTGTTCAGATAGCTTCCCCATAAGCGGCACTCACTAACCCCTGCATCTCTAGGGTCATGCTACAGAACAAGGTCTGGACTAAGATCGCCTTTGAAATGCCATGGCAAGGTCACTTCTGAATTAGGTCGTTAAACCTATCCCAGGCTTCATGTAATGGTTCAATGGGTCCCTGGGAGAAACTAGCGATCTTGGTTCTTATTTGATTAGTCCTACTGAGTGGGTAGAACTTCTTCAGAAAAAAGGTCCTTGAACTATATCCAGGTTGTACATGCCACCCCTAAGTTCTTTAGCCAATGTGATGCCTTATCTCCTAAGGCAAATGGGGTGGCCTTCAGCCCAATATAATCCTGTCCAACCCTAGGGTGACTAAGGTTGTTGCAGACCAGCTCGAAGTCTCTGAGGAAGGTGTATGGCTCTTCATTCGCATTCCCATTGAACTTCGACAGCAAACCCAGGAAGTGAGGCTTCAGCTCGAATGCTTCCGGGGGCCTCGGGTACTAGCCAGTTATGCATCTCGTTCTCTGCAGGATTATAAGCATCAACCATTGGTCGGTCGATTCCTCTTGCTGCAATGATCCGTCCCATCCTTGTTGTAAGATCAGCATTCTGTTGTTCGGATGTGGCGAGGCGAGTAAGGATTTGCTGGAGTTGGTCATATCTGGGTTCTTCCTCATCCGGATGTTTCTTAAGTGGCATCTTGTTCTCTGGTCCTGGGAAATGGAAATGGTCTGGGTTAGAGGAGAAATCAAGGAAAGGATTCTTACTGAGGCGATGGTCTTTCTCGGTAAGCTCGGAGGAGAGGAAAGGGTTGGTTTGAGAGTAACCACCTTGGGTGTGAGGTATCCAGAACTCAAGAGGGTCATGAGTTATGGGTGGTCCAAGTTGCACTTGGGCAGGTGAAGATGAGTTTCGTGGGGGCTCAAAGAGAGATTGGCGAATAATGAGTCGATATCCCCCAGTCAATCATCTTGGATTGGCGAGAAGAATTGGGAGTTCTAAGTAGAGATAGGTTTTTACCCCTACCTGAAGCAAACAATTCACTCCAAACCCTGTATTTTCACACTCAACACGGTGAAGGACCCTAAACCGAGTCCAATTAATCTGGTTGATTTTAAGTGTGATTTTTCAAGCAAATATCAAAGGTTACGTGGCCTAGAGGGAAGTCCGCTCAAAGTCGGATGCGTCTTCCTTGTTTAACCTGTCGCCTAAGATACCTACGCTCTTCCTTTCTTCGCTCCTATCCCAAGTTGATGGATTCAAAGACCATGCACCTATCTACCTGCAAGCAGGCGGAGGCTGACAAGGCTGGAACTTCGCCCCGAGGGGTTACTAGCAACTTGTCGCGAAATACTGCTGGTTCACCCCTGACTACCTGTGAACAGGCGGATGTTACTTGGTACTAGTCAGTGAATCTAAAAATATTAAACTCATGATATTTGCTAGGACTAGTTGGTACGTGATATGGAAGGTGGGGATTTGGGCTCTGCCTTAAGGTGTTCATACGTACTCAAGTACCCTCACTCAGCCTGAAAACAAGGTTCGGGTTAATCTCCCGCAAGCAGAATTTCTAATTTTATTGAATTTTTTGGTCAATAATGCCAGCAGTCCCGATTTTAAGTTAAGTTATCACTGGTTTAGTTCAATACACACAGCACACCTATCGTCCATTCCCAATTTCCTTTTACTTAAGTTTGAAAAACTGAGCGAGAGAAATCAGAAAAAGCCGATGCACGAAAATCGATGATGCTTATGCTGAGTGAAGAATACTTACAGTGATCCCTTCGCTTTTATGCAGGATGCAGAACAGAATTGAAATTTTTATATTATATGCAAATGTAGATGACAAAATCCGCTCCTAGACAGGCAGTTCTATTAGCGAGTGAAGCACAGGTTCAATTTGACTAGATCTGCGGTCTAAGTACATCTTTTAACTGATGTGTGGTCCTAGAAAATTATGAGCACAAGCAAATCCTAGAGCGACTCGAGGAGCTGCTAGTGCAAGCCTAATCTAAAAATTCAATCCACACAGCAGACGGGGACACGGTTCCACTATGTTTACACTCACGAGAACCCAAACGGGAACCGCTGGAAATAATGCAAAACATAAAGAAAATGAAAAATACAAGTCCTCTCAAATCACTCAAACAAATTAAAATGTCGGTTCCTCGAAGCGTGTTCGACTCCTCGCTTTCCTCGCACAAAAACAAGTTGAGGTCAGATCGAGAACGACACAAAAATACAAAACTAAAGGACAGAAAAATATTCACAAGAAAACCGGGGGTCAGATTACCCGGGGGTGGAAAATCAAACACTCAGAAATTAACTACAAATTAACCTAAGCCGTGCCTCCCCGGCAACGACGCCATTTTGACGAGCGTCTTACTACCCTTGTTAACTTAATCAAATTAATGGTCAAATTAATCGTTGTGTCATTCGTTGCAGTCAGATAATAAGAGCTAGTCAAAAACCACTTTCAATTATAGTTAAATTAATTTCGAGCGGCAAATTTATTTTACTTGGGCAAGCTCAAGGTCGAACTCAGGGATGCAGATGTCTCCTTAGGTAGATTTTAAGCAAATTTCCAAGGCCAGATTGTCGGAGGATATTTTTTTGGTCTTTTTCAATATATTTTGTGCAAGAAAGAAAGAAAGGACACATGCAAAATTGGGCCAGTTTCCAAGTTAATTCAGAAAGATGGTCAAATTGATTCCAAAAATTATGAATCTTGGCCAGATAGTGAAATATGATGAAATGCAGCTACCCTAATTTTTTTAGATTTTTCTGACACTAGATGAATTTACTATGAATTAAAAATAAATGCAAAGTGATTTTAATTTTAATAAATACAAATCACAATATTTTCATATTTAAAAAATATCCTAGATAGATCTAAGTGTGAAAAATCAAAGAAACTTAATAGACCTAAATTTCTATGTGAAGTGGACCTATTAAAAATTAATTAAGAAAAACACAAAATGATTTATTCAGGCCTCAGGGTGTGTGCAAATGAGATGACTTTTGGAAACAATGTAAACATAATTATCCTAGGTCTAATGTGAATTTTTGGTGATTTTTGGATTCATAGAGAAATTACTACAAATTAGAAGGCATAAATGGGAAAAATATGTCAAAATTCCACCAATTAATTAATAACAAAATCCACTGCTTTCATTAAAATATGCCAACTCACATATGAAAGAGGACTAATTAAGCTACACAATGCAATTTTCAAACTTGAAAAATGAGTTAAAATGAGTGCCTAGATATGCGTGCAAATACAGGGGCCTAACTGTAATTACAGGAAATGAAATTGATAAAAGTTAAACATGCTGACAGGGACTAATGTGCAATTACCTATAATAAAGGGGGTATGTATGCAAAATACCCACAAAACCCATGCGCCTTACGTGGGGGCTCCTGGCAGGGACTGAAATGCAAATATGAAAACCTCCAGGGACCTCGCTGTAAAATACCCAGGATGCACGTGAGAACCACGTGGGGTCTCAAGCTCGATGGGCTACGGAGGCTAGGAATGAGGCTCGGGAGACTCTGGAGGCTCAGATTCGGCTCGGATGGAGACTCAGCTTGATTCGGGCGCTCCGAGCCTGATGGTCGGGGAAGAGGCTCGGAGTAGGCAACGTATGGTGCTCTGGACCGTGGATCAAGTGAAGATCCAACGACTGCTGGTAGCTGGCACGTGGCGTGCGGCGAACCTTTGGATCAGGATGAATCCAACGGTCTTTGGAGCTCGAGGAAGGTGGACACGTGGGCGATCAGATGCGTAGGATCCTCCTGATCCTACGGTTGCGGGACATGGGCGACGTGGCATGCTCCGGACCGTCTGATCAAGGGGATCGGACGGCTGCTGGTCTTCTTCCTCAACCGGTCTGCCGCCTCCTGCGACGGAGATGGTTGTGCTCCGGTGAAGGAGCTCTGGCTCTACCTCCTCCTCAGGACGTTGGTGAAGGTCGCCGGATGCATCGGGAATCCACCGGAGGTCTCAGGAGTGGTTGAACGGCTCTGGAAAGCGGTGGCGGAGAAGCTCGAATGGTGCTCCGATGAGGTTCCAGCCAATCAAGGTTGAAGTACCTGCAGTGGTCAGTGGAATAGCCAAGGCATGCGAATGTGCTCGTGGGATGCTCGTGAGTGTGGAGTGAGGCCTGTGGGGGGGGGGCTGAAGTGGTCCGGTGATCGAGCTCCGCCAAGGTGGTGGAGCTTGCATCGACGTGGGGTGAAGTGCATCGTCGGGGCTAATGAACTAGTGTGCGAAGATGCCAGCTTCGAGGCGACGCTCGGAGGATGGTCGGCGGAGCGTGAAGAGGAGTGTGGATGGCAAAAAAATAGGAGATGAATCACGAAAAAGTAGAAGGAGATCGGGAGGGAGATGGAGGTATCTACTTGGGGAATGGAGCTTGATGCAGTGCTCCCGGTCGTCGCTCGAGGGACGGTAGAGGACCCGATCTCAAGCCATTCGTCGGAGGAGCTGCAGCACGCGTGGCGACGTCGTGGATTTCGTCGGAGGTGAAGGTCTGTCTTCGCTCGGATTTACACTCAATTGTTGTCATCAATAGGTAGTTCTGAGCTCTAGGACACCTCTCGCAGTGGCAAGGTTCGAAATTTCGATTTCAATCTCGTTTCGGTAAGGTGTAATACCGAAATTTCGTCGAAATTTCGGGAAATTTCGACGATTTCGGTGGAAACGTCGGAAAAGGCTAAAAACCCGATTTAAAATTTCGATATTCCAAGTTATTAGAACAATAAAAAACATACAAATACACAATTATTTCACACATATTTGTCATCTATACCCTATATGTAGACATATGGGTCATATCGGCCATATCGGTCATATCGGTGGTCATATTGTTGGAACCCAAGCAACATGTCTCGATCGATATGGGGTTGAAATGACCCATATTTTATCCATATCATTGCAATTGAGGATCTCCACCCCTCTATACAACCTATCTCGACCGAAATCTCATAAGACAGTTAATATATAAAAGTTGAAACCATGGTTGTAACATTGTTAATACATAATAAAAAAAGAGTAATAGTCTAGTTTTACAAATACAATACAACTTACAAGTTTACAACAAGTTAAAATTATTAAGAACATGCATATTTCTGATAAATGCAATAAAAGAGTAAAGATTAAAATATAGTACCTGCCCTGGTGACATGTTTTGTTCAGAACCACGAGTTCCGTGGTGGATCTGAATGCCCCCCCTTCCTTGTTGTCTCTCATAGCGCATCGCAGATTCTATGAACTCGCAGTAGTTCTCCCATGTCATGTACGAGTACATGGCCTTGTAATCCATGACATACTGCCTGTATTGGTGGTCATCGATGCCTATGAGCATCCCGAGTCGAGGATAAGCAGCACTGGATCCGGTATCACGAGTGGCACGATGAGGTTGCTGCGAACTAGTGCCCTGAGATGCTCGGGACGATGACGACGGAGTAGGAGAAGATCTCTGCAGAGGAGGAGGAGGAACTGCCGTGTAGTACTCAGGGAAGAAACCATAGCTGTCACCCCCAAAGAAACTTCCCTGGCTCTGCTCAGGTTGGCTACTTTGGTAGTTGTCTCCGCTATTGTATCCCCCATATCCACTGTAACCATATGAATATGCTGGAGGTGCATACTGAGGAGGAGGAGGAGGAGGTCCTGGAGGAGGAGCTTGAAAGTATTCCGGGAAGACGCCAAATGATCTCTCATCGTGCGACGATCCATATCCGCCTAAAGGACTTTGTGCTCCTCCGAGATATGGGCTATCAAGATCCATGAAGCTCAAAGAACCTACAGATGATGTCAAATCTTCCATGTAGCTGTCGGTCTCGGTTGGACGATGGCCTCGACCGTAGTCGAAATCCGTAGGCCCTGGACTCGGACTTGGAACAAATTGTCCGTGTGTGTTCCGTTGTCTCTCCATATATTCACGTCCTGCTTGTAGACCTTCCTCAAGTCTGGTAACTTGTGGTCCACGACCACTCCCTCCTGACCCACCTGAGTTTGACTCCCCACCACCACCAGGTCCAGCACGACCAACATCGTCATCGTCATCATCTCCACTATCATCCTTTGACTGGGACTTGGATTTGGAGCTACTGGAGAGAATTTCATCAACAGCTGCATCAATCTCGCCCTCCAACCCTCCAACAGGGTCTGTAATCCGCCCAGATTTGGCCAAAAATTCACCAACGTCTGCTCCCATTTGTTGGCTTATGTTTTCATTCGATCTTCCACCTGGCTGACCAAGAACTGGGGCACCATTGGAATCCATCCACCTCTGGAGAACGTCCTCATCAGCATCGTCATCGTGCATCTTGAAAATGTATGCAAGGTCAATAGGGTCGTATAGTCATCTTTGTCATGTCCCTCCGTTGCATGCTTCAGATTCAGCCTCAAGTTGTAATGCACGAAGACAAGGTCATTGAGCTTCTTTTCTCCCAACCTATTCCTTCTCTTCGAATGTATCAAATTGAACGTGCTCCAGATCCTCTCACAACCTCCAGCAGATGCGGTTTGAGACAACACTTTCACTGCCACACTTCGAAGGTTGGGAGATTCCATCCCGTATAACATCCACCATTCGGCTGCAAAAAAAAGGAAAAGACAGAAATCATAAGTACAAATAAATGTACACACAAGTCACTGTTTTATTTGCCTCCGTCCCTACCAGGAAGAGTATTGCCACGACCGTTGACCGCAGTAATCCGACCAAAGGAACCCAATGCATCTCAGTAATACTTAACCTGCACAACGCACAAATAGGTTCAAACTTCAACCCAAATATCTTGTGACTCAAAATATAGGTAGAAATTGAGGATAGTACCTCATTCATGCACATGATCTGTAATTTCTCGTCCTTGACGAGCTTCTCCACCACAATCTGTACGGCTGAGAGAAGGTCACCATTTGTACCAAGTCCATTCTTGTAGTGGTACTTATGATTGAAGTAATAAGTTGCACAGAAAGTCACGAACAAGCTCATTTAAGATGTCCAACTATAGAAATTTAAATAATTGAAAAAAACCATTTTTACATAATACATACCGGCCTTGTGAAGAGGATGTGAGAGCATCTTGGACCATCGCTCGTCTATGATGTCCAACCATGCTTTCGATCCCTTCCCAACCGCTTTTCTGACCTTCTCTCTCATGCAGCGCATTGCCTCATAGATGACTCCCATGGTGAGCTTCTTGTCGCCATCCACGATCCGCAATGCAGATACAACTGGATCCCTGATCCTCGTGACCCGAGTCACGTCATCCCAAAAGAGATATCATTGATCAATATCTCCACCTTCCGTCCTCCTTCAGTCCGAGCTTCAGGTATCTCGAACCACTCACCCTGGCAACACATGGTTTTCAAATCCGTCTTATGTTGCTTGAGGCTTTGCAACGCTATAAAATTGGTAACAAAGCGTGTGATACCAGGCCTCACCAACTCCCCATTGCTCATCCGCCTCATTAGTGCCAACACTTTGCTGTGGTTGTAGATGAATGTGGTGATCATTCATGCTTTCTCCACCACCCTTGAGACGAGCTTCCTCTTGCTGAAATCCTTAAGGATCAAGTCAATGCAATGCGCAGCACACGGTGTCCAGAAAATTCCGTAGTTGCTCGACTTCATAATTGTTTCACCGGCCTTCTTGAAGTTGCTGCCGTTATCTGTCACAATTTGCACAATGTGCTCTTTCCCAACCTCCTTTATAACGTCCTTCATCAACTTCAGAAGGTACCTGTGGTCCTTCACGTGCTCAGATGCATCAACAGATTTCAAGAAAATTGTCTTCCCATCGCAGTAAACAAGGAAGTTGATGATCTGCTTCCTTGTGTAGCTCGTCCACCCATCGCACATCAATGTCACCCCATACTCTGGCCATCTCCTCCTCAACTCGGCGATGTACTCATTCATCTCCTCTTTCTCCATCCCCAGATATTTGTTCATGATCTCATAGGATGTAGGAGCCTTCACTCCCGTTCCCGCTGCAGCGATCTCATCAATGGCATGTTGCAAGAATGGCCTGCTTGCAATGTTGGCAGGAATGCTCTCCCCAAAGAAGAGCTTGTTGATGGCTTTTCCCACCCTTTCTCGTGCATTGGTGAACATTCCCTTCACTATTTTCTGCCTCGGATCCTTGCTTGCCTTGTATTGCATGGATCCGCTCCTCGTCAAGAAGGGCTCAATTCCCTTCCCCTTGTGTTTCTTGGTGGGTGGTGGTACTGGTGCGCCTCCAGAACCACTCCCACCTGCACCATAGAAGCCGTCCCGTGCACCACCGAGTTCTCTCCTCCCGAACTCGCTCCTCAATGATTCTTGTGTAGCCCTTCTGTATGCCTCCTCTCTGATGCAGTCTGAATGTCGGCGGGGTACACAAAATCATCGTCGTCTGAATCAGAAATGACATTGAATTCTTTCTCGAACATGAACTCCTTCATTTGTTCTTCCCTTCTTACTCTCTCTGTCTCCTTTTCCTTCTTTCCGTCCAAGCTCGCCTTGACCTTGTCCCTCACATCTTTGGGACAACGCGTGCACTCGGCAACATTCTTGTTGTTGCCAACAAGATGTTGCTTCATCCTTGGGATCCCGCCTCCTCCCAACTTCTTCCCACAGAAATTGCATTGCGGCTTCGCCTTATTTCCATCAGGAGCGGACACATACCTCCAGCCAATGTCCCCACTGAATTCTTCCATCTGATCATCAGAACTGTCAGATCCAAAACCAGAAGCTGAATGTGCCATGGTGAATATCCAAATTAAGAACCGGAACCGAAACCAGAATGTGGCAGACTGTGCCATGGTGAATATGAACGTCGAAATCTGCGAGGAAAATCAAGAACAAACATTAACTTGGCATACAATGCAACTACTAATGAATATGCAAATTATTTTAATTTTTTAATTTCGAAATTATTATATATTTAATTTTCCAACACCTACTTTAACGATTTACAGGAAAAAGACCTTGGATCTATACATTAGGATCTTAGATCTACAAATTAGGGGACCATTTCCAAGAAAGACTAAGTAATTGACACAAAATATGAACAAAAACGTAAATACTTAACAAATAATTTTCGGATTTTCTATATTTTTAATTTTTATTAATCCAAAAAAATTTCCTAACTACAATTTCTACTCCCAAAACTCAAGATCCGAATATATAATACCACAACTCATTATCGTTCTACATTAAACCTCAAAAGCCCCAATTTCTTCTAACATAGATCCAAGAAAATATTCTCCAACAATGTTTTACTTCATGTTAACTTCAGATCTGCGATACAAGATCATAGCTACCACTATTGTGCAAAAAAAACACAAAAGCCCCAATTTTCTACTCCAAATTTATACCTATTTTGGGGGAAATCTCTCAAATTAAACGCCATGCCTAGCTACATCAACATCCTAACAGTGAAATCCCTAAAAAATTAATGAATTTGAAGAAGATTTATCATAATTTGGCTTACCTCAAAAGAAGAAGGTCTTGGAAGATGAAGGAGAGCAGCCTCTGCACGCAGTCGGTCGAAATGGGGAGGTTTCGGACGATATTTCGGTATGTATCGACATTTGCCTGATTTTTATATTCAAAGATTCCTTATGTCGGCCGAAATATCAAGATGAGCCGAGATATCGACGATATCTCACGATATTTCGACCGAAACCGGGGAAATCGATATACAGTATAGTTTCGAGACCCGATACCCATCGAAACAGAAATTTCGTCGAAATTTCGGCGAAATTTCGCGAGATTTTAGTCCATGCGCAGTGGCTGATGGGGGTGAAGGTTTAAGACGGTGGAGTATTTAAAGGTGGAGATGACGGAATAGGTGGTGAAGTAATGGAGTTGGTGGGCATCGTGGAGCGAGGTGGATGGAGGTTATGGTGTTCGAGGGATTCGACGAGGATGAGGGATGAGTTTAGTGCGTAGTGGTGGTACCGGGGGGTGGAGATGGTGGTCAGCATGGCTCCTAAAATAGCAAGGGGGCGGCCCTCGCGCACGGTGGACGACGTAGGGCACGGGCCTTGCGGAAGGTAGAAGACGATGTATCAACCGTTGGATCACGTGATCCAACGGCCAGGAGAAGGGAGGAAGAGGATGGTTAGGATTAGATCGGAGGAAAGGGAACGAAGGGATGAGATGGAGCCATGTGGAGGGCGTGGGTAAGGGCACTAACGTGCGACTCAGATGATGTTTAAGGGTTTGAACGAAGGGTTGTGAGGTGTTGCGAGATGAATGGCCAGGATGAGAAGTCTCTGGTGAAGATCGAAGGGTGTAGGCGTCGCCACGTGGCGCAAGGGGGCACGACGCTGGCGAGCGGTGTATATTAGATCCAGGTTTCGATCAAGCGGTTGGAAAGCTTTGCAAAGATGAGTGGTCCAGATCAAGAGAGAAGGCGAGCGATCGGACGACGGAGATGATAGGGCGCGTGGCGTGCAAAGAAGCGGGCCGCGTGGCGCAATCAAAGGGCGCCACGTGGCCAACTCATAGTGACTAAGAAAGAGAGTGAAGTTAGAGAGAGAAGGAGGTCGAATTTGGAAAAATTCCAAACATGAAAGTTGTAGATCTTGATGAGATCTACAAGTTTTATGTTGATCAAAAACGGAGATAAGGTCAAATATGATTCAAAAATATAAGAGTACAAATATACATACATATAGTATACACAGGGGCCCAAAAACCCAAGTTTTGCATACGGATCTCCGAATTGAATGAAATTGGTCTCATTTTAAAGGTCTCTGGATGTGTATTGATCTGGAAGTGAGTAGACCTAATTTGGAGGTTGTATTAGAAAGATATTGGTATTCTAAGGTCTAGGTTCTCCAACTAGATTTGGGGCTTTATTGGGCAATTTACAGGACATGGATTTTGGCCTTCCTCCTTATATTGTTATTTGATTTTAGAGGGGATATGATTGGTGAATTATTGGGAGCATTTTACAAGTGATTTTTACAAGTGAATTGGCTTCTTATTTAATGCAAGTACGAATGATAAAATGCATGTATTGTGGATTTATGCATGAATGCTATTTATGCAATATAAAGGGAAATGTGCTGCTAAATATTCAGGAACAAGACTTTATTTTCAACTTTAAGAGTGATGAATCACAGATTCATCAGTGGGAGGTGGTCAATAGCACATTGAGGAAGGGGAGGAAGATCGGTGAGGGAGGGAAGCGAGAGGAGGAAGGGGTGAGGTTCGACTTTGCGGAGATTTGAGCCGCTACAAATGGATTCTGCAGTGGATCCTCTAAAGATGGAAAAATTAGAGTACCCAACTTTGAAGAGGCTTGAGGGGCCGAAGACCGAGTACGTAAAGGCGTTCTGTCAGAAGCTATCGATTGGCGGTGCACTGCGCAACCAAAATGTGGTGCCTCTTTTTTGGGTTCTACATTGACATGGCAGGGTTGTTCCTCTCCTTGTTTACAAGTACGTCTATGGTGGGAGTTTGGATCAACATTTGGAGTGTGTTGTGAACATTGCACGAGAAAGGAATGGATACACATATAGTGCTAAGGGACGTGGCACACCTTTATGGAGTGGGAGATTGACATTTGGAGGTGGTCAGTGAGGGTCGGGCGAGCTGGAGGAGGAAGAAGGGGAGGAGGCGAGCTGAAGGAGGAAGAGTGAGAGGGGTTGGCAGGGGTGGGGCGAGATGGAGGAGGAAGAAGGGGAGGGGGCAAGCTAGAGGAGGAAGAAGGGGAGGGGGAAGAGCTGTAGGAGAAAGAAGTGGAGAGGTTCAGCGGGGGGAGGGCATCGGGGAGGAGGTGGAGGGCGGAGGGCAGCAGCTTGAAGGAGGATGGCGGAGGGTGGTATCTTGGAGGCAGACATCGGAGGGACGGGAGGGAGGGGGAGGGCGGAGGGCATTGGAGAAGGAAGGGAGAGGGGGTTAGGGTTTTTTTTTTGAAAACTTTTAATAATGGTTGGATAGACCATGTGTAGCGTCCCGGACTTAGATCCCCGGTTTGTTATCGAGAAAAACTAGCCCTGACAACTTGTTGGGTACGAACCCAGATGGACTCGTTAGCAACCACCCAAAATGCTTAAGCCCAAGGTATTAAGTAGTAATCCCCACCACTTATAGACCACACCCACACTTCGTGAGTTTTAGGTATGACACTATGTTTGAGGTTGGGGTGTTACACCATGTTTTAGATTAACCCAATGATATGGTCGAGTTAACAGGAAAACTAACATAAAGTTGTGGATGTGAGACGGAGTGATTATCCGAGATTTCTCGTGTAATTCACGATTACGTGAGGTTATGGTTATGTTCGCTAACAATCTTGACTTTTAAAACCCTATATTTTCAATGGTTTAAGGTTGAAAATCGAACAGTCAATCTCGTGACGGCGAAGTTTAGATATGAGTACTTGGAATTGAATTTCTCTCATCGGACGGTGTACACGGGGTACATAAGATAGGACCAGTCGTCTGCCACTCTTAGACAACGAGGGATGATATGGCGAAAATCCTGTGCCAATGGGTGGTGAGCGAGATATTCAAATGAATGATCTTAGATTCTGGTTGACGGTATTGGATTTTAATGTTTGGTATCGGACATCCCATAGGACTTGACGATATGATATAACGCGATTCGGCTTAGATTGTTTGACCAATTAGTTAAATGTGGCCATGCTAGACTTTCTCATCATTTCATATATATGCCTCACCGGTCAATATATCTTTGATTCCCGTTGCCATTAGTATCATATACCTAAAAAAACTGAACGTTTATATATAAATACCTTGTCCTTCCAGGGAGAAGAACCCACCAATAACTCCCTCCCAGATCTGCAACATGGCCCTTCGACACCTTCTCCTACCCATCTTCTTCTCCACCCTTCTACCTCTCTTCAGCAGCAGCACGGCAGCCCGCGGAGTCAACCCCGACTACAACGTGATTATCCAGGGCAACGTCACACCTCGTTTCAGACACAACGTGCAGCAGCTGCTAGCCGCCCTCGTCTCCACCTCCTCCACCTCCATGTACCACAACGCAACCATCGGCAGCGGCACCTCCGACGCCGCCTATGCGCAGTACACATGCTGGGGAAACACCTGGAGTCCCGATTGTCATTCGTGCGTCCAAGACGCCGCTGACCTGATGTACGCAGAGCAACGGAACCACTCCCTCATCCAATATTCGTATGTCTGGTTCGACGTCTGTTCCGTGCGTTTCTCCGACGAGAACTTCTTTGGGAACCTGAGTGCTTCGTATAGCTCCGGAACGGGATTCGTGAGGACCAATTCGACCGGAGCCGAGGATGCGGCGATGTTGGGGTTCCTGTCGAAGCTGGCAGGGGACGCGGCGAGAAGGCCATCGCCGATATTCGCATACGGTGAGAACATGACGATGCATGGGTTGGTGCAGTGCACGGGTGATCTAAGCTATGGCTTGTGCAAGAGATGTTTGATGATTGGAGTGGAGAAGATAGGGGAGTTCTGCAAGGGAACTGGAAAAGATAAAACAGAATTCTATACAGAAAGCTGCAGTATCAGGTTTAATCGCACGACCCTAAACTCAACAACCAGTCCATCGGGTTTCGCACCTTCGCCGCAGGGGAACGCATCTCTGCCTCGGGTCAATGCGCCACGACTGCCGTGGTCCGATGCAGCGAGTCTACCGCCCGTCCCCGTAGCATGGGGTGCTTGGGTTGGAGTCGTGAGCGTGTTCATGTTACTGTAATTGAATATTTCAGAAACATGAAAGAAGGATATTGCTGTGAGACATGGTATTATTAACTAGCGCATAAGCCCACGCTATGTTGTGGGGTAATAATCTTTTATAATGTATTTACTACAAAAAAATTATTACATAAGAAAAACTAAAAAAAGGTGATATTATTTGTAAGTTATTTTTTATAAAGCTTTTAAACTATATATTTGAAACTTCCCAGACTCCTCAACGGATTGATGATATTATTCTTTTATAACACAAAATTATTATTAAAATCCAAGTAAATTCATTAACTTTATTAAATATGGCACTAATGAATTTATGTTTGCAAAAGTTGTCTACCAATAATATAAAAATAAGCTCATATTATTGTTCATTATCTACATATATTCAATACAATAAATTTGTCCTACAGAAATTGTAATTTGATTATTCGTTGATATATCTTTCGACGAGTGTGCATGAGAAAAAGGGTAATGTGCCCATGAGTACACACAATTGTGTGTTTCCATGGCTAAAATTGTAGTTTTTCAGCTAAATAAAATCATATCAATTTATCTAAATTCATACTATAAAATAAAGACTACGTCAAATTTTTGGATCATTTTCTGTAACCCACCCATCAAGTGATGCATACTTTATTTTAAAGGTGTCGTTGATTGTTTATTAATGCACAATAATATTCACACTAGGGATTTGATATCTGTAACTGTTAAAATTATTATATTACAATTATGGTTGTAACTTTTCGAGTTCTATAACCCTTAACCTTTTGGGTTCCGTAATCTTTAACCATTCGGGTTTCGTAGCCCCTCAGGGTATTTATGTATTTTTTCTCTTGTACTCTTTAGGGTTTTCTCTATATACAAGAGACCCAAGCCCTATGGAATACATATCTTGTTCGTCTCTCTTCTCCATGTGGTATCAGAGCAACGGTCTTAGACCGGGGTTCTAACCAAAAATCCCCAACGCCACATTCAAGCCTCACAAAAGCCTATGTGGGCCCTCTTCCCTAAATTAGGGCCCCATACAAGGCCCTCACATCGCCTTCAGTGCAACAGCTCGACCTCAAAGGAGCATTTCCAACACCTACCGGTGCCACCAGGGGGCACACATCCCTCTTGCTAGCACTACCAAAGGAGCATCTCCAACAGCATGACCTCCTACAAAGGTCTTCAATCCCACAGCTACCCTCCACAGATACCATAGGACTCTTTGGAGATCAAAAACTCATCACGGACTGCTGCCAAGAATCAAAATCTGCTGTCCATTGAGGGTTTTCAACCCTTCTTTAAGGGCAAACATGAGTTCTGTGGAATTTTTTAGCTCTTATATGCATCCTTAGTTGATCATGATTTTCTTTCTATTTTAAGACCACCATGTCGCCTTCTTCTACCAAGACAAATCTCTTGGCCACGAATATTATGGCACAAGGCACTACTATCAAACTCAAGAGCACAGAAAATTGCGTGCTCTGTTGTTGATCTTTCATGGTGTTCATTGGTGGTCAGAGGAAACTCTACATTGTGACTAAAAATCCTTTAGATGAAAAGGACAAAGAGTACGACACCTAACAAGTATTTGGTTAACAATTGGATGATCAACAATATTGAGTCTCACATTGCCTTAAATCTTCTTTACAAAAATATGACCAAGGAAATGTGGAAGGATCTCGAGCAAACATACTCTCAGAAGACGAAGTCACGCCTTGCAGACATTTACAGGTAAATCTGGTCAGTATAGCAGGGTGATTCCACCCTCATGGAGTACTACATGCATCTCTCCAGCCTATATGAGGAGCTTGCAATATGCCAACCCTCATGTTCCACCGAACGGATACAATAACGTTCTGACTGGAAGGTATATCGCTTCCCTGATGGCCTACATTCTGGATACCATGCAACGAAGAAGAATTTATTATATCAGACATAATGCCAATAATGAAGGTCATCTTTGGCCGACTTGAGGAGCTCGAGACATCCATTGCCCGATCTCCCGTCTTACCTTCAACAGAGAATTTTGCACACATCGCCTCATCAGGGTGAGGAGGCCGATACAGCTTGTGAGGAGGATGCAGTCGTGGTCCAAGTCGTGGTCATGGACGGGAATCTGGACGAGGTTGTGACTTTGGTCGTAGTTGTGGGCGAGACTCTACTACCCCATGCACTCAATGTGGTAGGTGGAACCACATGACTGAACGATGATGGCAGAAGTTTGGCATACCTTCTTATCACACCAATAATGCTTATGAGGATGCCCATGATGTGGAAGAGGCATCGCCTACCTCCAGTGGTAAGATTGTTCATCTTAATAATGCAGATTAATCATGCCTAATGCAGATCCTTCAGACTCCGGGGCCTACCACCACTAGTTACACTACAACTGTTGCTCTGGATATTCCTTCCGGTACAATAGCAACCTCTGCTATCACTCATACTCCAGCTTGGATTATTGATTCTGGTGCCTCCACTCATCTCACTAGAGAAATTAGTTTGCTCACCTCTTCCATACCATCTACCTATATGAAGTCAATTCGAGTCGCTAATAGGACTCAATCGTAGATTACTACTATATGAACTATGGAATTCTTTTCTAAGCTTCGACTTTCGGGGGTTCACTTTGCTCTTGATTTTCCTCTTATCTTGCTGTCAATTTACAAGCTTTGTGTTGAGCTTCATTGTCGTATGATATTTGACGAGTCTTGTTGCTATTTTCAGGACATTCAGATGAGGCAGATTTTTGTTGACAGTTATGAGAAGAACGACCTCTATTATCTTGGCATACCCTCGAACTCCAATTTTGTTGGTGATGTGTCCATCTCTAAAGATCCGCTCTTATGGCATTTGTTCCTTGGGCATCTGATGAATCTGTGATTCATCACTCTAAAAGTCGAAAATAGAGCTTTGTTCCTGAGTAATTAGAGGCATATTTTTACTTATATTGCATAATTAGCATTCATACATGCAAGCATAATATCTGCATTTTAGCATTCATATTTGCATTAAATAAGAAGCCAGTTTCACTTGTAAATATTCACCTGTATATTAACTAAAGTACCCTATTTGTATATATTTTATACTAACTCCAAATGCAATAAAATCAACTCTATTGTGTATATATGACAAACACTAATTAAAGAAAAATATCAAAAAAATACTAACATGTAAAATTAACCAATAAAACCCCATTCCAAGTTTGAAACCATGAACCTAAAATATGCATATCTCTCTCATATAGCCTCCGAATTAGGTCTACTCATTTTAAAGTAATATACATTCAAAGACCTTCGAAACAGGACTAATTTCATTAAAATCGGAGCTCGTATGCAAAACTTGGATTTTGGGCCCCTTTTTACATTGTACGTAATGACGGTTTTACCCCTGCATGTTATCGTTTTATTTTATTCATTATTAAAAATCCAAAAAAATTAGATTAAGTTGTAAATATTCTTTTCATATTTTATCTAACCTTATTTTAATTTTTCTCATTTAAAAATGACAAAAAATTGCAAAAGATAAAATGCGGTATTTTATATCTATAAGGTACCACCCAAAAATACATTTTTGTACAGATGATTTCGTTTGATTTTTAGCCCTTCACGAAAGTTGTAGATCTCGTCGAGACGAGCAACTTTCGTGTTGATCACTTTTTGATTTAAGCCCTTTTGTTATGTCTTTTTGATTTTTCTTTCCATTTTAAATTTGGATTTTTCTGGGAGCGACACGTGGCAGCTCCTGGAGCCACCACGTGTCGCCTCCTCATTCTTCCACTTATGACATCCCCTCCTTCATTCAGGGTTGTTGGATGAAAGGTTATTTCATCAACGGCTAAGCTTCCTCTCTACCCATTCTTCTCCCACTCTCCCTTAACTTAAGGGAGAAGCCAACCATCGCCAACCCATCCCATCCCATCTTCTCCATCTCTTCTCCAACTGCCTCCTCCTCCTCTTTATAATCTCCTCCATCCCTCCAATCATCATCATCCACCATTTTCATAGTGAGGGAGAAGAGAGCTCCTATCAACCTTAGGTGACAGCTAGGGAGTTTCATAGTTGAGCAACGACCAACCTTCTTCGCAGGCGAGATCCGGTGATCTCATCACCGTCGTAGCCACCTAACCGAAGCTACTAAGCTCAGCCTAGCCGTGGCTTCGAGCGACGACCACGGCCAAGCCTTGTCTCAGCCATTCACAGGCAACCAATCATCTACAGGTACTTCTTCTTATCTTCATTTCTCTTCCATTTTCTCTCTCCTCTATTTCATCATCTTCCATCCACTCAATCACCAAACCGATTGCACTTCTACGGATAAATCACACGTTGCGAACGCAACGGTGATTTTTCTTGACGCAATTTCATGAACCGATTAATTGTTTATTTACGCTCGCCTAAACAAATGCATGAGCAACAGGGGATTTTGTAAAATCCCCTCTGCCCCACGTATCTTTCTTCTCCTTTTCTTCCACCATAGCCAAGCTTGGCTCGAGCTTTCTCCTTTATTGCAGGTCCTCACCGGACGTCTCCCGCCCCCAGCCGCCGACGTCATCACCTCCACGAACACCGCAGCCACCTACGGCCAAGCTCTAGAATCACCATTGGAGGCTCATCCACGCTCACGCACAGCCCTCCAACCGCACCCCTCCGCTCGATAGCCACCTACGGCGAGCCCCAGCCATCGCACCAGACAGTGGCCACACAGCTGCCAGCGGCGAGCGCGCTCCACGCGCCGCCCCAGCGCGCGCCCAGCTAGTCTCCGACGCCTCACCAGCGGCCACCTCCCATCTCCCCCCAGGCCACCGTAGCTCGACGCCGACTGCCCCTCGTGTGCCGCGCGCCGCCCCTTTGCGCGGTGCCCTCCGCGCCGCCCACGACCTCGCCAGCGCGCGCGCGCCTCCACACAGCAACCACCTCCGCGGTGTGCACCAGTCCAGCCATCTTCGCGCTCCGCCCGTTCACCCGGTGCACGATCCACAGCCGCCCTCCACGTGCACGTCAGCCCCCCTTGGCCGCCACCTCCTCGCAGCTCCGCCGTCCCTCTCAGACCGCCGGTCGCCGCCCCCGCGCATGCGTGAAGCTCCTCCAGTGGGTGCGCCAAGTCCCCTGTTCAAGCCAACAAAACAGAGGAGCCAACATCAGAGAATAAAAAAAAGGGATTTTGCAAAGGGGACACTTGCACCCCTTTGCAAGTTCTTATAAAAATTTCAAGTTTCCGATTATTGCATGTAAGTCCTTGTGCTCCATTTCAGCTCATATTTCTTTTTCTGTATTGCATTCATATCCCTGCATTTGCACGTTTATTTTGTTATCATTTTGTCGTCCATTTTTAATTCCAAAAGTTGCATTGTGTAGCATAACTCTTGTTCTACAATTTGAGCATTTATTTGTATTTTTCTGATTTGCAGGTTATTATGGAAATTAACTTGGTGAAAATTGCAATATTTTGTCCATGTTGATTGATTAATTTATTACGCATTGTCTGCTTATTGAAAAATCTCTGAAAAATCATCATTGGTAGATCTAAGTCTATGCTACAACATTTCCAAATATCACACCTTTGCACATATAGTTTGTCTTAGAAAAATTATTTAGTGAAAGCCTTAATCGATTTTTAGTTAATCAATCGTGAAATGTTTTAAGGAAATTCAAGTTGATTTGATAGCTCTTAATTAGATCTATTTGGATTAATTTTATTTCTGAGAAATATCATCGTTTGGTAATTATTAAAATTGGTTTAATTATTTTCACTAAAGTCTGCATATTTTATTATCCATGCATCTAAAAATTACAAAAAAATTAGACTAGCTTAATTTCATCCCATTTCATAATCTATCCAAGTTTCATAATTTTTGGAATTAATTTGACCATCTTTCTGAATTAACATTTAATTTGGCCTGATTTTTGCATGTGTATTGCATAAAAAACCGAAAAAGACCAAAAATATTCCCTCTGAAAATCGAACATTGGATTTTGCTAAAATTTGACCTAAGGAGACAGCTGCCTCCCTGAGTTTGACCTTGAACTTCACCAAGTAAAAAAATTGCCGCTTGAAATTAACTTGAATCTAATTAAAGTGGTTTTTGATTAACCCTCTCGTATCCGACTGCAACGAACGACTTTAACTTAATTTGGCCAATTAATTTGCTCGAATTAACTAAGGGTGCGGGGAGCGATTATCAGCATCCCTCTGCCAAGGCCATCTCCATGATGTTTCCTAAACTCTCTGCATTGAAGCCCTTTCAGTGCGAGGCATGTGAGATCAGGAAACACCATCGAGCTTCGTTTCATGTTCATATTGAGTCTCATTGTACCGTTGTTTTTCATCTTGTTCATTGTGATGTTTGAGGAACTTGTCTGATCCGCACATTAAGTGGTCATCGTTATTTTATAGTTTTCTTTGATTATTATAGTCGATCTTTTTGGGTATATCTAATAAAGGAGCGTTTGAAGATTAATCAAATTGTCATAAATTTCTTTCAATATGTTAAAACTTACTTTTCTAGCATTGTTAAGATCATTCGTACTGACAATGCTCTTGAGTTAACCCAACATGACTTGACCTCTTCATTTGCATCCCAGAGAACTATTCACCAAACATCATGTCCATATACCTCACAATAGAATGGTATAGCTGGGAGGAAACTCCAACACTTGCTAAATGTTGCCAGATCTCTTCTTAGTTAAATGAGCGTTCCTAAACAATATTGGGGAGATGCTATACTTACTGTAGTGTATCTCATCAATCGTTTTCCTTCATCTGTTCTCAAAGGGGCAACTCCATTTTCCTTACTTTACCCTATTGAGTCTTCTTTTTCATACCTCTGTGAATTTTTGGTTGTATTACCTTTTTTCATAACTTTCATGCAGGTGACAAATTATTCTCTCGTACCATCAAATTTGTCTTTCTTGGGTACGCTCGAACCCAGAAAGGATATCACTGTTATGATCATGTTGGATGTCGATACTATGTGTCTACTAATGTCACCTTCTTTGAGCAAACAAGTTATTTCACACAGACTATGAGTGACATTCCTCTGGACCTCCCTCCTCCACCTATCATCAATACTTGCCACCGTACCTCTATACCTTCTACTCCAGTGTATGTACCTTTTTCTGTCCCTTTTATGCAGGATGATATGACCAGTTCGAGTGCTCCCACCATTGTTGTCCCAGATGTACCTGGGGAGCTTCCTATAGCTCTACGCAAACAAAAAAGGCAATGTACGTATGACCCCATGTCACCTTTTACTTCTACAGATGGTTTATCTAGCTGTGACAAGAGATTTGCAGATTCTCTGAATGTTATTTCTATTCCAAGAGATCATTTCAGTGCAATACAGGATCATAGTTGGTGATAAGCCATGGATGAGGAGATGGATACACTTACCTCCCTAGGCATGTGGGATCTTGTGTCGCGCCCCCTGGGAGTTCACCCTGTGACTTGTCGATGGATATTCATGACTAAACAATCGTTTGATGGTTGGATTACAGGTTGAAAGCCAGACTTGTTGCCAAAGGTTTCACACAAACCTCTGTAGTTGATTATTTTGAGACCTTCTCTCCTGTTGCCAGAATGGGATCGATACATATCGTTCTCTCTGTTGCTGCCAACAAGGCTTGGCCCATTTATCAACTTGATATGAAGAACGCCTTTCTTTATGGTGATCTTGAGGAGGAGGTCTACATGATGCAATCGCTGGGGTATGTCGTCGAGGGGGAGCATGTATGTCGACTATGCAAGGCCATTTATGGCCTGAAGCAGAGCCCAAGGACATGGTTTGACAGACTCACTACAAAGATCAACACACTTGATTTTCAGAGGACAACATCTGACTACTCTATCTTTGTTAGACGATGGTTTACTGGCACTATCATCCTTGTTGTTTATGTTGATGATATGGTTATCACAAGGGAAGATATAGATGGTATTCGGGAGACCAAGACCTTCCTCCAGAAGGTCTTTATCACGAAATATCTAGGCCAACTTCGTTATTTTCTTGGCATCAAAGTAATACGCACAACAGAGGGGCTCCATCTTTCATAGAGAAAGTATTGACTCAATATTTTGATTGAGGCATGACTTCTTGGATGCAAGCCATCTGGCATCCTTGCGGTAGTGAGAAAATATTCAGCATTTACTGATCTAGCTTTTGAAGATGCAGCATGATACATGAGCTTAGTGGGAAAATTAATCGATCTCATTGTTATTAGGCCAGATATATCATATGTTGTGAGCAGAGACAATCAACATATGGAGAAGCCTCTTTATAGTCACCGACATGATGTTCTTTGATCCTTTGATATTTGAAGGAATCTTCCGGATGTGGACTCTTCTATGGGATGAATGGGGACACTAATATCTCCTCCTATACAGATTATGAATATGCTAGCTCTCCTGAGAATCGCTGATACCCTACTGGATATGTTATGTTTGTTGGGGTAACCTTGTCACTTGGTGAAGCAAGAAGCAAATAGTGGTCTCTAGATCCAGTGTGGAAGCAGAATATAGGGAAATGGCTCATGCACATGTGAGATCACATGGCTTGTTTCTTTCCTAACAAAGCTTAGCATGTCAGTCGCCACTCCTGTACCCTTATATTGTGACAACAAGTTTGCCACATACATCACCACCAATCCAGTTTTCCATGAATGGACAAAATACATCGAAGTTGATTGACATTTTATTCGTGATACGGTACGAGGAGGATGAATCAGCACTCCACACATCTCCACTGAACTTCAACTTGCAGACATCCTCACAAAGGCTCTTCCAAGGAAGCGCCTCATGTACTTAGTCTCCAAGTTGGGCATGATTGACAGATATGCTCCAACTTGAGGGGGAGTGTTAGAATTATTATATTACAATTATGGTTGTAACCTTTCGAGTTCTGTAACCCTTAACTGTAGGGGGGACGGTTCCAAATCATCCAAATTTGTTAGAATAATACAACTTGTATGTATCATTAGATGTATGTATGTATGTATTAAGCAATCCTAGGGGGACAGTTCCAAATCATCCTTGTTGGTATCAGCCTAATCTAAGTGAGAAAAGTTATGGACATGGTTGTTGACCTTTTCCTCCGACTATCAGGTTTCATGGACATGCACAGAAGCCCTATATAGACAGTTTGAACAACCCCCTTGTCTTTGTGCCCTCAAAAATCGGAGCACTAAGCTCATCTCTGATTCTCTCTAGGGTATCGGGTTATAGGGACGTGTATAGAACCCCTATAGAGATTGTCGTAATTGTCATGCCTATCCATGTGTCCCCCCCCCAAATAGATCAGTAAGCTCACCTCGATCGAAGGGGATGGTCCCGACCGTCTCCTATAAATATTACAATGGTCGGTGAGTAACCGTCCCCTCTACTTCTCCCCAGATTATGGGGTTAAAGGGATGGACATGAAAACCTATAGGTACAGTAATAACCATCCTTTTGTCCCCTACCCCTCAAAAAAGACCAGTAAGGCCACATCGATCGAAGGGGACGAGCCTAATCATCCTGTATAAATATTACAAGGGACGATGGGTAACCGTCCCCTCTACTTCTCCCCATATTATTGGATGAAAGGGAAAACCACAAAAGCCTGATATGAATGGTCATAACCATCCCTCCTGACCCCTCACCTCCTAAAAATAGACAATAAACCTGCCTCGACCAGAGGGGACAGACGCAACCCGTCCCCTATAAATATTATATAAGATGATTGGCAACTATCCTCATAGATTCTTCCCAAGGTATTGGGTTAGAAGGATGGCCATATAAGATCGATAGGAATAGTCGTAACCATCTCCTCATGTCCATGCGCCCCTAAAAAATGGTCCAGCAAGCCATCTCTCAACTGGAGTGGACGGGCACGACCATCTCCGATAAATATTACAAGGGACAATGGGTAATCGTTCTCTCCACTTCTCCTTATATTATTGGGTTAAAGGGATGGGCACAGAAGCCCTATAGGGGGTCACAACAATCCCTCCTATCCCCTCACTACTCAAAAATGGACTAGTAAGCCCACCCTGACCGGAGGGGACGGACGTGACTGTCTCCCCCCAAGAACTTAGAAGGCACGATTGTCATCTGCCACCTCTGAACTTCATAAAGGAAAAATATTTGATGCACTCGATTCGATGCCCTGCTACTGCAAAATAAATTCACAACAAAAAAATCTAAAATAAAAAAGTATCTCATCTCAATAATATATCAAAGTAATTCATGCATAACTTTAAAGATATTTTACAGAAGATAAAAAATTCAAACTACATTAAAGTGTTCAACTTAAGTATAAATACAAATAAAAATTCTAAAACCTTGTCAACTCCTCCTAGCTCTTTTACTTGTCATCCTCCTCGCTCTCCTCTTCATCGCCGCTGAGTCATGTAGGTGTTATCAGTTGGTCGTCCTCTATCTACAGACTATGAGTGTAAGCCATAACATTCGCCATGTCAGAATGTATCTTGGAAATCTCTTCGTTATGCATGGACATCTTTGCCATGTCAAAACGCATCTTGGTCATCTCCTCTTCCTGCACGGTCCTTTTTCCGAAATGGTGTACTCTAACTTCTAATGAGTGACAATACATAAGGACACTTTAGTATTCCTCCTAAGGAATACACCTTCTCCATATACAATATGGTCCTTCAAAGAAAAGGAACGGATCCTCCTAATGGTATTTCCTTGAATCCGACTTAAGTCGAATGATACTGCTCCTAGTCCAACCATGAGAAACTTGCTTGGAGACAAGGAAGTTCACCATGTTGGCATACCATTGGATAAAGTCTATGACACAAATGGACTCATCTAGAAAGTTCTCTTGAATAGCCTCATTATTGGGGGAATCCTTTATTTCAATCCTCGAAAGATGATCAGTCACTTCATTTTTGACTTCAGGTTTATCCTTAATTTCGAAATCAAACTCTTGGAGTAATAATATCCACCTAATAAGACACACCTTCGCATCCTTCTTTTCCACAGGATACCTAATGGATGAATGATATGTATAAACTGTCACTTTTAAGCCAAGAATCATAGACTTAAACTTTTCTAAAGCCCAAAATATGGAGAGAATCTCTTTCTCGGATACTATATAATTCCTTTGTGATGGATCCAAAACTTTTCTTGCGTAGTGAATAGCAAACGAAATCTGATTTCACTTTTTCCCCAATACGGCTCCTATTGCAAAATTCGAAGCATCATGCACGATCTCAAAGGGAAGAGAACAATCAGGAGCCTACAGAATAGGGGAGTCGCATGTTTTCTTTTTAAGGAGCTCAAAGGCCTCCAAATACTTGTGATCTACAAAGAACTCTGTGTCCTTTCCTAAGAGATCAGTGAGGGTTCGTGCAAGCTTAGAAAAATTCTGAATAAGTCTTCTATAGAATCCGACATGCCCCAGAAATGTCCTCATTGACTTAACATTGGTTGGTGGATCAAGTTTCTTGATCAAATGCACCTTGGAAGGCTCAACCTCCATTTTCTTCTTGGAGATGACATGCCCCAACAAGATACCCTCCTTAACCATAAAATGACTTATTTCCTAGGAGAGTACCAGATTCACCTCTCTACACCTTTGAAGAACTCAGTCCAAATGAGCTAAGCAAGAATCAAATGAATCACCATGGACCGAGAAATCATCCATGAAGACTTCCAAGAAATCCCCAAGCATTTCGGCAAATACGACAATCATGCATCTTTAAAAAGTACCTGAGGCATTGTATAGTCCAAAAGGTATGCGTCTGAATGCATATGTGCCAAAGGGACATGTAAAGTGGTCTTTTCTTGGTCCTCAGGGGCGATGGCTACTTGATTGTAGCCAGAGTATCCGTCAAGAAAACAAAAGAGCTCTTTCCTCGCTAATCTCTCCAAAATCTGACCAATAAAAGGTAGGGGAAAGTGTTCTTTCTTTTTCGCAACATTCAAGCATCTGTAATCAACATAGACGCACCACAACGTAGGTACTCATGTCGCAATCTCAACTCCCTCCTTATTAGTGTCCATCTAATTCATGGATTCTTCGGGACAACATGTAAAGGTGCTACCCATTTGAAGTCAGAGATTGGGTAAATAAAACCCCCTCCACACTATTTCTCTATCTCTTTCTTGATTACTTCCCGTAGATTTGGATTAAGTCTCCTCTGGAACTCACGGGAGGTCTAGCATTATCTTCAACAAAAATATGGTGTAAATAGAGTGTGTGGTTTATACGCACGAGATCGGACATAATCTGTCTTATAGGCTTATGGTTCTTCTGTAATACCTCTAATAACCTAGTCTCCTGATCTATAGTCAACTTAGAACTAATGATGATAGGAAACTTATTTTTAGTCCTGTAAGGAGGGAACACTTAAGCGTAGGAGGTAGTGGCTTCAACTCTGGTAAGGATGCATCATCAGGTACATCAGGCTTAACTATCACTAAACTTAGATCTTTGTTGTAAAGTGGAGATAATTTTTCTGTAATGCTATCCACTAATTGAAGTTAAGAATAAAGAATCAGATCACCAAATAAAGATGGTAATTCGGCCGAAGCCGCATTGGACTCATCATCTATTGCCCTTGATTGTTTCAAAGGAGGAGGAACTGACAAGTCCAAAGGGACTTCTAAGTCATCAAGAGAATAGGGAGATGCATTATTCAAGAACTCTGACAATTTATAAATAATTGTTCTATGTACGCTGTCCTCTCCATATGAGAAGGTCTCGCTCTGTATTATCGGGTTTTGTGCCCAAATCCCAACTATGTTTATTACATCGCAGTCGTCCTCAGAAAAGGAAGAGAAATTCGTGCTAGATTCAATATCAGGTCGATGTTATTTCATATGTTTCATCTGTAATTCCACTTCTCCACATGGAGAACGGAACTTCATCATCCCTGTCTGATAATCGAATGAAGCTTCGGTTGTCCTAAGGAAGGGTTGCCTAAGGATAATCTATGAATCTCTCCAATGATTAGGGATATCCATATCAAGAACAGTAAAGTCAACTCTGTAGTCTTGTGGCATTCTTGGCCTCACCTTCAGCCTTCTTCATTGACTTATCCGCAAATTGAAGTAATGCTCTAGATTTACGTAAAGGTCCCAACTTCAATTTCTCACATAAGGCAAAAGGTAATAAGTTGATCGAAGAACCATTACCTAAGAGAGTGCGTACAAATGCTATCTTATCGATATGACTCACGACATAATGTACACCTAAATCTCTCTTCTTTTGTGGCAATTTCTGGTTCTTGAGACAAAATGTTATGGAAGTCGAAAACATGGGTCTTGACATAGTTATTCATTTTCTTCCTCCTAACTCTGCTAGGTGTGCATCTCACCTTCTAGTACTTTGGAATGCAGGAGGACTGGACACATATTCATCGAATGGAACTTTAACCATGATATTATCTCTATAGAATTGTGTCATTTCAGGATCATTTTTCTGAATCTTATTAATGATGTGCTTTCCTGTCGTAAGAGCATGGGAAAAGGGATAGGCAAAGAACAGTATGAAGACTAAGACTCATAAACAGAAACATGCTCTTTATTATTTAAATAAATTGAGTTTTTCATACTTGAATCTTTTACAACTGGAATAGCAAGTGAATTATCTACTATAAGATGGGGAATGTTTGTTGAATGTGCATTCTCCTTATCCGAAGGTACAAGATCTCTCGTAGATTCTAAATCTGATGCATGTTGCTCCACTCTTGTACTCCTCCTTGATTTCTTCCTAGAATTCTTCATCTTCTCGAGATCTCTCTGAAGATGCCTAGCTTCATCCTCATTTGAAGTCTCCTCAGGTTGGGTTTCAGAGTCTGTCCTCTCTATGTCCTAGCCCGATCAGGTATGACCACGGTCTATCTGTTCCTGAGAAACATATGATTTATACAATCATATGGAGAGATATCGTGCCTAGATTAGTGAGAATATGGGTACTATACATGATCTAATTGTTATAGCTGATATCTATTCAGGATATTGGGATTAGCCTGAACCTGGGTTGGAATGGATGTAGTAGGGATAGTGTGTTCATCATGTAATCGGGATAGACAGTTTAGGTCAACCCTCAAATCTTGTATTTAATTTATGTAGGAACCCAATTCCTCTATGATCTGTTGCTGAAAATTTACTAGACATAAAGATGATGCTATGGAAATGAAGAGGAAGAAGGAAAACATGAACGTGAAGAATGACCTTGATTGCCATAAGAATGTTATTGTTGTTGGGTATGCTACTGAACTTTCGAGCCCTACTGGCCCGACTGGTACGTCTGTTGATGCTCATACTGTTATTGTTGTTGTCTTTGTGCCTCGTAAGGAATGAACCTAGAGCTCTGTGGTAGAGGAAGAGGTGTTGGAGTAAATGATGTGTTATAGAAAGTTTGAGGATGTTGGTATGAGATGTGGTACCCAGGACTCCCATGTCTAGAAGAGTCATGTGTGTACCAATGATGAATCTCGTATTCATCATGCTAAAATTGGTCAATTAGGCTTTGTTCCCCAATATTCACATGCATTTAATCATTAATAGAGCATTATTAACATTCGTACATGTGTGAATAATATTTGCATTTCATCATGCATAATTGCATTAAAAATTCCATTTGTAAACTAGCCCAAAAAGCCGCTAACTTCTCACATTTATAATTAAATCATCCTAACTCCGATTAACCCAAAGCCATCTCCATTGTGTAGATATTACTAACAAGAATAAACAAAAAGAATAAAAAAATACTAACTCAAATAAGTGTCAAATAATCCCAAAGTCTGATTTCACATCTGACGGACTAAAACGAGCATATCTCCCTCATACAGTGTCCGATTTTAGTCTACTCACTTTTAAAGTACTTCATTTTCAAATACCTTCAAAACAAGACCATTTTCGTAAAATTCGGAGCAATATGTAAAAGTTGGGTTTTGGGCCTCTTTTGCGCATTCTGACTTTTTGCTATTTTTGACCTGAGTTTTTATGTACATAATTATCCCTTTTAATTTTATTTCTTCTTCACTTGTGTCCTTTGACGAAAGTTTTATTAAGCGACCCAAAATCTAAATCAAGATTAAAACTGAAATTAAAGAAACTGACTGAGTCCAAGTGTCCGTTGTGAGTCTCTACAAAAATTGTGTATTACTTACTTCTATTTTATTTTCCTATTTTATTTTTATTAAAAATCCAACAAAAATCAGATTAGTGTATAAAAAATTTTCCTTTATTTTATCGTATTTTTCTAGATTTTTTATCCTTTTTAAAATCAGCAAAAAAATTACAAAAATCCGAAAAAACTGGTCTTCTATACACATGAAAAACCATCAAAAATACCTCTTCGCACAGATGAACTCTTTTGCTCATGGATCCTTCATGAAAGTTTCTCATTGAGACGAACAACTTTCGTGAAGGAAATTTTTCGATCTGAGGTCTTCTTCTATCTCTTTTCCCCTCTTCAAATTCGAATTTTTTGGTGCCACGTGGCAGCCCCTGGGCGTGCCACGTGGCACCCATCTTCTTCTCTCTCCATCCCAATCACGTGCCTTGCACGCGACAGCACCCCCTCCAGATCGTCACGTGCCTAGCACGTGATTTTCGCCAGCTTCCTCCAGCTATTCCCATTCCCCCCCCCCTCCTCGCGAAATGCATGCGCTCCTGCAACGGCTCCGCTCCTCCTCCCTCGTAACATCTTCGCCGCCCCACCTCCCTCTCGAGTAACGCACATTCTCTTCTCTACAAAGCCCCGTCGTTCCCCACCGTGCAGGAATCTACCCTTCCCCTTGCGCGGCTAGTGACAGCGGCTTGTTGCTCCTTCTCGCGGCGTGATCCAGAGCTCCAAGCCTTGTTGCAGCCTCATCGAGTGTTTTTTGTTTTAGTCTTTTAATCTGATATTTCTTTGTTCCATGATTATTTTTGTCGAACTCGGAGTCTTATCTCAGTCGCTTGTGAGTTGTGAGAAGAGGGGCCGTGTATGTGACCGGCCGGAACTCGGAAGAGAGCAACGGAAGCTCGAGCTTCGAGCTTCCCTGATGGCCATGAAAGAAGATGTGTTCCTGAGTTCTCCTCAGAGGTTCATCTACGCAATATTATCTTTTATTTTTTTATTAGGACTTCTAGTTTAAATTTTATTTTTATTCTCTATTGGGACTTCTAGTTCAAATTCTATAATTAAATTTAAGTGCATTTTTTGTTGAAATTTTATTCTATGCAAATTTTGACTTAATCCACACATTTATTTAAATTGTAAACTAGTCGTTACTAGTTATGTATTGCAAATCAGTTCCTCCAAATTTTACCCTTGGGAAAATTAACTGAACTTTTAAACTTCAAATATTATTTAGGAAAATTTTAAATTTGGGATTTTTCACCGCGATTTAAATCTGGGTGCTCTAATCATGCAAATATAAAGTCTTCAGGATGAGATATCACCGAAAGAAGATCACGATGGACAACAAACCCCCATCGATTCGAGGGTAATGCACAGCTTCATAGTATCCATCTTGTCGAGTGGCTCGAGCGAACACTAGGAGGTAGCGAACGCCAACCCGAAACGGCTGCTTCCCCACCTCCCCGCCACATGCAACGTCCGTCTCCCCGTGTAACGCCTCCACCATGCACGGCAGCTCGCAACCGTTGGGACCCTCCTCCTCGCCTTTACATTCTCAACTTCCCTATAAAACCTAGACGACCCGCATCCTTCTTCCCCATATGCCATCTCCCGCAAGCGAGGAAGCACACGATGCAGAAGGTAGTGACAGCACTCAGTCGTTCGACGCCTCGACCTGCAGGCGTGATCCAAGGTGTGCGCTTCGTGCCCTTGCAGCTCCAGTTCCGTGGACAGGTGAGCTCCCTCTTCTTTCGTCGAAGAGGGATGAGCCAAGAAGGACGCAAGGTCCACCCCATTTCCGGGCTCGTACTATGCCTTCCCCTCTCTGATTATACTCCCACTTTCAGGCTTCCATCTCAACTCTCGCAAAGAGTCGTAGACCTTCGCCGACACACACCCTCGTCAAGACACCCACGCTCGAGTCCCCCTCCCCCCTTTGTCCTCCGCCTCTCTTGTTGATGCTAATCCTACAAGTGTCTCGCTGGCGAGCAGCTCCTCCACACAGCAGCGGCCCAGCGGCCGTCCCTCAGCCATCTCGTGCTCTCCGCGCATGAGTGATGAATACCCATTCATCACTCTTTATTCTAATATTTTAGCTACAAAAACCTTTGCATGTAGATACTTGTAAATACAAATAATTATCAAATTTCATGCATTGTATAAAGTTTAATAATTAGCATGTTTTTGTGCAAAAATAAAAGAATAAAGAGACAAAAGAAAAAGAGGGAGATATTTAGAATAAATATTGAGCGACCTAATCCCAAGGGAGGGCCCAGCATGGGCCTGACCGCATAAAAGCCAAAGTAGAGAGAGATAGGGAGCTCATGTGTAAATATACCTGTAGAAATAATAAAAATATTTTCCTCTAAAAAGAAAATAAAAACTCCTTGTATATATGTGTAAATATTTACAAAATTAAAATAAAAATAAAAAAAATAAAAAAGAAAATAAAAACTATCATTCCTTGTACATATCCACCATGCACATACACCCACTCATATATTTATTTTACCTTGTAAATAAACAAAATAAAACCCCATAAAAATTGTATATATTCCTTATTTCATAATGTATATAAATAAAATAAAAATCATTAAAAAAAATAAAAACATAAAGAAATAAAAATAAAAATCAAAGCCACCTTGTATATATACCATACATGGATATAAACAAAACTATTTATTTCAACCATGCACATAATTAATAAAAATAAAATAAAAATACCATATTATTCCAAATTTTATACTATAAATAAATAAAATATAAAATTGGGATAATTTGTATAAAAATAAACAATTAAAAATTAAAAATTAAAAATACATATGTATATACATGTATATAATAATAATATTTTGTAAATACCAAAATTATATTTCAAAACAATAAATAAAAATCACTAAAAAATAGTTTAAAATAAAATAAGCATTTTTCATGTTTAAAGTTTTTCGAAAATAAGTCATTTACTATTTCTAAATGAATTTCTAAATAATTGAAAAATCGAATAATCTGATTGGTCCACGGGTGATTGTTGACCCCCGGTCAACTCTCCCCCCGCGGACCAAACCCCCGCGGATCCTGTGCACGAACCCGACTTCTCCAATTTCAAGCCGCTCGATCCGCCTACCAAATCCGTAAATCCCGGGCGCTACTTCCTCGTGCATCCGAGACCCTCGCCCGGGGTGGGTTTTAGGGATCCGAGCCTCGCCGTGCCCTGCCCGACCTGATCTAGCCGGACCCCTTGTCGTATAAAGTCCGAGCTCCGCCTCCATTTCATTCCATCTTTGGATCGTTTCTCTCCACCCCAGGACCTCCACAACCTCCGCGAGAGTGACAGCTCGCTTCCGGCCGTGTCGCAGCGAGGAGGGAGTAGACGGACCTCTGATTCGGCAGCTACGCGCCGCCGTGCACCGCCTGGAGGTGGTGCTCGAGCCTCGGGCATCGACGGCCCTTGAGGCAAGGACCTGGAGCATCCCCATCTCTTCCGCAGTCGACTCCATCCAGTAGGTAGCTCTCTTTCTTTCCCTATTTCTCCAATTTTGCATTTCGCCCAATTCATCCCGTCGCCGACGAGCTCTGATTCCGACCACCCTCGCCTTCGTTCCGACCATCGGAGTCACCCATCATCTCCGCCTTTCCCCCGCGCACCTTCTCCGCCCATTCATTCACCCCAGTTCGCACAGGAACTGGGTATCGAGTTCCATCGTCGGAGCTCGCTCGCCCCGCCGCATCAGTCACCTCCACCATCGCTAACCGGGTCGAGGCACTTTGCCCTCGACCCAGGAGCTCGTTGCTTGGTTTTGCAGGTTCATCCGAGCCCATCTGAGGGCTTTGACTCTTTTGAGCAGCAGCTCCTCCTCCGCCGGCGTCGCCTGAGCTCTCCGGAGCTCCGCCGCGTCATCGGAGGGGACCATTAGACGCGGGATGCCCAGGCGAACTTTCTCCGATCACTAGCAGCCCGCGAGGAGGGTCACCGTGCGTGCACCGGGACGGCGAAGTTCGCCAGCCGCTTGTTCTTCGTGCACCCTCCGCAGCCGTCCGATCATCCTCCAACTCCAGGCGCGACTTCAGTCGTTCATCTGAGGAGCTCTCCACCGTCTGATCTCTAGGAGAGTTGATCTGGACCCACCATCCACGAGGGTTAGCCACGTCGTTCCACCGCCGTCCGATCATACACATGGTTGGCTCTCCACCGTTCGATTCGTGCTGAGACCCTTCGTTCGCCCACGTCGCATTCCAGCCGCCCGATCATCCACATGGGGGACTTTCAGCTGTCCGATCTGCGCCGAGGACTCCCCTGTTGAGCGCTGCACATTCTCGACCGTCGGATCCAGCACGTGGCGCTCATCTGGCCCTCGACTTAATAAAGGGTAATTTTCACGTAGGCACCTCTTCTAGTTTGTTTTAGCATTTAGTCCTGTAAATATTTTTCGTAGTTTATTATAGTTTGGAAATTTTGCATAGTGGACCTGGTAGTTTATGGTATTTGCTTTTATACACCTGTGTGTTGTGGACACATGCTTCGACACGTGACTTTGTGGGTTAATTGCATGTATAGGCCTTATGTTCTAGGGTGTTAATGAATGAACTTATGTTTTTGATATTTGCAAAAATGCCCCTGTAAGTGTTTTATTTGCGCATGTGCTTTATATCGTGGGTAATTTACATTTTCTCCCCTGGACTTTTAGTACGTGTTACTATTGAGTCCAGGGGCTTAAGTTTTCTTGCAAATAGGTCCCTGAGTGCCCCAGGTCACGCGCTTGGCACGTGAGTTCTTGGGAATTTTGCACCGGACCCCCTGGAACTTATTTTAATTGCATTTAGGTCCCTGTGTACTATGCCCTTGTGTTTGATTTTAATAAAATAGCAAATCGACTCCAAATTTGATGAAAATTGGACACATGGCTCCTGCCATGGTGTAAAATTTTCTCTAATTTTAGGAGACATTTTTGACACTTTTTATTATTTTTAAAAATTCAAAAACAAGCATTTTTCTTACTATCTAGATAGAAAATTCACAAAAAAATATTAAAACACCTTTAAAAATTACAAAAAAAATTAGATAGTGTTTATTTTGCGTTGTTTGATTTTCTGACCAATTTTGGTCATCTTTAAATTTATAAAACCTATAAAAATTAAAACCCCTAAAAACCCATAAAAATTCTAATAATTAAAAGAAAAATCAAAAACTAATAATTCTGGTGCCTAATTTTCCTTGTAGTTTCTACTATACAGGAAAATTACCTTCAGACCTTGATAGGACCATTATCCATTTTATTTTGGTCCTCCAAGTCTGACTGGACAGTACCACTCTTTTCTTGTTTTGTTTGATTTTTAGAAAATTCAATAAAAATCTGAAAATACCAAAAATTAACCAAAAACAGTAAAAAATATAAAGAACATAAAAACATTTTTGTTTGAATTTTTGGGTGATTTTTGAGTAATTAAATAATTGTTTGAAGTTGGTTGTTTTATTGCTTTCCTATTTTCTTCATTAATTAAAAAAACCAAAAAAAACTTAAAAACATTAAAAATCTACCAAAATCCCTTTTCTTTTATTTTATTTTAGACTACTTCGTAGGCTGCGAGGCCATCACGTGCTCCCTGAGTCCGACCCTGGTCGTTATACCAGGCTAATCCAATAGCCAGGACCGCTATTATTTTTCTTTGATTTTTACTCTGTTTTGGTGGTCTGATCCCTATTTTCTTGTTGAGTTGACTTATCTCTCGATCCGGGTCGCAACGACCCTTTGAGTGATTATTTTATCCCGGATTGATTGAAACTTCCGGCTCATCAATGGGCTCCACCGCCTCGCCCTCTGCGCTCCACCGTGATCGCCGTCGTTGACCGGGCTTCCGCCTCCGTTCGTCCGCCCGCTCAGTGCCTCCGCCCCAGGCCACCCTCAACTACGGTCACCGTCGGATCGGTAATCGATCTTTGATCCAACGACCCAAAGGTCTCCCGCGTCTCCACCTCCAGCCGTCGTTGGATCAGGGGACAACCTTTGATCCAACGGCCTTGATCGAGCCCCGTCACCACCTTCACCACCATTGGATCGGGGGATCCAATGGCCTATGACCGTCTACGTCATCCCCCCTGAGCCTCGGCCCCAGCCTCGAGGCTTGGGTCGCCCGAGGCTGTCCGAGCCTGAGGTCCATCATCCTAGCCCTAGCCTCGGGCCCTAGCATGTAGTTCGGGACTTCAAACCTCAGTCCCGTGCTCAAACCACAGGCCCGACCAACCAAACCTCAGGCTTGGGACCCCCGAGCCTCTGCTCCGCTCCAAACCTCCTAGCGTGCGTGCGACGTACGTGTGCTAGGGGAAATTGCAGAAGGACCCTCCATTGTTTCTGAAATTACAGATATACCCCTACCTAGGGGTAAATTGCAGAGTGGACCTCCCGACTTTGCTAAATTATAGATAAGCCCTCCAGGGACCTGTTTGAAGGAGAAGACCTTTATTTTAATTACATTTTAGTCCCTGAAACTTAATTTCATCGTATCTTTTTCATCTGAACTCTGATTTCTGCATATAATATGTCCTTTTGAAGCTATTTTCATGCTCTATCATTTATCATAATTTGAGAACGGATCAGATATGCTTCAGAGGTTATTATTATTAATTGAGGATCTTGATCTATTGTGCATGCTTCTAGTTAATGCCTTTGTGACTGTATTTGGTGACATCCGAGCTACTTTTGCAGGGGCTAAAATCGAGGAGAATAATTACCTTTATTTCTTTGAAAGTATTGAATATTTTTTTAGGATCGAATCTAAAGGGCTATTATTGATTTTTTAAAGGGATATTATTGATTTATTATATAAAATTGATTCGACTTATTAATTTTATAGCCTGCAGCCTGGATTTATTGATAAATATTTCTGGAATTGATATCTTTTGATCTGTGATTTAATATAGAGGAAATTGATTATTGTTGTTTGGATTAAAATTCATAACTACAGATTTTGTGCTGAATTCGTCCGCTCTATTTAAATTTTCTTCATATTGCATTCATTTCTTTATTTACATCCGCAACATAGGAATTAATCAACCAATAATTAATTATTTAAAACCACGCAACTAAGAATCATTGTTCCTTGTGTTCTTCCTTGGTAGACTTGCCAAGTATAAATATTCCACAACATTCAAAGCTTGTGGTTCTTGATCGACCAATTTTCGCCTCCTATACTACAATTATCGATTATTAAAGAGGTGGATTTTGCGTTCATCAGATGGCACCGTTGTCGAGGAACGGTGAATTTTTAGGGTTTTTAAATTATTTTTGTAATTACTTTTTGTGAAAATTATTTCTATGTCATTTTTTTCTCTTCTGCATTTCATTTTGCATTTCTCTCTTACTTCTGCTAGTAACCGCAATTTCTCTCTTTGCATACTACTGGGAGCAAAATTTTGGGATTTAATCAAGGATCTGCAAGGACGGAGAATTGAATTTTAATTTTTGTGAGAGAGATCTTAGTCTAGGTTTACTTTTCTGCAGTATTCTCAGGGTCCCTCTCTTTGAACCCTTGTAATATTCAGGACTGGACTCTCTGTGGCATGACGTAGAATTTAGGAGCACATACGCTAGATTAGAATTATTTTTGCTTATGCTCGTAATTCTTAGGCCACACTTTCACTAACTAAACGCACTAAAGATCGTTCAATATTAGCCAAATTTTGAACTCAATTCTTCTCGCTAATAGAACTATCTGCTTAGGGCATTTTTCATCTGTGCATATCATTTAGTGTAATTTAAATTCCTTGTATTGCATCCCGCATGAAGAACGCGAGGATTCACTATAAATTTTCTTCTTAAGCATGCATCATTGATTTCATGTTTGCATTGGCTTTTTCAATTCTCCCTCCTCGAGTTTTACAACTTAGGAATTAACGAAATTGGGACTGCTCGTTAGGCGTGAATTTATGTGCTCACATAAACTCCAATGATAACCTTAATTTAGAATTAGGACTTTTAAACAAGGTGACTGTAAATAAAAATGACCTAAAATTAACTTGTGTTTGGTGGAGAGAAACTCACTCATTGTTTGTAAGGACAAGATTGCACACCATAGGATAGAGCCAAAAATCGAAAAGTTTCATTCAGACTACTAATTTTAAAAAACAATTAA